>VZTZ01008716.1:171938-190942 GCA_013400955.1 Drymodes brunneopygia | reverse complement strand
GGGGGGGCGCGGAAATGCCGCTGGCGGGGCCGGGACACGCGGGGGGCCCCGGGGGTGGCATCGAGGGTGGCACCGATGGTGTCACCAGCGGGCACCGGGCGGCCACCAAGAGTGGCACTGGTGGGGATAGTTGGCACTGATGGAGCACCGATGGTGTCACCCATGGGGCACCGATGGTGTCACCGATGCAGTCACTGACAGTGGCACCGATGGTGGCCCCGAGGTGATCCCATCCCTCTACTCGGCCCCGGCACCGGCTCTGTGCGGCTCTGGGCTCCTCAGGACAGAGGGAAAGAGCTCCTGGAGAGCGTCCAGCGCAAGGCACGGATGCAGTGAAGGGTCTGGAGCATCTCTCTGGCAAGGACAGGCTGCGGGAACTGCCTGCAGAAGAGGAGAGTGAGAGGGGTTCTCATCAATCCACACAAACATCTCCAGTGCTGCCAGGAGGATGGTGCCAGACTCTTTTTGGTGGTGCTCGGTGACAGTATGAGGAGGAATGGCCATAAACTAAAACACGAGTTCACCTCAACATGAAGAAGAGCTTCTCTCCATGGAGGGTGGCAGAGCACTGGGACTTCTGAATAAAGAATTCCCCCCAACACCCAACCCAAATCCACCCTCTTTCAGTTTTATTCTACCAAGCCCTTTGGTGATAATCATTAAGCTTGAGAAAATATTTATTATTTAAAAATCCACTTCCACCAAGCTCCTAGATGCCATTATTATTTTCCATAGGCTGTGAGTGGGATATATATATATACAAAATAATGATCATAGGTTGCAAGAACTGAAAGCTTTTAACCAGAAGATTATATTAAAGAAACTCCAGTAGTACAAACCTGACCAAGGTTTCAGGAAAGCTTTACATAAAAGCACACAGGGCCCAAGAAACAGGCAGGCCTTTGCCAAAAAGAGGAACAGACAAAAGTGGCTGAAAATAAACATGGAACACAAATCAAATTCACCCCTACGGAGGGTTGGATGCAATCTGCTAATTTCTGCAGGAAGGGTCTATTTTTGTAGCAAATCAGATACAAGAAGAGGTTAAAAAAATTGTGTGTAATTGCCACAGTCCTGGCAACTTCAGGAGTAAGAGCAGGTACTGCACACAGCCCAACTTCTGGATTTGCATTGACACCATATTTTAATTCAGAATCAGGTCACCTTTTTTCAGAAATGCTTATGCTCCTTGACAAGCTTTAGATGTGCTCTGAATTCATACACATGACTTAATAAAAAACGTCATTTTCCCCCCAATAATAGCTTGCCATTTTAGTCAGAGCAACTGAAAAAATAGAAAAGCCTCGTGAATACAATATTGGAATTTGAAATGGCACATTCCTCTCATTTCTCATGCAAGGGTTTGCTTTAAGACACCTTAAAAATATCAATACAGTTTGGTTTTTAAAAAGTTCTATGTCATCTAAACTCTGTCAGTTGAGAGTCACCCTTGAAGTACCAAGTTATACACATATTTTTGTTAATAATTTTACAATAAAACATGAGAACTCCCCATGCAGTCGCTGTAGTGGGGTAAAAGCCATCCCAAATCAAGCCAAACCCAACATTTCCCCTTTTTCTCTGTTAAGGATTTGCTGACAAGAAATCCTCCCAAACACAGATGTTTCAGGGAGTAACGTGGGCCTGACAGAGCTGAGATCTGGTGACAGTGCTGGCAGCTGCACTTGCCACTCCTGCCTTAATTTGGGCAGATCTGGATGAATCATGTCCTTAACATGTGATTTGAGATGACTTTTACTGCATCAGCGTGCCCAGACTGTAACCACGGCGAGGGTTTGAAACGAGGATCTTTAACTGTGCCAGCTACTCCGTGGGTGAAAAGGAGCATTGCAAGAGGTTCTATTAATAAAAGCCTTGCCCTTGCTGAGCCTTCTGGACTGTGCCAAAGCAGCATTAAAAGATTTAAATCTATTATTGAGAGATGTCCCATTTCCTTCTGCCACCAAATAACAAGTGACAGCCACTCGCTGCTGCTCTGTAATCCCCCAAGGTTTCACACAGCAACAGAGGCAGGGGTAGGGAAGTGATTCTTCCCAGGAATATTAATTTGGTTTTAATTTGACAGTGTGTAAAATTTAATAGTAAAGTTAAAAAAATTTGAACTTAACCGCTGGGCTTTGTCTGGGGATTTTGGGTTGGATGTTAATGGCTCTGGGAAGAATCAGGGAATGACAGAAGCAGAATGGTTTGGGTTGGAAGGGACCCTAAAGATCATTTATTTCCAACCCCCTGCCATGGGCAGGGACACTTTCCACTATCCCAGATCACTCCAAACCCTGTCCAGCCTGGCCTTGGACACTTTCAGGGATCCAGGAGCAGCCACAGCTTCTCTGGGCACACCCTGTGCCAGGGCCTTGCCACCCTCACAGGGAAGGATTCCTTCCCAACATCCCACCTAACCCTGCTCTCTGACTGTTCAAAGCCATTCCCCCTGTCCTGTCACTCCAGGCACTTTTAAATTGTTGTAAATTGTGTCTCTCCATCTTTCTTGTTGCCCCTTCAGGGTCTGGAAGGCCACAGTTAGGTTACCCCAAAACTTCTCTTTTCCAGGCTGAGCAATCCCAGTTCCCTCAGCCTCTCCTCACAGGGGAAAGGTTCCATCCCTCAGATTATCTTGGTGCCCTCTCTGGCCTCACTGCTGGGCACAGCCTATTTTAGGTAAGAAAAAAGATGACTTTTTCAACTGTGTTACCTGATCTTGGGTTTATTGCAATCAAAGTCATCTCTCACTGCTGGTTTTTAGACGTGAGAGCTGATTTAAATACACTTTTAAAGCGTATTCTAAATGTTCTCTCTGCACCAGGCACTGAGGGATTGCCAGCACAGTTCACACTCTGGCTCCAGAGCCTTGGACAGAAACATCAGAACCAGATGTTTGTCATTTCCTTTTCCCTCCCAGCCCTTGCACAGCCCGGCCTTTATCTCGTCGCCCTCCCCTCCCTGCCCTGCCACGCCACCAGTTCCGTGTTTCCGCCCAGGCCATCGGGCTTTATTTTCAGGAAATGTCAGCGAATTGACCTTTATAACATAATAGCTGCTGTTACCTCGTCGGTTTTGTATTCAGACACTGCTCAATGAGTTCATTGCGGGCGAGGAAACGATCATTAATTACACCGGCAGCAGCAGCAGCAGCAGCAACAAGCTACAATGTTAAGTTTCTTAAATGTAAATGTATCCTGGAAAATTACACCCCGCTTGATTTGCCTCCTCCTCCTCTCACCACCCCCAGGCATGAATCAGGAGCAGCGCAATGGAAACCCCCAGGGAAATGCAGATGTATAATAATATTGAGTTTTGTTTTGCTCTCACTTACAAAAATGAGAACTATTATAATAATCGGAGTATTTTCTTTGGGAATAGGATGCCTTAATGAAGTACTTTAACAAGTTGCTGAGAAAATAAAAACTTACATGTAGCAACATCTTCACAGCATCACGATTAACTTGCAGGAAATCCAGAGGGGAGTGGATTCACTCTGTGGTGTTCTCAGTAACATGGAAATGCTCGTGTCAGAGCACAAAGAAAATGTATTAGATAGGTGGGTTAATCTAAATTTTACTGTGTAAAAGATGTAACTTTTTACCTCTCGGGGCGCTTGACTTGGGGAAACCTCCACTTTGCAGCCTGTGCAGAATAACCAACATCTCGTTTTCAAACCAGACTCTGTGTCTGTGTTTAGAGAGTTCCTAAAATCGGCAACTGCATCAAGTTCAACCTGTGACCACCAAACCGTAATCCAAAGTGCCATGCCTACTTTGTTTTTTGGAGACTTCCAGGCATGATGACTCCACCACTTCCCTGGGCAGCCTCTTCCAATGCTTCACCACTCTTTCAGTGAAGAAATTCCTGCTGATGTCCACCCTAAGCCTTCTCTGGCCCAGCCTGAGGCCGTTCCCTCTCCTCCTGTCCCTGTTCCCTGGGAGCAGAGCCCGACCCCCCTGAGCCCCCTCCTGTCAGGAAGCTGTACAGAGCCACAAGATCCCCCCTGAGCCTCCTTTTCTCCAGGCTGAGCCGCTTTCCAGCTCCCTCAGCCTCTCCTGGGTCTCCAGACCCACAATGTCCTTCTTTGGTGTGAGGGCCTCGGAACTGACCCCAGCAGTTGAACCCTCAGCAGTGCCAATACAGAGGGAATACGTCTGTTCCCTTATCTAGCAGATAACTCCTCAGGGCTGCAGCAGCCCAAGCGCAGCCCATCCCCTGGCTGTCCCCAGCCGCAGCCTGTCCATGGCTGTCCCCGGCCGCGGCCTGGCTGCAGCGCAGGGCAGCTCGCCGGACCCTTCTCTCCCCGGAACGTCTCTCTCGCGCCCGGCCCGCCATGGCGGCCCCTCCGTGGCGNGGGGCCGGGGCGGGGGAGGCGCCGCTGAGGCCTCTGTGTGAATCCTCTGCGCTGTTGGTGTCCGCTCTGAGCGCCGGAAAGTGCTCTGAAACTTGTAAATGTCAGGTTTTGAAAGCATACATTTTGGGCAAAACTCTCCTTCGACAGATTTCTTGCTTGTCATCACTAAGTTCTGAAAGGCACCCACATCGAAGCCATCAAAGTTTCTGTGGGACAGAAGATCTGTTGTCGTATCTGATAACTCACTGAACAGCAACAGTTGTAAATATCTAATCAATCAAAATTTTAAATAAAAAAAAATTTTAAAAAGAGTTCCTACTTGTTCTAATAATAACCATCTCGTCTAATTATTCTATTTTAATAAAGACCTATTTAAAAAGAAAAAAAATACCCAAACCAGATTATTACTTGGCTCATTATCAATACTTAATATGATTCTTATTGATCTCAGTATGAAAACCTCCTGGGCCCAAGAAATTAGTTATCACTTGGTTCTGTTTACCCATTTATACAGGAAGCAGGAGAATATTTTATTTGATGTCTATATTAATACCCTAAAAATGTAATTTTCTTCCTGTGTTGTCTGTATTAATACCCTAAAAATGTCATTTTCTTCCCCTGTTTAGGTTAAAACTTATGGCAGAAGGAGAACTGAAAGATATGGAACAATTTTTTGATGACCTTTCAGATTCATTCTCAGGGACAGAGCCAGAAGTTCATAAAACAAGTGTAGTAGGTAAATAATTATCCAGAAGCTGGTTTTGATGTGATATCTATCATTGATTCCCTCAGGGCACAGCTTTGTTTTTCTGGGGAGGTGTAAAGTTGCAGAATGTCATTTTTCTCTTGCTGGGATGGTGCATATTAACTGATCATTTTGCTTATTGTGAGGTTGCCACTGATTTTGGCAATTTATCTGTGAGATTTGTTGCTTAATTAAGACCAGATTTACCCTGCAACACTGAGTTGTGTCATTGCGATGAGACTCAGTAATTTCTATTCCATTTCTCATTAATTTCTGTTTAATGAGGAGCTCGATGATGCTGTTTAAGCTGCTGGCTGTGATTTTGGTGCCCTCTCTGCAGCAGCCCCTGGCAGACCATGCTCCTGTTTCCCTCTCCAGGTCTGTTCCTGCGCCACATGATCCTGGCCTACAACAAACTTTCCTTCAGCCAGGTCTACAAACTTTACACAGCCCTCCAGCAGTACTTCCAGAAGGATGAGAAAAAAGATGGAGCTGATGAGAACGAGATGGAGCTGACAAATCCAGAGGAGCTGGACGGGAAAATGGAGAAAGAAGAACTTGATGGACCCTTAAGGTGATAAATTCGTGTTAAAGCCTTTCCCACCTTTTAGCAAAATTAATCTTTTACTTTTTAAAGCCTCCTGCAGCCGGGCTGAGCTTTGTGGCCGCTCGTTTCCTTGGTGCCACCGTGTGGTGACATTTGTCAGTGGCTCGGGAAGGTGGCACTGCCCCATCCTCATCCTCCCTCAGGGAACCACAGCCCAAAGGCAGTTGCTGCCCACAATTTCCAACTGCGGGGTGACTCCTCTGGTTGTCACTCTTGGAGAGGTCACTTCTGCTCCCAGCAGGGGAAGATTGCTCAGTGAGAAGTTCAGCTGAACGGTTTTGTTTTGCTTTTCACTCCAAATAAAAGAACTCCTGTCTTTTTACCTCAAAAAGGTGAAGCAAATTCTGAGAGTTTTCACCTGCTAAAGGGGTGCTCCACTGTAAGAATAATCCTGAAAGTATTTTTACATATCCATATATTTAAAATGTACTTTGCAAACTGTATTTGTATGAACTTGTGTAGAAGTTGATGCATCATGAGTCAGACAGCAGCTTTTGGGGTCTGGCTCTGTGCTGGACTTGCTGGCTTTCCACAGAATAAATGTCTTGCAGAACAGCTGTTTCCAGCAGTGCTGGATGTGGCCAAAGTGCCAGTTCATCTCCTTGGGACTGTTCAAAAGACAGAAAAAACAGAGCAGAGCCATTTGAATATGACAGCCCCAAATCTTCTCTCTGCTGTTTTTCTTTAGGTTTTTTTAGGGTGTATTGGTTGAAGCTGAACTGTGTGAAATCATTTGGATTGCTGACTTTGATGTAGTAAATTTTATTCTTTATTAAGTTTTCTCAGTGTTCTTTGATGCTTTGAGCTATAATATCTCAGAAAACTTCATAAAGCTAAAATGTGGGGTGTCTGATAAATGCATTTCCGTGTCATCTTTCCTTGCCCCTGTTTCTAACCAGAGTTTTTCTTACCAGGGAAGAAGAGATAGCCTGCAGTGGGCCTCTTTCCCAGAAACAAGCAGAGTATTTCCTTTCTCAGCAGGTATGTTAATTCTCATTAAAGTGAAGGAAATGTTCCATAACATGAATTTCACCTTGAATTTTATCCACAGTGTCAGCACTGATGTTCTCTCTGGTCTGGCAGAGACTTGTTGGTATCTTGCTTGTTGTTGCTCAGTGAGAGCACTTGGGGCTATGAGTGTTTTATCCAGACATGTCACCATATGCTGATATTTGGTTCTGAGAAGGTCCTTCTGCTCTGCTTCCTTCACATTTCTGTGAAATGTGCAGTTTTGTTGGTTATTCCAGCTGGTAAATAGAAAAGGGAACAGAAATACACATGGGCACAAATATCAGTAATTCAATAGTCAGTAATGCTAATTTTAGTAACTACATCTTGTAATTTTTTATTAATTGAACTGCTCTCCAAAGCAAACTGTGGATTTATTGATTTGTTTTCCTGAGGGTTTTTTTTGTATGAGAAGACATATGTAATTCCAGTGAGCAATGTGTGGCATTAGTTCTTCAGAGAGAAATTTAACCAGGATTCTTTAAGTTCCTCTAAACAGTCCTTTGAATAAGGTTTTATTTGACTTGGTCTCTGCTCTCTGCAAAGTGAACACTATAATACAATATAGAATCAGACTGCCTCTGTCATAGTGGAGCTGCTACAAAATCTTCTTTAATGTCCTCTCCAAGCAGATAACAACCTGACAATCCTGTACCACAATGTATTTTTATAACCCTCCATATGTAGTTCTATATCTTACTTGTACTGTTCCAATTTTATTCCAGGCTTCTTTGCTAAAGAATGATGAGACAAAGGCTCTTGCTCCAGCATCTTTACAAAAGGAATTGAACAACTTGTTAAAATTTAATCCAGACTTTGCTGAAGCAGTAAGTATCTTTTTCTTCATCCAGAATGGTTGCAAAGGGATTTCTTATCTCTTGGATAGGATTATTTGGGAGTAATTTATTCTCTATTGAAATATAAGTAGATGATAAAAGTGTGAGCAAGTTGCATGTAAATGTTTAGTAATTCAGACTTAAATTCCTGAAGCTACAGAAACCTTAATTAAGCAAAGTGCTTCCCCTTCATGCACAGATATAAGCCTCTTAAACTGGGTGGGACTGAGTGCATTCTTGTTCAACTAAATCTAAAACTTACTTCCTTTACCCACATTTTCCTAAGGAATTTCAGGCCTCATAATCCTGTACTTTAAAAGTCAGTATTAAGTGCAATATCTGTTACTTTTGCTGGTTGTTGTTCACTTTGCTTCTGGTCCTTTATAGCAATTTATACTGAAAGCCACAGACAACTCCCACTGAGGGGCGTTTCCAGACCTGCAGTGTGAGCTCCTGCTTTGTCCCTCAACAGCTGCTTCTTGAGCAACTTCCATAAATTCAACTCTTTTCTGCTTTGCTTTCTGCCTCTTCCTCCCAGCAGCCCTGGGCTGAGCAGACAGGATTTTCCTTGCTGCTGTTTGGGAGGCTGTCCTTGAAAGGGCTGCCATAGTCCCTGGCTGGACTTCACAACATAAAGGATTATCCTGCCCAGGTCTCAATTCCAAGAAGAAAATACATAATTTTAGCATCTCCTTTCTATCTGCACAGCATTTGGAAGCAGTACTGATGTTTCTTAGTATCTTCCTGAGTGCAGACACTGTTGGAGTCCTGCCTCCATTCCCACTCTCACTTCACACATAAATACAGGGATTCCACCTCTGTAGGGATCTCAGACTGGCTGGGATCATTCTGACAGCCAAGTCTTGTAATCTTCACCATTTGGCAGGTCCTGTTAGGGCAGACAACCAGTTTTGTCCAAGAAATTATCCAATTTTATGCAGAAATTCTACCCAGGTAATATCAGTATTGCAACTTCGGATCAGTACTTCATGCGTTACATGGGTGGGACAAAAATACCTAGTAATTATAAACAAAAACTCTGGTTTAATATCTGTACAGTTAAAAGCTGATTTTGCTTCGCTTTCCAGCATTATTTAAGCTACTTAAACAGCCTCAGAGTGCAAGATGTCTTCAGTTCCACACACAGCCTCCTGCATTACTTCGACCGGCTGATCCTCACGGGGGCAGAGAGCAAAAGCAACGGGGACGAGGGCTACGGGCGGAGCCTGCGCTACGCCGCGCTCAACCTGGCGGCCCTGCACTGCCGCTTCGGCCACTAGTAAGGAATTCACCCCGGGCCATCTCAAAGTGCTGACACTGAGACCTCCCTTTCTTCTGAAAATCGCTTCAGGGGCTTTCTCTCACTTGACAGCAGCTGTGGTTGGGTTGGGATCGCCTTGCGATCTTGATTTGTTTGAGTTCGGTTTTGTTTTGATGTTTATTTGGTTTCCATAATAACTGAGCCAGCTAAGAGTTGTCATTTGTCTGTGGTCTGGGTATTTTAAGTGTTCAATTACATTTCCATGACCTCAGAAGGGTCAGTGGGCATGAATGCCTATTTTCATCCATATTCTCGAGAAAGTGTGGTTGGTTTTCTGCAAGTCAACATAGAGCTAATGATCTGGCAAAAGAATAATTAAACAAAAAAAGCCATCTGAGCTTTTAAATTTTAAAGTGCCATATGGGTGGGATTTATTTTGTTGATAAAGCTGGCCTACCCATCTTCACTTATGGTTTGCATTTATTGATTGCTGCCTGGAGGCATCATGTGAAAGGATTGGACAGGGGAAGGACACTACAAAGTTGAGAGCAACAATTTCTATGCAGGCAGATTTTAAATGTTGTCCCTGTTAAAAAAAATTTTTGGCACCATGATCTGTACAGGGTTTGAAAGTCCATGCAGGGGTTACAGCTGCATTTTGGTTTGCAGATGCTGTCAGGATTATTGTTCTCAAAACCAGAATGCACTGCTGAGTGCTGGGAGGAAAACACAGGCTGCTCAATCAGAGATCTGAGTGCATTATGCATAATTCAGATCAATATTCCTCTGGATCAGGATGCTGTATCTTAAGCATTGTGGAAATACTAATTGTTTTCTGTTCATAGCCAGCAGGCTGAACTGGCACTTCAGGAAGCCATCAGGATTGCCCAGGAGTCCAACGACCACGTCTGCCTGCAGCACTGCCTGGTGAGAGCTCTGTTCAAATGGGGCTGTGAGTTTTGCTCAGTGAACTGTTGCAGAACCTCTCCTACAGCAGCATCTCCCCCAGGGTATTTGACTGCCCAGCAGTGGGGTGACATCCTCCTGGCACCCAGGGCAACAAACTGCAGCATCATGGGGTGGTTTTGTTGCAGCTCAGGGTTAATTTCTTAAGCAGGAATTGTTATCCCAGGGATCTCAGTAGTAAGATCAAAGTTTAGTCTTGGATGTTGTAAAAAGCAGAAGTATTTCAGAACCTTCCTCCTTCCTGTCTGTTGAATTCACAAAGTGTAACCAGCCACCTTTAGAGCAAACAAAGTGGGAGGGAAAGACTTGGATTTCCCTCTGTTTTTTTCCTGTAATTAACATTATAATGAATTGACATCAATGGTACCAGACTCCTGAGGTGCTGCATTCCACAGTTCCCTGTATTTTTGTGCATCACTGAACCTCCAGCATTGGCTGGTGCCACACCAGCATCCCAGCCTAGCTGCACTTCTGATATATTTTGCTGTGCAGCATTTAGTAGAAGTTTCCTTAGAATCAATCCTCAAATGGTTTGTATTTCCAGTGAGTTTTTGTGCATTCTGTAACAGCAAGCTGAGTTAAAAGTGTTGTAGCCATCAGTTGTTTGCAATGAGATTTTGATCTTTTTCCTTGCTAGAGCTGGTTGTACATCCTGGAGCAGAAGATATTCGATAGCTGTGTTCTGCTGGAACACTCTGTGAACAAATCCTTACATTTTGGATTGCCAGTGAGTCCATTTCATCAGTCCTTAACTTTATTCTGGGACAAACCCATGTGGTGATGGGAGTGTGTGTGATGAGTTTGGGGTTTTGTGGCTGGTCTGTTCAAACTATGTGACTGGATTTAAACAAACACATTTTAACACTCCAAAATCTATCTGTTTCTATGTCTTTTATTCTTCATATTAACAAACCAGAGTTCAGTTGCTTTAAGGACAGAGCACTATTGCAAGGCTCACTGGTTTTCCTTCTAACTTGTTGGATTTTCAGGCAGAAAAACTCTCTGTGGCTACTGATCCAGGCACCATTTTGGTACAATCTGGTGCTCAGGGGAGGTTCTTAGGGCTCCACCTTCCCTGAAGCTCAGTGCTGATGCCTCTGACAGGGCTTTGAAGACATTTACTTGTACAGCTCTGTGAAATCTTACAGGGCAACCCCCACTTTGGTAGTTCATGCCTTGGATCTGTTGTCTGTTAATGCTGAGTTCTGTCTTCCCCAAATCCACATTTCCGTTGTTAAGAGAATTGTTCTAAAATGGACTGAACTGCTGTTGTTGGGAGATAGGAGCAGACATGGCCCCTTTGTGGGGAAGGGAAGCAAAGCAAAGGCTCTGTTTTCACAGCAGTTCTGGAGAAATCCAGGTACTGCTCCTGTCCTCCTCCATAAGATTTCTGTGTGGGGGAGTGGAAATTACCTTTCACATCAAACAAAATGACATGCACATATGTGTAGGTGTGCATAAGTGAGTATTTAAAGAAATGCCTGGAGCAGTGTTCCTTTGTCTGTGCTGTCTTTTTGGGATTCTTGTTCAGTAGTTTAGAACTCTGCTCCAGTGTAATTTGCAAGCCTGGGGTACTCTGTTGTCTTCCAACACTGTAGGTATGTTTTTTTTTCCTTCTTCCCAGTATCTTGCTTCCTTGGGAATACAGTCCTTGGTTCAGCAAAGAGCTTTTGCAGGAAAGGCTGCCAACAAACTAATGGATGCCTTAAAGGATTCTGATCTGTTGCATTGGAAGCACAGCCTGTCAGAGCTCATTGACATCAGCCTAGCACAGAAAACAGCCATTTGGAGACTGTACGGCCGCAGGTATTTGCTTTGTTTGGAACTCCTGGATTAGCTGCTGCACTTGTTAGCACATAATGCATTTATATAGGTGTAACAAGTGTCTGTGTCTCTTCAGTGCACTAAAATGAAGCAATCAGACTGATTCAGTACAGGCTGAGTGCAGTTATTTCCATTCTCTTGTGTTCCTTTAAAACTCATACTGAAGGAGAGATAGAGTTTCCATTTAGTAGTGGCAAATAGATCATAAATCGTTCCTGTGGCCCCACTTCCAGCATCTCTGTGCAGCTTTCAGTCTGTAGTACTTGCTGTGCCTGCACAGTCCAGAGTCCTTGGACAGCAGTTGTTTTGCAAGTTTTCCTTCTCCCCAGGCCCCTGGTTTAACCAGTCAATGTAGACTATTGTCATAACAACACCATAGATTAAAAATGCTTGTTGTTTGCTGCTTGAAAACTAAAAGCTATTTCTCTTGCACAAGCACCATGGCATTTCAACAAGCCCAGACCTTGCTGAGCATGAACAGTCTGGAGGCTGTGAACGTGGGCGTTCAGCAGAACAACACCGAGTCCTTTGCCGTGGTGCTGTGTCACCTGGCAGAGCTGCAGGCCGAGCAGGTGAGCTTTGGGCTACTTACACAGAGTGCCATTTGGTGAGAGGAGGTGTGGGTGTTACTGGCAGAGGGTGCAAGACTTGACTTGTGGTTTTTTCTGCCTTTAACGCCTGCTCTGGGGGCAGAGACAATGCAGGGTTTGCTTGGCAAATCCCTTCCCTGAGGGTTGTGCTGAAATGGAGGGGAGCAGGACCCACCCTGGTGCATTAATCAGTGTCCTTCTGTGTTCCAGGGGTACTTTGCAGATGCTTCTGAAATACTGAAACACTTCAAGGAGAGATTCCCTCCCAACAGTCAGCATGCACAGGTAGAATATTTAGCATTCAGCCTGGAAGTTATGTAACTATTATACAGCAGGATCTGAATCCCACTGCTCCTGAATTTCCCTCTGTATGCCTTGGGCTATACGTTTTCTCATTTCCCTTGGCTTGTCCTCATGGGAAGCTGTGCAGCATCAGCTTTTTTACAAAAGCATGGAAAAGCTGCCTGTTTTGTTTCCAGACTGGTGAGACATTTCTCTCACCACAGCCTCCTAAGCTGAAGCTATTCAAGTAGAAATTTCATTAGCAGAGAAATATACATCGAAATTTCATTAACAGAGGAATATACATCTGCTTCATGAGTACATAAAGCAATTAAATGCTCTGCATTGATTTGGAGCTTCAGAGTTCTCTTTAATTAGTGCTGCTTATTTTGATATATTACAGTCCAGAAATAACTGAGATAATAGGCTAATAACCTGGTTTTTGTGTGACTCTGGGAAACATTGCCACAGGAGTCTATAAGGCAGTATTTACATTGAAGTGTTCAAGATCCCATTAAATACAATGTGAGCCTTCTCTTTTCTACAGAACAAGTCTACTTGTCTATAAGTCTCAAATCATTAGTAATGATTTAAAAGAGCCTTTTTACTTAAAATGCAGTCAAGTAGGTGAGCTTCAATATTGAAACATTAATCAGACCTGAGCATTTCTGTTGAGGACAGTAATTCAGTAAATCCAATAATTGGACAGTGGAGTTAGTGTGTCTAGACATAAATACCCACAGGGGAAAATAAAAAGTAAATTCTAACTTGGGATTAGAAAATGAGCAGGCACAACTTCTAAAACTTGTTTCTGGATGTTCTTTGTTTAGCTTTGGATGCTGTTTGATCAGAAAATACAGTTTGAGCGAGCCATGAATGATGGCAGATACCACGTGGCAGATTCTCTTGTAGCAGGAATTACAGCACTTAATAGCATTGAAGGTGTATACAGGTAAGAAATTGTGGATTTTCATGCACTTGCAGGTGTGTTCCATGAAGATAATGAAAAATTTAGCAGAATGATCACTATGTGCTTACATATTTTTCCCTTTTCACAACTAGTTAAGGTCATGTTGTCTAACCTTTAGGGCTATTCCCTTAGAGCATGTCCTGCAATAGTAATTTGTAGTTGTTTCTCTGGACATTTTAAGGACTGGAATAGCTGAAGCTGGTGTTATTCTAGAGCTGTGAATCCATTGTGGGAATTTCTTCAAAATCTGCTGTACTCAAACTTGAGCACAAAGCAGATTTTTATGTCAAAGAGCTGGAGAGGGAGCTCAGGCCTTGAGTGAATTCCTCTGTGGCCTAGTTTCTACATCTCCAAAACGGAACAATGTGGGGTTTTTTCACCCACTTTAATGGGTTCTTGTTTCTAAATGAGTATGACGTGTTAAAAATAGATACAGTTAAAATCTGTGATTTGGTGAGCTTGAAAACCAACTTAGTGTTCAAAGAATTTCTTGTGGATTTTCAATGAGGCAAAACACCTAAAAGCAGCCAGCCAGAAGATCAGTATTCAAGCTGTGGGACCTGATGCTTGTCCTTCTGGAATTGGACTGATCATGATTTCCCTGATCTTTAAATATTCTGCTCAGTGTCTGGTTCAGGGCGTTGGTTCCCATCCCCTGCTGCTGTGCATTTGGTCCTGACTTCCCTGTTCTCCATTTTCCTCTTGCTCCACATCCTTGTTAGCTCAGGCCAATTTTAGCTGCTTTACCTCATACCTGTTTTTCTCACAGATAATGACTTGTGCTTTCTAGCTTGCATGTCCTCCCACTTCTGCTGCCTGTTTGGCCTTTGGTTTTGGCAATCCCTGGTTTCTATCTAAAGCTGTTTTATGAGTTTGATCCTTTCTGCCTGGGATTTGTCCAGTTGGCACCAGGGAGATCTGTTTTTCCTCCTGTCTGTGTGTGCAGCATGTGTACACTTTGTCAGGGTGCCAGTCTGCAGTTACAAGAAACACAGGTCACAGATTAGAGACCTGTTTTGCTGTATTTTGAGGAGCAGAATTCTATACAAAATACAAAAATACAGTGTTGTTTTCTTTCTACCATGACAGAAAAGCCATTGTATTGAAAGCCCAAAATCAAATGTCAGAGGCACACAAACTTCTGCAGAAATTGTTGATCCACTGCCAGAAAATCAAGAACACCGAGATGGTGATTAGGTAAGAATGTTTCATTTTCAGAGTATTAGAGCCACTTTGCAGTGATTAGAATCAGCCATTTCAATTTGTTCTGTGTTCAGACTTCACTGGTCTTCAGATTACCTGCTGTGATTCTGAGATTACGGAGTCATTTCAATTATTAATCACAGTATGAAGGAATCCTCAAAATATTGTGGCATTGAAACCTAGTTATTTTTAATATGTAAACTAAAAGGTGGTGAACTTCAAGTTCCATGAAGGTTCATGAAAGAAGGAAACACTGCAGCTAAAATAAACAGGGAATGGAAACGTGTGTGTGTGTAGTTCTACCTGGGTGTAAATCTTGAGAGAGCTAGGGTGTTATTTAATCTTTTGTGTGTCTGTAGCATCTCCTCTTAAGGGTGTAATTTAAATTTATTATATATGCAGCAGCGTAATTCATGATAAAACCAATACCATTTTGGATGGAATAATTCCCTGGGAAGAAATATGTGGACATTTTCAAGGTCTGTAACAGTTTGCCCTGTTTGTCAGGGTGCTGCTGTCCATAGCAGAGCTGTACTGGAGGTCCTCGTGTCACACCATTGCGCTGCCCGTGCTGCTGCAGGCCCTGGCCCTGGCTCGGGAATACAGCCTGCAGTACTTGGCCTCAGAAACTCTGCTCAACTTGGCTTTCTCCCAGGTAGGTCTGATTTGTGTTTTCACAGGGTTGCAGGGCAACACTTATTCTGGGGATCCGGATGCTGTGTTTATTCCTGTGAAGTTTAAGAACACAGCCTTGTTGGAATTAAGTTATTGATTCTGAAGGAGCAAACTCTGAATGCTTTCGAGGAAGTTAATGAAAGTTGAGTTTCATTTGTATCATTAGAATGTATAGTTATTGCATATGATTAAGCAGCATAAATTTCCCCTGTCTAAATGTCTTCAGTTATTTTTTTGTGCTGACATTTTGGCTTCCTAGTAGCACAGGTTGGTTTGTGTATTAAAAAAAATGCTGGTAATGAGTTCAGTAATATTATTTATTCTGAGAGATGTGGCTGTCAGCACTGAGTGGAGAAGCCATTCCCCATCATTTCAGAGAGCAGCTCATTTCTACTCACAAGTTTTGATTTAAAAGAAGATTGTGGGCAAACAGTTGAAAAAAAAAATTGTGTGTGTTACATTGTGTTATTAGAAGCAGACAAGGCTTGTGTTGGTGCTCCCTGAAGAAGCTGCTCACACCAGTGGATTCCAGTGTGAGACCAGCAAGTGTTTCTCTTTCAGCTGATCCTTGGCATTCCTGAACAAGCCCTGAATATCCTGCACATGGCAATAGAACCTGTCTTGGCCCACGGAGCTATCCTGGACAAAGGCTGTGCCATGTTCTTGGTGGCCAAATGTCAGGTGGCTTCTGCAGCTTCCTACACTCCACAAAAGAAGATTGAAGGTAGTGTGAAGAGTAGTTCTCTCTGAAAGTGTGCTCAGAAGTGCAAGCCAGTGTCTGTACTGGAGTCCTGCTTACCCCAGTGTGTGTTACCTGGTTATTGGGTACAAAATTAATTTGGAATTAGTTGTTCCACAGATGTTTATAATGGAACATTGTTTATCTGCATGCTTTCACACACATATTTTTGCAGCAAAGGCTGAATAATAGAAACTAGCTGAGAGACCATGTTGCTAAGACACAAATGGTTTTGAAAAGCTGAGGAATTTATAATTGGCCTCCTTAGACTTGAGCTGCCTTGCTTGGAGTTCTTACTGTGATATTTTCTTAAATATGACTGTTCCCCTTTTCCCCACAGCTTTGGAATCTGCTATCTTGAATCTAAATGAAGCCAAGGCTTACTTTGCCAAAGTGGACTGCAAAGAGCAGCTCAGAGACGTTCTCTACTTCCAAGCGCGGCTGTTCCACACCCTGGGCAAGACCCAGGAAAGGAACAAATGTGCCATGTTGTTCCGTCAGTTGCACCAGGAGCTGCCAGCACACGGCGTCCCCTTAATCAACGCCTTCAAGTGATGCATTTAAAGATGAGATTTGTTTGTTTTCCTGTTTTGGTTTTTGTTTGTTTGGTTTTCTTTTACGAGTATCTTTTTATTGTATTCGGTCATCCGTGTTTCAGAATAATAAATAATCATGGTCTGCTCTTGAATAAACTTGTGTTTTGTGACACAAATGTTGTTCTCCACCCATTTCACTTTTATTCTGTACTTCAAATTAAGAAATTAGTGGGGAAAGAAAAGACCCTCTTGACTGTGTTA
This sequence comes from Drymodes brunneopygia, assembly GCA_013400955.1. Taxonomy (NCBI): domain Eukaryota; kingdom Metazoa; phylum Chordata; class Aves; order Passeriformes; family Petroicidae; genus Drymodes; species Drymodes brunneopygia. The sequence continues at coordinate 174,082 of VZTZ01008716.1, read as the reverse complement.
TAAACACACCGAGGGGAGTAGTGCAGTCACGAAGAAGTAGTGTTCTGTTCTTAGTAGTGACATTTCCTGAATCAATGCAGGCTTTATGAACACAGGGGTACAAAAAAATAGTGGAAAACATAGGCAAAGCTCCTTTGTGCTCTTTTTAAGTGGTATGGAAGGGGGAGTCTCATTTAAAATGTGTCCTTGCTTTTAACCTGTCTGCAGTTGCTGTTTACGCTGCAGAAACAGATGGTGCTGGCAGAAGGGGAAAAGACAGGGTTCAGTCAGAGAGGTGTAACAGTGCAAAGTCCTGGCACTGTTGTTTCGTGTGTCCTTGTGCAGAGGGGGGATGAGGAGAGTGAAGAGTGGGAAACAACAGCCCCAGCTCAGCTGAAATGGTTTTATTATGTGTGTTCTCCTCTCAGCACTGTGTCATTCACCTGCTCTGCCTTTATGGGGGAATAGATGGAGATCACAACTGACTGAAGTATCTGGAGGGGCCTCCAAGAAATCTGGAGAGGAACTTTGGACAAGAGCCTGGAGTGACAGGACAAGGGGGAATGGCTGAGGGCAGGGTTAGATGGGCTACTGGGGAGAAATTCTTCCCTGTGAGGGTGGAGAGGGAGGCCCTGGCACAGGATGCCCAGAGAAGCTGTGGCTGCCCCATCCCTGGCAGTGCCCAAGGCCAGGTTGGATGGGGCTTGGAGCAACCTGGGACAGTGGAAGGTATCCCTGAACATGGGATGGTCTTTGAGGTCCCTTCTAACCCAAACCAGTCTATAAGTGAATATGTGATGTGCTGGCATTGACTGCTAGCAATGAGATCCTCATTTTGGAAGAAGATTGCATTTTGGCTGTAGTGTGGGATTTGAGGGATTGCACTCCTGTGAGTGTGAACCTTTTGTGGGTGCCAGTCACCCAGTGACTATAAAAGCTGAACATCATTAAACATCGGGAGATACCCTGCCTGGAGGCAGTAGATTTAACTGTGGCATTGTCAGCAACGAGAAAGCCAGACCAGACCTAAACCTGGTTCTGCTGGAGCCTGGCCAGGTAAGGAGGAAGAGAGAAGCACTAAGGTGTGGTTGAGACAAGGATAGTCCGGTGTTACTTTACACATTCCATTAATTAGTGCTGCATCGGGGCGTTGGCAGAACATCAGGGCCTTGATTTTAAAACGATGTTTCCAACAGCAAAAGGGAGCCCAGCTTTGTAGAACGCTGGTGGTGGCTCATTCCCTCTCTGCTGTGTTTTACCAACATCGAGGAGTTTAACCCTTAAAATGTTTGGAGCACCAACAGCGTTACGGTAAGTGCACAAACCTGATTTTTAGAGTGGCTTTCAAGATTCTAGTCAGAAATACAGTGTTTATCCATGAAGCTGGCATGGAGGCCTGGCTCTGCTCTGGGGAGCTCTACAGAGTCAAAGTGGTGCCCACAAACGAGGCTTGAAGCAAAATGAGGAAGAGGGTTTGGCGGGCTGTGGCATTTGCATCTGCTCAAGGCTGAAACTGTTGCTTCAGGAAAATAAAAACCGCGGGTGAGCTTGGTGCAGAAATGGTGCTGGATGGAAATAAAAACAAACCCCAAATAATGGACAAAGCAAGGGGGATGTTTTCCGAGCCCCTGGTGTCAGCCGGGGTGTTAAAGGCCGTGCCCGTGAGCTCTGTCCCAGCGCTACAGAGCTGCAACTTGTGTGGGAACTGTTTGGTGGCGGCGTCTGTGACATTTCCGAACAATTGGTTTCCAAACCTCTCCTTTAGGTGATGATTTGGGCAGTCGCTCAGTGCGGGGAAACTGCCGCAGGTAACCCGGTTTGCCCCCAGCCGACCTGAGGCTGGAAGCCCAGTGTTTGCAGGGGGCACGGGGAGGAAGCGGCGGCGGGGGACACCGGGGCTCGGTCCCTCCGAGGGGACGCGGGGAGCCCGCAGCGGGGCTCGGCAGCAGCGAGACCGGCCGGGACCCCGCGCTGCATCCCGCGGGGAGGGGACGCGGGGCCGCGCGGCCCGGCGGGGAATAAAACACTGGGAAAAAAATTTATAAATAAACAAAAGAACAAAACACACCCCAAGAGCAGCTTAAAGGGGGCGGGCGGGCAGGATGCAGCTGCCCGGGGGGAAACCTGCCCTTCCCCGGGGCGGAGCGGGGCCTCCCTCTCTCCCT
>VZTZ01008716.1:147615-171912 GCA_013400955.1 Drymodes brunneopygia | reverse complement strand
ACCCCGCTGCCGCCGGCCCCGACACGTGCGGCGGGACCCGGCGGGTGGCGGCACCCCGGGACCGCCGATGGGACCGGGCGGTCACACCGCGTGTCTCACAGACCCCATGGGGCTGCTCCCCCAGGGCTGAGGGCTGGGATCAGGGGTGCCAGGGAAAGATAGGCCATGGGGTTGGGAAAAGAGGGGATTTTTAAGGTCAAGGGGCAAGTGAGAGGTCCGGAAAAGATGAAGGGAATGAGCTGGTGGAGCGGCTGTGTTCAGGGGACAGGTCTCGTTAGAAGCCACAGGTTGGGTGGCTGTGAGTGACAGAGCGTGGTTAGGAGGTGGGATGCAACCCTGCAGCCACGTGCACGGCACAGAGCATCAGCAGAGTGCAGGTAACAGTCAAGACAAAGAGCAGAAGTGAGATGACCACAGGAAGCTGGTGTAGTGGAGCTGTGGGCTGACTGCAATGCTGCAGGGGCAGAAACCACCCCTGGGGACAGGACCAGGTTGTCAGGGCCAGGGGGACTGCGCTGGGGAGAGGATGTATGGTGGCTGTGGGCACTGGAGTTGCCTTCATGGCCCACAACCAGAGAGACAGTCCCTCTCCTGGGAGGAGAAGCCCTGTCCTTCTCTTGGCCCCTCTCCATGAGCACTTTCTCTTGGGAAAAACAGCCAACAAACCCCAAAAGCCCATACCTGAGTGTGCTGTGAGGGGTGCATGATGGACCAGCGCTGTTCCAGGGAAGGCTGTTACCACTTTGGGGAGGTAATTTGGAGGAGCCTTTGCTTTCAACTCGGCCCTAATGTCTTTTAAGTAGTGTTCACAAAGTGCAGAGTTGCTCTCATTTCCTCTCTTGTGGGCATCATGGGCTGGAGCTGATGTTTCCAGGAAAGCTGGGAGTCACTTGGCAGTGCTGGACAAGGTGATGGAGGTGCCTTGAGCTCATCCTGGCCCATGCTCAACACCATCTCTAGAGCTTTTGCTCTTTTGGGATGCTCATTATATATTGCTTCAGCAGTATTAGGCAGTGTCCTCAAAATTATAAAAAAACCCATGGTAAAGACATTTTTGTGACTCCTATTGAAACCTGCTGCAGGGTTTTGTGCCACTACAATCTTACCAGCCTAGCTTTGCATTTTTTCCCCAGTTCTTTCTACCCTGTGTTGGCTGGGCCAGGCAGTGCAGGAGGCTCTTCCACTTGCCCTGGGGATGATGCAAAGCTTTGTTGCTTGGGCACAGGGACCTGTCCTAGATGGGGCATGGGAACCTGGTGCCAGTATCTCATAAATTTGGGTGTCCTCTGACTTCTAGAGAAGCTGCTGAGAGATTTTTTTCCCATTAAAAGTCAGGTGGGGGTTGCATATGGTCTTTGTATACTACAGTGACTAATATATTTCTGGCAAGGTCTGCGCTCACCCGTAGGAAGGGAAACTGTGATCGATGCCCCCGTTGCTGCAGATGACACCACTCTTGGCACGGGCACTTCCACCACTGACCGTGACCGGGGAGAGCAAAATAGCCACTGGACTCTGCCCAGGGACACCAGTAACTGCCCCAGGCTGGCCCTGCTTGGATTTTAACCAGCCTTCAGCAGTGGCAGGGGAGGATTTCTGAGAGTAAAATCAGCCCTGGTTTTGGTGCTTTGAGTTCAGTTTTGTTATAAACAGCTTAAGTCGCAGTTTGTGAGCTGACCCCTATGGAGGGATGGATGGATGGAGGGGTCACTGCTGAGCTGCCACCAAGTCCTACTCCCTTGGGAGGGTCTGATGCTGACACTGTGTCTGGCCTTGCCACACGTGTGGGGAAGGCGAGTGTGTGGCTCCTGCATCTGAGAAGAGAAACAGCTCCGGGGAGGGAAGGGCAGGCAGACGCATCCGTATGCTCGGGTTTAAATCCGTGCAGCCAGTGCTGGCTGCAAGGTGTCACCCTCTGCACTCGCCCAGCATCGGTCAGTGTGTTCCCCTGCCGAGGTGGCCGCATCCAGCAGGGCCCAGGCAGGGCCCACGCGCTCTCAGCAGAGCCGGGGCAGCCCGAGGGGGTTCTGAAAATCCCTCACCCTCGCGGGGGCTGATTTCACTCCCATTCGCTTCCGCTCGAGCCACGTGGATGCTGAGCGAGAGGGAGAGCTGCTGCCAGGGTTTCACAGACCTCTTTTCATTTTAATATCCCTCTCCTTGCTGAATTAGATGCGAGACTGATTGCTTCGATAATCCTGCTGCAGCCGCTGTGGGTTATGTATGGATTGCAGCCAAAAGCTGTGCCGATAAATCATTCCTATACACCAGGCTGTTATATTTCCTGAGGATTTTGTGGGCATGTGCTGCTCCCTTTTACATAAGGATCTGCTGGAGTTCGTAGCAGAATGTGCTGCTTTTCCCCAGGCAAGGGCCTGGATGAGTTGGTGAAGCCAAAGCCTCCAGGCTGTATTTCCTCCTCTCTTTGGGACTACTGCCCTTGTTTCAGCTATTTTACTTTTCTCTCTGGCTGGGAATACAGCTGTTCTCCACCTCCTCCTCCTCCTCATGTGCTTATTAAAGACAACAGGGCTGTGTTCAACAGTGTGACCCCACTTTTGTGTTTCTCTCAGGGGAGGTGTCATCTCAAAGGGCAATTTCTGAAAACTCCCATTCTCTGACCTTTTGCACACATGTAGAGGGAAAATCCCTCTGACTTCCCCCTCCAGCTGATTTTATGATGGGGCTTGGATGACTTTTAGTTTACAGAGCCTGGGGAAGCCTGCTCGAATTAATCAGACTTGATATGTTTATCCTGGTCAAGCCAATTAACTCCCGCCGGCCAGGACACGCTCAGCTCTCAAGTGTGACTGAGACTTCATAACTCAATTCCGCTCAGGCCCGGCAAAGTTTATCAGGAACCCTTGGAAACCGGGATGCAGGCGATGCTCTGGGGACAGGATGGATGCTCAGCAGTGCTGTGGCGCTGCTGGGGACTGGTGTTGATGCCAACAGTGTTCCTGGGGTGGTTTCATCCCAAGGCTGCCCCGATGAGCTGCCTTTTTTGGTGTGGCCGCAGTGCACGGTGAGGGCAGAGGGCACAGCATTCTGGATTAGCTCCGGCTTCGGGGCAGCTATTTATATGTGCCCACTGGAGGGGTGCCCAAAGCAGGCCAGGCAAATGGCCTCGAGATGCATCCCTGTGAATTCAGGATGAATGGGGGGGCTGCCTGTTTGTTTTAATCCATTTGGGAGTGCATTAAAACACGCTGCCGTGGGCTGCCAGCAGCACTGCGGGGGGAATTTGACTTGGCTGGTGGCTCCTGGCTCTCACATCCAGCAAAGCCCTGTCCAGGAGTGGATTCAGCCCCATGAAACTCGGCGTTTCTGGAATAGTTTGTCCTTGTTGCTGTTCGTTGGCTTATTTATAGCCTCCCCATCCCTGTGCTTCTCCATGCCTCAGAGCGGCGAGCGGTGCTGTGCTGGCTTCAGCTCCAGGCCGATCCCACTTGGGCACAAAAGCTCTGGTTTATAGATCGGTGTTGAAAACAGCAATTAGGCCATTGTGAAGCCTTGAGGACGGGGGAGATGATTTGATTTCTGTACTTGACCCATAATTTCTGCTGGGCTGATTCAGAGCGGTTGTGCTGCGGGTGCAGCACAGAAACTTCAATGGAGATGACTGGAGCTAATTTTAACCGGCCGCCTCGTCGAGGTGTGGGAACCAGGCAGAAAAACGCCTCAAATACTGTTCCTGCTTCTGGGCTGGTTGTTTCAGGATATATATTTTTTTTGCTTCCTTCTGTGGCAACTTGTTAACCTAGAAATTAAAAACAGCACCAGTGTTGGGGCAGGGAAGAGTGATGGTTTACAGCCAACTAACAATTGAACAGCCACAGGTGCTGTGGGGTGCCTGGCACGTGGCAATTAACATAATTTTCTCCTCTTTTTTAATTATCACTTAATTATTTGATTTTTTTTTAATTCTTTGTTGCTAACAGTTTTCTCATTTATCTCAAGGTTTGGGGACCTGAGTTTTGCACAGAAGGCCAAAGGGCGAGGAAGAGAAATCGCTGGCAATGATGGGCTGTGGGAGGAAACAGTGAGCAGGGGGGCTGGTCCTGCACCCCACGCTTGGTAAGTGGGTCCCTGTGCCCCTGAACTGCTTTTTTTGGGGGTGGGTGGCAGAGATGTGCTCCCTTTGAGCAGTAAAGTAGGAACCTCAGTGGTATTTGTGCCGGTATAGTGCAGTTCTGGATCCTGCCACTTTAAAACAATCCCTTTGGAGTATTTCCATAGTGGAGGTGATAGAGTTGTTATTACTCGAAGGTGTTTAGATAAAAGGGGTGGAAGGAGCAGTGGCGGCAGCCCTGGGGTTGAGGCTGGCTCTGGCCTGGGGTCTGTCCCATGGCAGGGTGATTGTGCATCTTGATGCCATCCTTCACCACTTGGCCTTACCATTGCCTATGGAAACACAACGACCAGCAGGAAATCCTGCTTTCTGGAGAGCCTGACTGACCCACCCTGTGTTTGCAGGCACATCTCCCCACCTCAGCATGGCCAGGATGAGGCCATCGCTCCCTCCACACCGCCACGTGTCCCCAGCAGCTCGCCCACCCCACGGCCCCTCTGCTGTGCCGGAGGCTGCGGCCGCCGAGCCCCCGCGGCGCTGAGCCCCGGCCACGCCAGCATGGCCTCGCTCATCGTGGTGACCGAGTACGACGCCGCGGGCAGCGCGAGCGACGAGGAGATGGAGGTGCCCGGCAGCGAGGGCTTCGGGGATGGCCGGAAGCTGCACCTCTCTGGCCGCAAGCTGTCCCTGCAGGAGCGGCCGCAGCCGGCCCGCTCGCCCGGCAACGGCAACGGCGCCAACGAACGCTTCATCTACCCCTCCCTCCCTTACTCCCCGGTGACCTCCCCGCACTCCTCCCCACGGCTGCCACGGCGGCCGACGGTGGAGTCCAACCGTGTGTCCATCACGGGATTGCAGGTGAGGGTGGTGAATGTTACAGGTAAGGGTGATGAACATTACAGGTGAGGGGGATGAATGTTGCAGGTGAGGGGGATGAACACTTCTCCCGTGGTTCTCCTGCCCCCATCTTCCTGGATTTCCCCACTGTGGCATTTCTTCTCGCTTGTTTTGTTTGGGATAACCTCCCACGGCATGTCTGTGGGTATGTGATAGGGGGCAGTGGGACATCGTGGATGATGGGGACAGCCCTCAGGGAGGTGAGACCCCAACTCACCGGTTTTTGTGCCTTTTACTGATGCCACCAGCTCTCATGGCTGTGGTTGGTGGAAGCCAGGAGTGTACTGCAAGTTTCTTTCTTTACTCCTTAAAAATAAAGAAACAGAGAAGTTCACTGAGATCTGAAAAGAAAACAGCCCTGCCTGCCCTGAGCCTGACAGAAAACAGGCAGCAAGTGGCTGCTTTGCCCAGAAGAAATAAAATTACTCGGCGCCAGGTCGGCAGCATTAAACCCCTCAGGGCTCTCCTGGTCTGTCACTCTCGTTCCACACGAGTGGACAGGACAGGATCGCCTGCCCGGCCATTAACGTTTGCAATTAGCCGTCTATAAACACACCCACGTGTGGCTTGGTGGGTGGCTTTTGTGGCTCATGAATCAAAGCTGCCCAGCCCGACATGGGTGCTTGGGCAGGGCAGGACGGGATGTGAGTTTGCAGAGAAAGTTTTGCATTAAAGATTTTGTTCGTGGCTTGTGCCAAACTTCCTGGCTCTCTCCCCACAGGATTGTGTGCAGCTCAACCAGTACAAGCTGAAGGATGAGATTGGGAAGGTGAATATTGGGTTTGGGGTGGGATGAGGGGTTTGGGGGTGGGAGGGAGTCAGCTGGGCTTTTACTTTCCAGTCATGGGAATGCTCCAGAATGGGAGCAAGTCCAGCCACTCTCAACAGCAGTTCTTTGTTGCTTGCTGTTCTGTTCTGAGTGGTGCCAATTGAATTGTGTATTTTTAAAATTATTACTAATTTTCCCCTTCCCCCTCCCTCCCACACAATGGGGCATTTGAAGCTTTTCTTTGCTGTCAGTGTGATGTCAGACCATACACCCCCCTGCTCGTCCCAGCATTGCCCACCAGCTCTGTGATCCCTGTGGGGTGGGTTTGCAGAGGAGCCCAGAGCCCGGTTTGGTGATGTGGGTTTTTTGATTGTCCCTAACTGGTGCCCCTTGGCTGTGCTCCTCTCCAGGGCTCCTATGGGGTGGTGAAGCTGGCCTACAACGAGGATGATAACACCTACTATGTGAGTAGCACACAGCCCCGCAGTCAGAGGGGGATGGATCCCCTTTGCTGACCCCCTGCCCCATCCCACCAGCCACATTTTATCCTTGACTTGCCCCAAATCCCACATTTGTTCCCCTCTTGCAGGCAATGAAGGTCCTCTCAAAAAAGAAGCTGATGAGACAGGCGGGCTTCCCTCGTAAGTGGCACGAAACCTTTTGGGTGGGGGATATTTTGGGGATCTTGGGGGATTGTTCATGACCGGACACATCTTTGCCTTTCCTTCAGGCCGCCCACCGCCCCGCGGGGCCAAAGCTGCTTCCGAGGGCTGCCTGCAGCCCAGAGGGCCCATCGAGCAGGTCTACCAGGAGATTGCCATCCTGAAGAAGCTGGACCACCCCAATGTGGTGAAGCTGGTGGAGGTAAGCACTGGCTTCTTTCCAAAACTCATCCTTGAGCGTGACAGAGCCTGGATGATGCAGGGATGGGCTATACCTTGTCTGACCCCAGAACAGGGCAAGGGCAGGTTGTGCCTTTGGGAGAATTGTGTTTTCTTTGGTTTGGAAGGTTTTTTATTCTCACCTCCCAAAAGATTTTTTTCTTCCCTGCCCAGAAAAAGAAATGCAGAAAAATGTTGCTTCTGTGGAGGAAACAAGTGCTGAAACAGGTTTTGGGGCAGAACTGGTGTTTCCGTGGGTTCAACAGTGCAGCTGCCTTGCCCTCCACCCACTGCCTGTATGAAACAGTCCAAAAATCAAGAATTTAGGATGTGCAGGCTGGAGTTTATTTGGCTCATGAGTCAGATGATGCTTCCTGTGTGTTTTAAATATTTGCTTCCTTGAAGTACAGCTACATCTCTGTCCTCTTTTTTTTCCTACTCTTGTGGGTAGAAGCTCAGAGATGAGCAGACCGTGCTGATGGTGCAGATGGTGCAGAACTGAGATGGCTGCTAAATAAAATATCACAATGTTTAATTTGCAAGGTTTTCTTGGCGCTGTTTAATTGCCGTTTTGCTTCCTTTGGCAGGTGCTGGATGACCCCAGTGAGGATCACCTGTACATGGGTAACTGCCCACTGCCCTGGGGTGTCAGAGGGATGGGGCAAGAGGTTCCCGCTGTGTTTTGGAGCAGCTCTGTGTGCAGGGCTGGGTCTCTCCTTCACTGTGGGTATAGCCTGGATGTGCTGGAGGAGCAAATGGGATGCAGTCTGGGTTGTGAACAGAGGCAAGATTGCACTTTATTGGCATTAATTCGACTCCAGGGCATGCTTTGCCATGAGAGACACCAGCGTTGGTGTTCTCAGCTTTGAAGCCAGACTTATAGAAAGCAGTTTTATTTCTTTGGCTTCAGGAAAAAGCCACGAGTTAATTATCCAAGGTACAAATGAGCCACATCCCAACCTGCCTGGCAGACTGCAGTTGTTTGCTTGATGTAAATACAAAAATCTTGGGGAAGGCATTATTTTTCCATCATTTATGTTCAGCCTGTACTAGTGGAGGAGCGTGTGATGCCTTCATGGCCAAGCACTGGGGTTTGCTCAGGGTGTGGGTTCAGCTTTTTCGGTGGCAAACTGAGAGTTTTTGTGTGCCATGGAGGGCACTGCACAATGCTGAAGCTGCAGCACTAAGAAGATAATTGGCAGCATCCTCTTAACTGAAAATGGGAGCAACCCAAATGCCACGTGCCTTGCATAAGACGGCATCTCCTTTCTAGAAATAACATATTATTTTTAGAATTTTTGTCATTAAAATAATTGCTTTTGTGCTGAGGATGTGCTTGCAGGAGCCGTACCCTGTAAGTGATCTGTAATCACCTTCTCTTTTGTGTTGCAGTGTTTGAACTGGTGAAGCAGGGGTGAGTATTGAATTCCAGATTTAATCCTACTAACACTTGAACATGAGATGGGTTTGTGGGTGGCCACCCAAGGTGGGAATGGGGTGCAGAGATGGTGGGCAGGTTCATGGTGGGACTTGAGGTTTGAGAAGCAACTCCCCAGCCTGGTTACAGCTGAGTGCATCCTGTAGATGCCTGTGTTTGGGGTTGTGTGCTGTCATCAGCCAGTGATAAAGCCTTCAATCCCTGTTTCAGCACATCCAGGTAGGGAATTAACTCCATTTTCTGTTGCTTTTGCAGCCCTGTGATGGAAATACCAACCTTGAAACCGCTCAGTGAGGACCAGGCTCGGTTCTACTTCCAGGATCTGATCAAGGGCATTGAATACTGTAAGTGTCTCTGCCAAAAGGATGGGATTTCTTATTTTTGGTGTTTTCTAAACATGTGGAGCTGGCCTTTCTGCTGGTGTGCAGTGGCATTTCTGGTGGCTCATGCTGCACAGGGGTTTTTAAAGCTGGGGCTGGTTGTGGCGTTAAAGAAAGGCTCAGGCCACATGGAGCTCTCATGGCTCCTTTGCTGCAAACCAGTCCTGCTGCACCACTCGTTGTCCCTCTGGCTGCAGTGCACTATCAGAAGATAATCCATCGGGATATTAAACCTTCCAACCTCCTTGTGGGGGAAGACGGGCACGTCAAGATCGCCGACTTTGGAGTGAGCAATGAGTTCAAGGGAGCTGATGCCCTCTTAACCAACACAGTGGGCACTCCTGCCTTCATGGCCCCAGAGACCCTCTCAGAAACCAGGAAAATCTTCTCTGGAAAGGTATTTCATAGCAATTTGAGGGTCTTGGACTAACCTTGCACACACAGAAATCTTATTGTAGATTTAACTACGCTTTCTTCATTCTGCAGGCTTTGGATGTCTGGGCCATGGGGATCACTCTGTACTGCTTTGTGTTTGGGCAGGTAATGAGATGGATTTTTCAGTGCTGTTGTTGTTTGGGGGGTTGGTTTGTGCCTCTCATATCCCAGGTAAGCAGTGGGACTGGCACCTTGTGTCCCTGTTGGAGCTGAGTGGAGATGAAGATGTGTAGATGGAAATGGGAAAACTTTGCCTGGGATGGGTGCAGCCAAAAGGGTTGGGTTTCTCTTCTTCCTCAGTGGAAAAAATTCTGTGCCTGGGTGGATTTTTTAGGAAAGGAGCTCTTACAGTAATTGGTAATTTTTGGTTAAATATTTTTTCCATTGCGTTTAAAAGTAGACATTGATATAATTGGAAATCTTCTGTAATTTCCCTGTAACTGGATCTTTGCTGTCCTTCAAACCCTGTGAGATCCTGATGCTCCTCTGGCTGACCCACTGCTGCCTCTTAACAGAGGTTCTTGCTTTCCTCATTGCTCTTTTTCTTCGTGGTAGTGCCCTTTTATGGATGAAAGGATCTTGAGTTTACACAATAAAATCAAGACCCAAACGTTGGAGTTCCCAGACCAGTAAGTACTCAAAAACAGAAACAACCCATCCATCCTTATTTTACAGCTCATTTGAGTTGTTTCTTAAGTACTGCCAGGGTAGGGCTGGCCCTGCTTTTCTGTGGTTTTGCAAAACTCAGGCTTTGAGTTGGTCTCTCCCTGCCCTGTACATGTGGGATCACACTTCACTTTGCCTCAAACTGGGATATTTTGCTTATTCTGGGGGTTTGGAGAGGAGGGGGTGTACGAGAACCCTATTGCATCCCTGTTGGGGCTGGAGTCCAGCCTCTCTGCCCAGGAAGGCCCACAGTGGTTGGCACTGAGCTGAAGAACAGAGGCAGCATCCATCCCTTTCCCCATCTCATCTCTCCCTTCTTCCTTCCACAGGCCAGAAGTTACAGACTTCTTGAAGGATTTGATTACACGGATGTTGGATAAAAATCCTGAATCTAGGATTTCGGTCCCAGAAATCAAGGTACTGACCCAGCTTCCTGGTGCTGACTGTGGCTTCACTTCTGTTGGGTTCTCCTTGCTCAGCTTTTTTTGGGAGTCAGTTTGATCGCGCCAGGCTAGGTCCTCCCCCTGTGCCCAGGGCCCCTGGGCAGGTAAGTCCCAGCTCCTTCCCCTGCTCCGGGACCTGCTCAGCTTTGGGACCTTTGGTGCCTATAGAAGTCGCAGGCAAAAGGAAATCCCCTGAGTACAGTATTTCCTCTGCTACCAGGAAAGTACTGTGCAACAGCCTTTCGCAGGAGATTTCTGGTCCTTCGCCCCTGCGGGAGCCTGGAAGGGGCGAGAAGCTGAGAGAATGGAGACCAAGGTAGGGGGAAAGGATTCTGGGGGAATTGCAGAACCGTTTTGTGCTCCTCCTGCAGCCGACCAAATCACCAGCTGTGTGGGCAAGGAGAAACAGGGGTTCTGCCTTCAGTCGTGGATTAAACCAGGTCCAGGACGAGGGCTCGGTGGGTCTCCCCATCAGTGCTGCTCATACATGTGGACTGGAATAAACCTCTCCTGCCTCTTGGTGCTGTCTCATCCGTAAGATGAGGGTGAAGATAGGTCTCCTTCCCTAAAGCCCAGAGATGCCCAGTGCTGTAGGTGACCAAGGTTATGGCTTGGTTGTGTAGCTGGGGCCAGCACTGGCTCTGGATGAGCCACACCATGGAGTTTTCTGCCCCGGGCTGTGCAGTTCCTGGCAGTGCTGGGGTGAGCTGGCTCAGCAGTGAGATGGCACATCCCTGCCCTGCTCCCTGGTGTTTCAGGAGCATGTAGGGGCCATAGCTTGGACAAGGAGATGCGTTTGCCAGGCTTGTGTGGTTTGAGTTATGAAAAAGAGGAACTCGTTCCTGACAGGCTGTGTTATTAATTGAAGTTGCACCCCTGGGTCACCAAGAACGGAGCGGAGCTGCTGCCCACGGAGGATGAGAACTGCACCCTCGTCGAGGTGACGGAGGAGGAAGTGGAGAATTCAGTCAAGCACATCCCCAGCCTGGCCACCGTGGTGAGTACAAAGGAGTTGATGGTCTATGGATGCACAGAGGGGTTCATGCTGCCTGCTGGAGTGGCTCTGAGCAGCTGCAGTTCGCTGCTGAAGGGCAAAAGCATTGGGCAGGATTAGAGCAAAGACCTTCCCTCTCTTGGAAACAAGTGCTGCAAGACACTTTTGTGTCTCAGGGTCTCAGCAGCTCACTGGATGTGGCTGTACCCTGCAGTGCAAGGGAATATTTTAGAGCAGTTCCAAAGGTAACTATCAGTGGGTTGCTGGTCTTCATGCTTGAGCTAGCTGCCTAAATATCACTGTATTTGCTCAGGGCAAAACAGCATCTGGTCTAGAACCTGCCCGTGGCCAGGAGCAGCTGTTCTGGCCAGGCACAAGGAGCTCCTGCCTTGTTCTGCCTGTCCAGCCATAGGGGCTGTGGGAGCTTCCCAGGATGGAGATTTTATCTGGGCCACGATGTGCATCAGCCCCCGCCTGGAGCTATTCTTGGTGACTTCATCTCATTGCTTTTCGAGCTTATATTTTTATTCTCTGCAACCCACTGTGGTAGTGAGAACCACATTGTAACCCTGTCCTGTGTGGAAAGTGAAATCCTTTGTGGTTTTGAACCTAATGATTTCTTCGGGTGCTGCCAGCTCTGGTGTTAGGAGAAACAGCGAGCGACCATTCACAGTTCCCTGGCATGGTGTTACCTGCCTGTAGGCAGCCAGGCTGTGATTTTTTTGAAGAACACGTTTCTCTTTGAAGCCCCTTTTGCATCTCATAGCTTTACCCACATCTGGCCTGGTTTCTGGAGCTCTCTTCCTTTTGGGTGCCCTGCAGAGATGTCACTGATCACAGATGTGAATATGCAAATGTGCCTTTTGCTGCTCAGGCTGAAAAAGCAGATGTTCTCTAAAGAGATCACCACTGATGAGGGGTTTACCCCCTTTTTCCTGTTCAGAGGGGACTTGATCAGTGAGCTCAGTGCTCCCAGCCCTCTTGAAATCCAGGTGTGTTCAGCACAGCTCAAGACAAATGAGATTTTACAGCACCTCTTCAACTCAAATAACACACTGCCTCCAGGCAGATGTGGTATTTTCACATTTGCATTTGATCTTCAGAATTACCCTCTGGTGCCTGATCTTTGTGCAGCCGAGTGCAGGCGTTGATGCTCCAGTAGGAGATTCACTCACGTGGCTTTGACTCTTAAAACACCCTCCCCTTCAGACACAGAAGGGCTCTCTGTGCGCCCGGGTGAGCAGATAAACAAGGCACAGAGGGATGAGAAGCAACATCAAATGAATCAAATGCTCTCAGGGATGACCTGCCAAGGCAGGGTCCAGTGCTGCCCACCTTGTTGTCTGCTCCCACCAGTAAAACAAGCTGGGGGATGCCAGGGAAGAACCCTATCCCATCTCTGCTCCCACCAGTCTCTGACTGGTAACTTTGTGTCTTGCAGCCAAAGCTGGACAAATGACCAGCTTTTCAGTTTGGTTTCAGATGAACATTAAGGTAAAATTGTGCTTCCTCCCCAGTTCCTTCCCCTCTTCTTTGCCAGGTAATCATGGAGAAGTGGGAATTTGCAGGTACTGGATGTAGTAATCAGTAAAACCTACTTCTGGGGGGAAAGAATCTTCCCAGACTTGTCCTTTCCAGCCTCTTACACTTAGTGTGGCTCTCACCTGCAAGGGTTTCAAATGAGGAGACAGCCCCTGTATTAAGCACCAGGAGACTTGCAAAGATACTTCCTTCTGATTTCTATTCTTTTAACAGAGAACTTTGACTTGTTTTCACTAGTTTTTTTAATTACTTGGGCATGAAAGTTAGATGTTCCTGTTGCTCTTGAATGAAGGGAATGCACCCCTGATGAACTGCATTCTGGTTTGGCAGATCTTGGTGAAAACGATGATCCGGAAGCGTTCCTTTGGGAACCCATTCGAGGGGAGCAAGAGGGAGGAGCGGTCATTGTCTTCCTCTGGGAACCTGCTGCCGTAAGTGTCATCACCTCACCTCGGCCCCAAAAGACATTTGCAGCTTTTTCTGATGCTCTGGAGGAGAAATTAAATAGTTGGGCTTTGAAATTTTCATGGGGGCCGTGACTGTGGCATTCACACCCCCTCTGTCTGATCTATAACTGCTTTATGGGATTTTTGTGACATGGAATATCCTGCTGTTCTGATGGGATGAAAAACGTCTTTTTATGGCACTTCCAGCCTGTTACATGGGGAGAGATGACACATGCTCAGCGTCCTAAAGATCCCATGGCAGGCAAGGGGCAGAAACTGGTGTCCCACAGCCTGCTTTGCCTTTTTCTGAGTCGCTCAGCAGCTGTTTTATTTCCTTTGAAAACAGGAAATAAGGCAGTGAAGATAACCTGAAATGCAACGGTTTGCCCAACATGGGAGAGGAGGAACTTCTTTCTTGAACGTGGACTTTACGGTTCTGTTGAGCAACTCAATCCAGGGCACGTCACAGAGTGTGCACTGGGGACGAGGTGACCAGAGCCCAGAGCAAACACAGCATGACATGGCGCTATCTCAGTACAATGCTGGATGTAGAGCTCACATAGCAGCATGTTATCACACCTTATCAGACATCTGATTCTTTGCCATAAACATGGAACATCTCCGAGCACTTGGACTGCTGACTTCTGGTGGGACAGGCGCTGGCGGACAGCAGAGAGGTGAGCAGTGGTGGGGAGCAGCAGCAGGGCTTTGCAGAACAAACCCCACAGCAGCCAAAGGAAAATGTGTTTGGAACTGCTTTTAGCTGGTTTTAATGCCAAATAGTTTGCAGGGACTGATGCCAGCGTCCTGGAGGCGCAACGCCCATCGCGTGGCCGTGGGCACACGCAGAAGGGTGAAGCTTTTGCCAAGTGGGATAACACAACAGTAAAACCAACCACATGTGTGCACTTTGAGAGTTCACGACCTACCAGGAATGTTGTTGCATCTATTTCTTGTCGTTTTGGTTTGTTTTTAATTGACACCTTTTTAACTGCATGGGAACAAAGCAAAAACCCACCTTTTCAGCTTTTTAAAGAATGCCTACCTTTGTGAGCCAAGTTGTGTGAAACAGCATCTTCAGGACATTCAGAAAGTGAGGTTAATTACCTGCTCAGGTAATTAACACCTTTCCAGAGGCCTTGATGTGACCAGGACTTGGTAAGTTAGGTATTCAGTGTATGGAAGGAAAAGGTATTTAAGGGCTTAAGTTCAGTTTGAACTATTTTTGCTGCAGACATATGAGTGGAAGGTGGTGTTTAGCTGAATGTTTTAAACAACAGAAGAAGCACTAACAGTTTGTTTCTAAATCTTTTACTTGATCTAGGTAGATATATTATAAAATATAAAATTCAGGGTAAAATCCTTCACTTCCATGTACATTACATGGTTTACTACAATTAAAAATAATACAACTTATGCTGTTTTTTAAGTATAGACTTAGGGCTTGCTTAGAATTTAAGATCTTAATGATTAGCTAGTAATTTTCAAAGAAACGTTTGTTTTCCAAACTCTTAATCTGGATTCTGGGGCCAATGCTATGTAATTTTTGCAAGTTTGTTACCAGTAATTTGTGAATGCCTGTGGATCAGAGGCTCGTTAGTAAACTAAGTGTATATCTAGTTCATGGATTGTTTCTTACGAAGAGCTCTTTCACCTTCAGTCAGATTACTCTGATTATTTGTGGTGCTTGTACAAAATAATAATCTGTCATGTGGTGGGAGAGACTCTGGTGTCCAGACTCACTTTCCCAAGTTCTCTGTGCTCAGACAAAGCTGGAGAACGAGGAGCCAGGGTTTGCCTGAGGAAAGGGGTCACGGTAAGTACAGTTGTTTTGTGGATGGAGCGTGGGACTAGGGGGGAAAAGGTCTGATTTTTTCCCTTCTGATGTGGTTGTGTGACCCTGAACGAGGCATTTGATGTACCTGACAGAGAAGGAGGATTTGAGTCTCCCAAGCTTGTGAGGTACTGATAAAGCGTAATTCTTTGCCCTCAGGAAGAAGGCACTAGGAGACTGCCAAGTATTTTGATTAATGGTAAGATCTCTGCCTGTTAATCCTGGCCATGGATGCCCTGCCTTTAGAAAGTGACCATTCCCTTGTCTTCCTTTATCCTGGACAGCACAAGCAGCAGCGTGCCAAGGTCCTTGGCCCTGCTGCAGTCAGACCTGGCCTGGTAATTCCTAGTTAGGACTGGTTTTTGTTAAAGCCAGGACAGCATTAGCAAGGGTGCAGATGCCTACCCAAACTGTCCCTTACACCTTTTGATCACTTGAAGCAATGTTCCCCCTAAATTGCAATTTATTATGGAAGCATTGTGCTGCTGGCCTCTCTCCAAAGCCAGTGAGGACAGTTGGTGGTTTAGGAGCAATACTATGGAGTTTGGAGCCATAAGACACGCACTGTTTTCCTCCCATTTTAGTCCGAGGCTATGCCAAAGCCCTGCAGCTTCAGCTATGGGAAAACCAAACAGGTAACTTGGGGGCTAGCACTACTACAGCTGCCTGCTCCCCCTTTCCTTCACAGGACTTTTCATTGTGGAAGTGTGTGTGAGTGGGCAGCCTGGTTCTCTAACCCTGCAAATGGACTTGATCTGCCAAAAAAAAAAAATGGAAAAAGCTTGGGGATCCGATTCTTTGTGGGTAGTACATAGTAATGTGTGTAGTGTGTTTGCTAGAGGTGTGTTGTAGAGATCTCTGTGCTGCCCATCCCTGGTTGTGATTTGTCAGGTGAGAGAGTTTACATTGACCAAACAGGTCTGCCAGGTGTAACACAGCTTCTCAACAGCTGTACCAGCTCCCCCATGCCCAGCCAGTCTCTGGGCCTCAGATACTCCCACAGATCAGTGTCTGACTGCCTGCAAGGGCTTGGTTCTAAAGGATGCTAAAGCTCAGCACTTCCCCAAGGTGCTCTCCAACCCAAGTGTCCCTCAGTGCAGGCTCTGGTGGGGCTGCAGCCAAATGCACATTTCGGAAAGAAACGCGATGTGGATTTTTCTGGTTGGTCAGCTCTGTTGGAAGTGTGAAGTGTGGCCACGTGAGGGAGATCTCTCTAAATGCATGACCTGTTAGAGAAGCTGTACTGTGTATATAAACCTGCTCAGTTCCCCAGCTGCTGTTCCTTAGTAGTTAATGCTAGCTTTCTCCTTATAGTGAAGTGAACATTTTGCTTGTGCCTTGGAACTGGGCGATAGCTTGATTTCCCCAGCCCCCTTCCTTCCAAGCCCGGTGCTGACTGTGGGCTTATTGCTGGGTACTAAGCCTTTTTGGCTCTGAAAGCACACAGGAAAGTGCTAAGGGGAAACCAGGCCTCTTGTCTGAGTAGTTTTCCATGGTGGTCCCCTCTTACCTATCAGGCAATTGATCTGTTTCTTTTCTAAGGTCCTGAACTATTCCTGATTTTTATACTGTTTGTTTAATGACCAAGGCTTGTGTTTCATTCCTACCCCTTTATTATGCATTTAACTTTATCAGGTGTATCAAGTTTAAATACTGTGTATTTACCACTTTTAAATTATATTACCTAAGAAGAAAGAATAAAGCAACAACTACGTGTTTTTCCACAGAGCTGTTCAAGCTTCACTGTACAAGTTGAAATAAATGACATGCAACCAAACCCAGAGTTAGTTGATGAACTGAAACCATTATTCTGTTTGAGTGGTTTTTATCAAACTGGGAGAGTTTGGTTGTTGGAAGAGGAATCTGAAAGCACTCTCCTATGTTAGTGAAGTCTGGTGCTCTACCATTACTGGGGATCTTGGGCTGGGATGAGACCACAGCAGCTCGAGCCACTGTGTAATTCAAACTGAGCATTCACATGCACAGACTGGAGCACTGACTCTTGGAAAAGCACTCTTTGAGCTGGGACACAACTCAGTGCTCAGCAGCAGCAGGCACAGAAAGAATAAAACAAAATGATAATGCCATGGTTTACCCACTGTGCTGCTGGAGAACAGCAGCCAGGATGCTGGAGGTATGGAATAGATCCTGGGGCTCTGTAACACCAGAAAAGGTTCAGAGAAAGGAAAGACCTGGACTCTGTGAGTCAATGTGATCACTAGAGGTGCTCAAGGCCATGTGAATATAAAAGCCAGTAAATCCACTTCAATCAAATTGTGTAAACCCATTAAATGCAGCAGCCCAGACACAGGGTCAGTGTGGTGGTGAAAAGCACGGGAGGTGTGCCAGGGAATAACAGATCTGTTCTTCCAAGCAGTTGGTACCAGCATTCAGATAAAGACCCTAAGACCTCTAACTTACAGGTCTTTTCCCCTGGAGAGGGTTTAAGGTGTCAGGGGAACCAAGGCAGAGCAGCTGTAGTTGTAGCAGCACTTTCACTGAGAGAATCAAGAGGCAAAGCCCACAGAGCCCTGGCTTTGATAGCCCTCCACTAACACTTCATATGTGGGGCGAAATGAACAATCAAAACCCAGCTTGCAGAACTTCAAGAGGGCTGAGGGAAGGTAGTATTTTATTAAAGTAAATTTTAAAGTAATAGCATAAAAATTAGACAAAACGGAAAAAAAGTTCTGTAACCAGTAAGCCATGGAGCACAATGGAGCCAGATTCTGCTTTATCTTGGTCTATGGCCACTGGAGCTTGGAGACCCAATTAAACAGTAGGTACAGGCTCAGCTAAGCTTCACAATCCTTCAGGGAAAGAAAAATGACAACAGCAAGGAGCTGCTGTCCCAAGGTTAGGTACCTCCTGGCAGTGGCCATGTTCACTCGAAGGAAGAATCTGTGCCTGTTATCCTGTGCCCTCTGCTATCAGTGAGCTCAGGGACAGGAAGACTGGCAAAATGATGATGCCAGAGCTGTCCCAGTCCCAGGCTTGGCCAGTGCAGAGGTCTGGCATAAAGCACAATTTTCCCTCTGTGCTTAGTGCAAATAACCTGGAAAGACAGCAGACAAGGAGCAGACCCAGTTCTTCTCCCTGGGATTGGCTCCCAAGTAGTAAAGAGTAGTGAAGATGGTCCCTTTCTCAGTTTTGTTCCCACTTCCTTCCATCAAAGAGGGGGTGGTCTCATGGCAGGGTCAAGAAATGTTCCCAGCAGCAGTTTAGAGCAGCAGTGGGTCCTGCAGCACCAGGAGCTCAGGAGTTTGTTCCGTATGTCTCATCAACTCCCTGCGAGAATCAGAGATTACAGTTCTCTGCCAGAAAACTCTTCTTTCTCCCCCTTCCAATCACATAAAATCCTTTGTACAGGCAAGCTACTGTTACTCAGACTTTACTTTCCCAGTGGCACCAGGTGTTTGGATTGAGAAATCTGCAGCCACACTTCCCACCAAGCACAGGGCTGTAGGACTGAGTTCTGCCTTCAGCACCAGCCAAGCAACCAACTAAATCCTACAGATCAAACAGATCATTTGGACCCTGGAGGGAGATGTAAACTGTGGCTGTCAGCACACTGGTCTCAGAAAATACCAACCCATTGAATGGGTTTTTTCACAACTGCAGGAACCCCCAAAGCCAAGAAGAAAGGATTTGATGGGAACAGGGCTGTTCTCTACAGCTCTTAGAAGCCAAATGCCAATGACTGCAACCCAAAAAGGAGGTGCAGTAGGAGCATAACAAGTTCTTGAACATATATTTTCCTCTCCAAGAGTGGTTGCCCAGGAAACATGACAATATTTGTTTCTAGTGCTCTTCCCTGCAACAGCTTTGAGGTAAAAATTAGCTTCTCTGACGAAGACAAAGTTTCCTTAGAACTGTGGTTCAAAATCCCCACTTGTTGTGGACTTTCTACATCCTGTTTCAGAATCTCTGTGGAGTCAGAGGAGGAAGCAATTTTGCCTTTACCCTGCCGTGGTTGATGCTTACCAGTTCATAATCCTCCACATATTTGTATTTCTTCTCCCGATAATAGTATCTCTTCTTCATGCAATGCAGAACAACAATATCACACAGCACTGTTGCCTAGTGAAGATTGAAAGAGTTTAAGACAGTGATCCTCAGAATTGAGGCACAAATCCAGAATCTAGTCCACGTGCAGACAGTGGCACTTACCACACCAAACAGCGCTAAGCCAGAGCCGATGTTAATCATGGTGGGAATTACATCAAATTTTCCTGCCTAGAAGACAATCACAAGTCTGAGTTTGCCTTTCAGCACCTCTGAAAGCTCTCACTACGAGACCTCTAGGAACTGTCACCCTACCTTTCCAAACACTATGATATCAAAGCGGATGCCATAAGCTTTGACAAGCGTCCGTGACTCAGTGCCATCACTATTCCTGTAGTATTTTGCAAACCTGCAGAAAAGATAGGTCAGAGCTTAGCTGGAAATTTTGAGGCTGTTTATGTGATCATGCAACAGCCAGGTGTGTTCCCCATCCCAAGAGGATGGGCTGAACATTGGTTCCAGACACAAGCCCTGAGTGATGGAGATTTCATGCTGGGAAGCTCATATAGGAGAAAAGCCCAAACCAGGTGAGTTCAACACAACAGTGAGCACCATAAAATCAAAAAACTTGCAAGGCATAGGAAGGGGACACAGCACCTTTAGCAGGGGAGCAGAAGGACTAACAGGAAGAAATTCAGCTGCACGAGAGAGGCGGGCAGGCAGCTGCAGGGGACCAGGCAGCCGCGAGAGGGCAGGGCCGGGAGCACCGCGCTGCTCGGCCCGGCACACAAAAGCTGCTCCGCGTCCCACAAGGGGTGACAGCAGGCAAACGACAGGGAAAAGGGATAAGAACAAATAAGTGAGATCAGACTTACTCTGCCACGTGGTTGACTAAGCCAGGAGGAAGCAGAGAAGAGGGTGGAAGGGAAAAGGAAGGATTGGTGAGGGGCTGTACCAGTCTGGAGTGCAAGAGCACTTAGATCCAGCTGTGATATCTTCCAGATGGTCCTGACACCCCGATATCTGCAGGCCTGGCACCTCCCAATCACACGTTTGTGCTCTGCACAGCTCCTCAGCAAATTCATCCAAGTTCCACCCAAAGATCCTCTGTGCTAAGCGAGATTTTGTGATTCTAGAAATAACAGCCCAGAGCCGTGTTTCCCCACGAGCAGGAATCCTGCAAGAACCTTGGCAAGGTAGCCAATCCGTATTATTATAGTCTGAGTCTGGATGCAGTCTGCTGCCAGCTCTGTGCTGATGTTTTACTGGAAGTGCTGGACTTAGCAGAGTGTGTATGTGGTGGTGTATGCCAGGATACTCTTGGTGCAGATAGGGTCTTATGGTCTTCAATTGACAGAGCCATTTTTACAGGTTAGTTTTTCCCCCAAGCAGAGTGAAGGAGATGCTTCAGTCTCCTAACCCCACTTCAGTCCCCTCAAATTCTGCCCTATGAGCATACCCTGAGACAGTCAGTTGTCCCATTGCCATCCCACTGATCAAATAGCCACACAAAAGCTGATGGAAACATGACTCAGGCACTCTGGCGCAATCAGTGGAGCTTCACTGACCTCCCCACCCTGCTGTGGTTTGCACACAGTGAGGATCCCACCCGCTCTGTCTTGCAGCATCAGAAAAGCTCTCCAGGTTTTCTTTTAGTGCTCTCCAAGCACCATCGAAAGCCCCAAACTGCCAGTGGCAGACGGAGCTGCAGGGACACCAGGTGCCCCCCACAGCCACATTACCTGAAGTTGTAGCCAGGTGAGACGGTGTGGGCAGAGTCCTTGTTGTCGAGGCGCCGGAAGGAATATTTTGGCACACAGTGGGAAGCAGCTCTGTCCAGGTTGCAGTCCCAGTTGATCTGCAATGCCATGACTCCACCCTGCCAAGTGGAGGACAGCAGGTGATGGGCAGTCCAAGTGCACGGCCAGCCCAGCACCAGGCTCTCTGCTGACCAGGACCTGATTTACTGGCTCTCATCCCAGGCTCAGTCCAACACTTTTCTGCTCCTACAGAACCTTGCACAAAACCCCACCCAAACAAAGCAAGGCCAATTATTTGTTAAGCAGAATTGACTCCAGTTCCTCTGGCCAGAGCACTCTCCATCCTGCAGCTGATCTGAGTTCTGTGGCTCATGCCATAAGGCAGAGGGGACAACTCCCTATCACTCTTCTTCTAAAAACAGCTGAAGCCCAAGAGAAGGGTCTGCCAAATACCTCCACAGCCATTTCCTGGAAGCTCTGCCCTGCAGCTTCAACTATTTTCCCTAAACGGAAGATAGGGCAGAAGGGATCTGTCTGGGCATCATAGATGCAGTTCTTGAGGTAGGTGGAGCTGATAGTGGGGAGGATGTTTCGCCTGCAGGAGAACAGAAAGAGAAGTTGTTGCATCCCCTTTACTGCCCACGAGACCAGACAGTGGAATGACCCCTTCACTATTTACTTGCTGAAGTTGAACTTGCGGTACCAAATGTTGTTCTTCACCAGAAGGGTGAAGTTCTCAGCTTCTCTCAGGAAGGCTGGCCTACAAAACAATAGGAAAAGTAAGTAAATACAGCATATTTTCAAAACAGGACTCTGCAGAATCCTTGGTGATCACCTCTTCAGCTTTTCCCAACAGCATCTCACTGGGAGAAGCATCAGCTGTGTACCACGAGTCTGCTCTCAGGAGGGGCACCGTGGAGTAGGAAGGCAGAGCACTCACCTGGGTATGTGATAGTCATCCTCCACAGGGCACCACGCAAAGACTTCACAGGTTTTAATGCTGCTGTTGTAGGGAACACACTCCCCAGTCTGGATGCCTGGAAAGACACGTGCATGGAGGTACTGCTGAGCAAAACCAGGCAGCACCTTACCTGTGACACCCCTTCACTCCATATGGTGAAAGCAATTTTCCCAGAGGTGAAGTGCCACTACCAAAACCCACATTATCTTCCATTGCAAGTATAATTTCAGAGAAAGAAGCATCAGGTGCTTTTCCTGAGTCAAACCCTCATCCATGTGAAATACTGCTTCAGGGACTGAAGGCCATGAAAGAGCCTCACACTGTTTGCTAACTCACCAAAGCCCACATCTACCCAGCATCCACCCAACACAGTCTAAGTCCATCTGGTCTAAGAAAAATCTGAGCTTCCCCTTCAGTTCTCTTACATGTGAGAGAATGAGAACAAGGAGACTGAAGTGGAATGCTGCTTCCTTCACAGCAGGGAAGGCACAGCACAGAGGCATCACAACCCATACTGAAAGGAGCCTTTGCAGCAGGTTCTTACCACTGCTGTGGGTGCTGACATATCCTGGAACACAGTTGTTCTTCACTGTGCACTCTGTTTGATCATCTGGGAGCTGGAGAGGAACAATTGTCACATAAAACTCTGTGAACTCTCTCCCCCACACTTGCACCCGCACAAGGCAGATCCTGCACCTACCTCTGGGCAGTGGCCTTGGCTCTGGTTCAGTGTGAGTATCACATTGGTCATGACAAACACGGTGTTCTCACCCTGAGCATGCAAAACAAGAAGGAAACTTGAGTGACAGTCTGCAAAGAGCATCCAAGGCACTGCACCACACATTTTTGTTGACAGAGCCCAGGTGGCCCAGCAGAGGGGACTTGCTTTGGACACTGCTGGTGCAGCACTAAAGAAGCAGATTCCTACATGTATCGCCTGGTGCTGCTGTGTTTAGTCAGAGGAAGGACTGTGGGACTGGCAACTCCTTCTGTCCTCCCACTCAGCCCAAAGTTCCCTCATTCACATTATGAAAACAGAGCTCATACAGCTCCTCAGGGGAGTCGAAAGGCAGGCGCAGAAATAGAGCTCCAGCTGCAAGTCCGAGCACAACTCCCACTCTTTCTTTTTGCAGTATCTAAGTCAGGAATTTGCCCTGTCCTGTTCCTTCAAGAAGCACTATTTTCATTATTTTACTTTCACTACTTTCAGATCTGTACCATTCCAGAGGTCATTTCCTTCCGCTCCACTGATATGCAAACATGACCACTCAGCCAAAATCTGGCTAAATCTGTCTTTTTTTCTGCACCACATGTCATGCAGACAGAGGGACCCATGACCAGCAGCGTGGCTGTGCCTGCCCAGCCCCAAGGCCACCACATATGGCCCACATGGCAAAGATTCCTACAGATACAGTCAATCAGTAACTACAGCAATCCTTCCTGTTCAGTTCTGCATCAGGTGACTTGCAGGCTGTTCCTGTGGCTTCTGCCAACAACTTAACTAGGGACTGTTTGCTTTAGAAAGCAGTAAGAAAGATGACATGTGGTTATTGTTGCAGCTTCTTCCTGACACCTGCAAAGTTCTTCCTCCTCTGCCAGGTGCTGTTTCAAGTCTTTGTGGACAGTGGGATCAGTGGGATCAGTGCACCCTCAGAGAAGGAAAGGCTCCAAGGAGACCTTAGAACCTATTCAAATACCCAAAGGGGGCTTATAAAAAGGAGAGAAGGGGACTTTTTACACAGGCAGATAGTGATAGGATAAGGGGGAACAGTTTCAAACTAAAAGAGGAGAGGTTTAGATTAGATATTAGGAATTCTTCACTCTGAGGGTAGAGAGGTCCTGGCACAGGCTGCCCAAAGAAGCTGTGGCTGCCCCATCACTGTAAGTGTTCAAGGCCAGGTTGGGCAGGGCTTGGAGTAACGTGGGATACTGGCCCTGCCCACAGCAGAAGAGTAGAACGAGATTATCTTGGTTGCTTCCAAACCCAAACTATTCTATGATTCTACACAGGCACAGACTTTTCTTGGAACAAGCCTCCCCAGGGCAGGTGCTCAGCATGACTTGCAACAAAGCAAAGCTGCTTCATTCTCTCATATCATGGCCACACTGGAGCCAAAGCTGCTCCAGCTTTCAGTGAACTTTACCAAAGCAGTAGCTGTTTGTTAGAAAACCTTCTCTCTGCATGTGAAAACGAATGATACCTGAGGAGGGATGACATAGTCAGCTACATCCCAGATCCTGGCTCCCAAGGTGGATGTGTTTGTCAGTGCTACTCCCTTCACCTTCGTGGTTACAGAACTGACCACAGAATCTGTTTCCTGGTAGCCCTTTTCCCACACAAAAACCCACCTGAAAGAGAAGGGTTGCAAGAAACAATAGATAAGCACCACAAACAAGTTCAGGTTATAATTTCTCCTTTTTCCATGTCACCTGATAGGGCAAGTCCATAGAGTTTCACAGCATTTCCTTACAAAACGGTCACCGCACTGGCCATCTCCCGTTTGATTTTTGGAGGGATATTTTTTATTTTCAGACCAGCTTGCAGGGTCTAATTTGCCTTTATGCTCAGCCTTGCTGAACGACAATCATCTCCTTAAGACGGTCCTCTCCTGAGGGGCCCTTGGGCCATTCGCTTAAAAGTTGGACCTGATCCTTGTGGGGTCCTTTCCAGCTAAGAACATTCAGTGGTTCTCTCCACAATCCCAGTTAAGACTGCCCAGTTAAGCAGTGCCACGACGTCCGTCTCACCTTTCCGGGAGCTCCGATCTCCCCTC
>VZTZ01008716.1:64992-144562 GCA_013400955.1 Drymodes brunneopygia | reverse complement strand
CGGACTTTCCACAGCTGTTTTCACGGAATCACAGAGCCCATTCGCTTGGAAAACATCTTTGAGATCATCGAGGCCAACCTGTGACCGAACACCACGCTGTCAACTGAGTGCCACGCCAGTCTTTACTTATACCTCCAGGCTCGGTGACTCCAGCACCTCCCTGGGCAGTCCGCTCCGATATCCAATCACCCTTTCCGGGAAGAAATTCTCCCTAATTCTTCCTAATGTCCAACCTAAACCTACCCTGGCTGAGTTCTACACAGCTTAAGTCAGTGTAAGGATCAAGCACCTGCTTTCAAAAGAGAGCAGAGCATATTGAAGACTGTCACCTTCACATCCACAATGACCAATTTCTTTATTTATCATCTTGCAGAATTAATTTTTGCTATAAAAGCAGGGATCTGTCACCCAGTTCATGTACCCTCCATCTCGTCCTGAAGTACCCAACACAGTCCTTATTGTAGAAACATCACCATAACCCTCATAAGAGCAGGTCAATCATCAGGAAAAGATGAAGTGAACTGACAAGGTGACAGTGGGAATTTCAGACACTACAAAAGTATTAAGACCCTTTAGTTCAACTATGTATTACTAAAATGCTTTATTTTTTACTAAAACCAGCCAAAACTGAAAGGACCAAAAGAAGTGGGGAAAGGATAGGAATATGAGCAAATATTCAGTGTAATTTTCAAAATAATTGGTTCATTTGCTAGAACAGAAATGCATAAATGCCTATGGTAATGTTTT
This sequence comes from Drymodes brunneopygia, assembly GCA_013400955.1. Classification (NCBI taxonomy): domain Eukaryota; kingdom Metazoa; phylum Chordata; class Aves; order Passeriformes; family Petroicidae; genus Drymodes; species Drymodes brunneopygia. The sequence continues at coordinate 143,815 of VZTZ01008716.1, read as the reverse complement.
CCCACTCTAGATATGTAAGATGCTGCAATATGAATATTAACACAATTAATGCATTTTCCAATTGAAGATATAAATACAAGTGGCACAATCTGCCAGCAATATATCTCAAAATGTATGTGGGAAATAGAAATGGCAAACTGCTGGGTGAGCTCAGAAAGAGCAAAGCTTCGTTGAAAGGAGTGCAGAACATACCTGTTACAGTCCTTCTCACCTTGTTTCTACAAAAATAGAATGTGTCTAAATATAACAAAAAGAGAGAACATAAAAGGTGTTGGAGCACAAGTTAATTTACCCTGAATTTGCTGTTCCTTGGCTGTACTCTGGCCTTACACATCACAGCACAAAGCTCCTCACACAAGTTCAGGGGGAGGAGGTGGAGGAGGCAAGGCCTGCTTGAAGTTAAGAGCAAACAGGAGGCCAAAGTCCCACATGACAATTCCAATGAGTATGAATGAAATGCCCAAAAATATTACACAAAGACGGTAAAAGTACTTTTCATTGTAATTCTTTGGTTCAAGCTAAAAAGAACAACACAAAGAGAACCAACTGGGCTTTTCAGGAGATGCTTTGTGTCACTGGAATGGTCTAAAACGAGCGTGTTTGATCTGGTCAGACCATGAGGCCTCTCATGGTGAGTTATGAAACTCGTTCAGTGGCCTCTTTCTAGAGCCTCTATCCAGGGCTGCAGAAAGCTGGTGAGGCTGGGGCAGAAAAATGCTCAGCACCACATTTTTTAGGTGAAACATCTTTTGTGCTTCCTTCAGGGTCATGCTTTGAGGTTACTCCTGGCTTTCTTCAGGGTGTGATCAGACAGCACCAGGAGCTGACACCAGCTCAGGTTGTGATGCGCTGCCCTTTTTTCCTTCAGCAAGAGCTGCTCGTGGTGCTTCTGAGCTGGCTGGAATTTGCCACAGCAGCACCACTTTTGGCAGTCTGGGGAAAAGGCTCCTTGTCTTGAGAGTTAGCCCCAGCTCAGATTCTTCATTATGATGGTTCTCATTGGACTCACCAGTACACAGCAGCTCAGATTCTTCATTTTCATGGTTCTCTTTGGACTCACTGGTACATATCAGCTCAGATTCTTCATTTTCATGGTTCTTTTTGGACTGGCTGCTGCAGCAGCTTGCCAGCAGCACAAAATTTCACAGGGTGGCTCTGCAACAACTCCCAACATAAATCAAAGAAAACAGCATTTTCTGCTTCATCCAACAACAGAGAGGATTTTCAACAGGGATCCTCACCATTGGGTTCTGCACTTGACACAGCACAATAGGGATAATGATGATGGATCAGCAGATCTGGAGGAGGATTGTTTTTCTGTGTTGCCATCACCCACCCCAGCGAAACCAAATCAACACCTCACGAGTTGTTTCAACACCGACGCACTCCCGCAGGCACGTGCCCACCACAGGAAAGCAGCAATTTTTAGTTGACTCAAGAAAATACATCCTCTGGTCACAGAATACCCATGCTCTGACAGCTTTAAAATCATATTATTCTAGACCAACTCTGAACTCCTGAGCACACTTCAGTGTTCTGGATATCAGCATTTTCCATTCTCTGATCAGTAGAAAGTAGCAAGAATCATAAGAGCTTTAACCAACTTCAGCTTCTTATTCCATCAAAAACCTGACTTTCCTGATGCACAGCTCACATCAGCTTATGGATCAATAAGCAGCCAGAGAACATGGAACAAAGAGATCCTTCAAATGTGACAATGAAAAGCTGGCAGTGTAGACAAAAATGATTATATTAAACTGAAAGAGCAGGTACAATTAGTACAATGGTACCAATATCCAAGCTCTGATAACAACACCCATATGCCTTCTGTCTCAGACATGCTGTCAGGACTCAAAGTGCTGTATTGTTCTTGACTGGTTTCCTTCACTGATCTCTAAGCCCTGTTCTCCCTCATTTAAATAAATAATTTGAATAGGAATTTGCTTAGCTCAAGGGTCAGTTCCAGGAGTGGCAGATACTCACAGATCCCTCTGTCACTACTATTCAAAATTTGTTCTACAGTTGGTTGCCTGTTCAAGTACCAGAAGAGGAAACTGTTTAAGAGGATGTGTCTGGTGTAAAAGCCAGCAGCTCAGCCCGCTGCTTGCTACCATCTCCAGGTATTCTGAAGGTAGAGACATCTAAAGAAAAATTAATTTTCCTCCTTTCTCTATGGGTTCAGTCCCATCATCTCCATCTTGATGCCAACAAAGCAGTGCAGAGCAAGCTTTTAATTGATTCCACTCTCTCCTGCACATCCTACTGCAAGCTAAGTTTGGGAGACTCTGAGTGGTTTAATGAGAGTTCCTGAGATCACGCAATCGTTGCTTCCCATTCACTGTTATATGATTTGTATTCTCTGAAGGCTGTGAGTCACTCCAAACACCACACTCTGATATGTTCTTCTATCTCCTTGCTTGCACAGACATGAAATACCCTTTTTTCTATGTCAAATGGTTCCAGAGATATGTTTTATTGGCCAGCTTTTAGCCTGCAGGTCAGTCAGGATTTATGTGAGAGTTTTCCTAACTCTTTCCAGGATCAGAGTTTTTTCCTAGCCCTCAGGGCAGAGGTTATTTCCCATCTGCTCTGGGAGGTATGGGAACCTTCTCTGTGGCAGCTTTGTGCTCAGAGCTGACCTGTTCAGAGCTATCTTATCTCTATCTAGAACCTGTTTGTAAACATGTGAGCTTTTGGGTTTGGAGCTTCCAGATCTATATTCCCCTTAACTGGGATCTGGGAATGAAGACGAATTCTTTACTCTTTGGATATTACCACCAGCAAAATTTTACCTGTGTAAACTAAACACTTTCCCTTCATAATTTGAATCACACATCTGTGGTGCCATGGTGATTTTACCCTAATATAAACCAATATAGCTGAATAAATAATTCTGTCGACCAGTGCACAGGAGAAACAGTTCTGCTGGGAGGCTGTGTTCCCAAGCTTTCCTTATTTCCCTTGATTCCTGGAGGAATAATAAGACTAAAAAATGGTAGAAACTTTCTATTTGTCACTCAGGCAGATACAGTCCTGAATGCATAGCCTTTTTGAGTAAAGAATGCCAATTTACACAATTTTTTCAGAGCACTGCTACTTACTTTTCAGAAAGCATTGAGGAATGTTTGCACTTACATGGTGTAATTAAATTTTAATTAAATTTTGGGAAGTGAATGTTGTGTATATTGGCACAGTGAAATCTTCGGAACTCCTCAGAACTGCAGGCCAAAAAAGAAACATCAAATTAACTAACTCTTTTTACATAAATACATCAGTTAATGTTATGCCACTATACCATTACCTGGAAAGCTGTCAGTGGGAGGAATATGTTGCTAAGAATAACAGGGAGTTAGGTGGCTCAGGAGAGCAAGAAAGGTATGGGTGGTTTTCTTAGCTTTAGGTATCAATTGTTCTCTCTTTATTGCACTTGTTTGTGTGGGCCAAGCCTAACCTGAGTCTCTAATTACAGCTGAAATATGAACTCAGGAGGCTTCTGATGTAAATCTTCCTATAGAATAGCAGTGAGAATTTACAGCATTTGACAGGTGCTGCTTTCTGCCCCATGAATGGGCAGTTTCTCTGCTGGTCCCCACAGACACATGGTCATTTACACCAGAGCTGCACAATTGCTAAAAGGGTAAGGATGAGTTATAAGCTTAGTCGGGAGTATTTGAATTTCCCTCAAGACAGCAATTCCAAGGGGGAAACCCAATCTTCCAAGCAGTCATCCGTGTGAAGGACAGTGCTCCTAAGCAGGAAATATTTTTCCTATCATTGTATTTTGAGCAATGTCTCTGCACCAGAGATCTGTGATGACAAACTACACATTAGCTGGATGATGTGCAGCTTCCATGAGGGACTTCTTGTGTCTTCTAAACCAAGTTAATGAATGAGACTTAATTGCAAACCAAATCGACCTTTGTGGATGCTACCTGGGCAGGAAAGGCACTGATTAGCTTCACTGTATAACAGTCAAGGCATTAATTATGTGTGTTAATTTTTAAAGAACTAAAAATTAATGAACCTATAATGGCAAACTGTTGATCATCATCCACTGGGGAGCATCTGGAACCTGATCCAAAGCTCTTCTGGAAAAGGTGTTGTAAACACCAGTCCTTCAGTCAGCTAATCCAACAACAGTGCCCAGCTTCAGGCAGAAATGAACAATCCAAAATCAAAGAACCTTCTTGCCAACATGCAATTGTTCGGCTCCTGCCATAACTAACAGGAAGGAAAAGGAGGCCTCCTGTGTTGTTCATGAGATTTACCTTGCAAAGGAATTTGGTCAGTGAAGACAATCATGGGTGTAACCAAAGCCCCACATTGCTGCCTCAGTATCACAACCACATGGCAGAGCTTCCTGGGCTCTGACCTTGGTATTGTTCTGGTAGAAAATAAACACCCAGCTTTGCTTTTTACTGATCCCCCCATTGTTAATTCTTGCCAATGGAACTTTGAAGGAACTTTATACATCAGAGGTTTGGACCAAACCTCTCATCCATGACTTTTGGTGTCTGGCATGTTAGAGGAAGGTTGGGGAATGAGGCAGAATGTGTCAACTGTGATGTAATTGAAAGCAAAACTCCCTCTGTAACATCCCAGCAAGGAGCCTAGATAAGGTGACATTTCAACATGACTGGCAGTCACTGAAACTTTATAACAAACCCTTAGGATTTCATTAACTCAGGAAGCTCATGCATATCTTTCCCGGATACTGTATGAACAATTACAGCCTTCCTGTTGTTGGACAAAGCCTTTTTCAGATCATAACTCTGTCCACATGAGAAGGGAATAGAATTTGCTCTCAAGTGTTCAAAAACCTCAGCAGAAGGAACTGTAGGAGGCATTGTGGGCACTGGAGGGGACCTGGCAGTGGAAAAACTGCTCTGTTGCTGCAGAAAACCTGAAATTAGGGAGAAGATGAGCTGTAAATGTAGACATTTATATGTATCTTATATTTTATACATATGGGCTTGTAAATGAGCTAATGAAAGTGCTGATTGACCTAGTTTCTTATGCATATATTTCAAAGCTGGCTGAGAGGAACTAAAATTCATTACAATTTGCTTTCTTGGAGTATCAAATCCATGATTTAAGTTGAAAACAAATATTTAATAATTTTTTTTCATTCTTTGGCTGCTACAGACTAGAAATAGAACCTTTTTATCTTGGACATTGTACAGTCATGGGGTTACAACAAAAGATGGCTACGAGGCCCTTCCATCCTACTCTAGGTCATTGTTCCATGGAGTCTTTCTCCTAGAGTTTTCTTATCTCAGTGTTTGAGATTGCCAGCATTGAGGTTTCCATTATCCATGTAGGGAGGATGAAGAAATTGTTCTTTGGTCTGAGGAGGATCCCCAAACACCAGCCTGCAGCACAAAACACAGAAAACCAATCTACTCCACGGGGAAGTGGAAGGAACCTCATTGTGATAAATGAACCCCCAGAGAACTTCCACACCTTCTTTCTTTGCAGAAGAAAACCCCACATTAGGAAACTTCTTTTATTTCAGTCCCTGATTAAAGCTCTCTTACGTTGATACATTTTCCTTGACATTTGAATTAATGAGCCAAATGTCTCCAGTGAATTCAAGATGAGCCTGCGACACCTAAAGCTGTTTCTATGGCAGCTGCATGATGGCACAGACTGGAGGCTATGACTTCACTGCAGGATCATACAGCAGGGCAGCTTGCTGGAAGTCAATTATTCGGGTATTTTAATGAGTGTTAACAGTATGGCTATGAAGGAAAGAGCTGGTTTGCATACATGAGATCTGTAAGTGCCTAGGCAGAGGGATTATCTTAGAATTTCATGACGTTGTTGTATCTTTCTTTCAACATAAAAAATGTAGATATGTCTTTCACTTACTTAGGGATGTTTTCCATGGATTGCACGGGCCCCCTCCAGACCTCACAGGTTTTTAACAGTTGCATTACAATTCACTCATTTTCCTGTTTGAATTCTTGTAAACAAACAAGCTCTTACTCAAGGGGTTTTTGCCAGTTAAGAGACAGTTTCAACCTGTCCTCTAATGTAAGACAGGGGACTTGACATTTCAGATTGTTGCAGCTTTCTATAGGAGGAAGCTGCAGAAGGAACTACCCAAACTATGGTCCTGCCACACCTCATCAATCCTTATTTAGCCCTTTGCTTGGGTCAACAGTGCTTGTCATTGTTTGGGCTGAGGGTGAAGTAATTTCCTTCACAAATTTATATGAGGTTTCATATCTGGGTCTGGTGATAGATTGAGAAATGACGTTTCAGCTAGAAGTTTAATTTAACAACATGAGGAAATTAAATGAGGGTAAAAGCAGGCAGAAAACCTGAATTCTGAATACTGAACTGACATTAACTGAAGACTTGCCTGTGTTGGTACAGTGTATTCTGCTGAATCCCAGATCCTGTTGCTTTTGTGACCCACTTCCCTCACTTTGGTACTTGCTGAGCTGTTAACATCATCCTCTCCTGTCAGTCTGTGAGAAGTGGCTAGACAACTGTCTGGACAAAACAGAAAAGGCAGATAAGCCCATAAGAATAAAACATGTCAGCTTTTTTGTATCATTCTTGAACTAAATGCACTCCAAGATAAAAGTCAGAAGGACATTTTCAAGTAGTTGAGAGAATTTTTGAGTGAGACACATCAGCCGGATCAAACCCTGCCTTGATATCATTTTCACAGCTTTTGGCTTTGTATTGATGTATACAAGAAGAGAATTTCTATTTTCCCATCCTGAATGACACAGACAGCATGAGGTGACATCCTGACCCTTCAGATGCCATTTGGGAAATGGCAACTATCTGCAACAGGCCTTGATGTCATCCAAAAACTTTCCCCCATGCTGTGTTGCTGTGGACCTAGACTTTGACTTTTTTTGTCACAAATGGTAGTGTCCTGTCCATGTTGTTTTTCTTTAAAAGAGCTTAAAAAACATAGACTTTAACTTTTCAGAGTGTTGTATTTTTGTCCCTCTTGCTGATTGCTTCAAAAACCTTGGCCTAACATTTTTACTTTCTCTTGAATTGAATGTGTTAAGGAGGAAGGACACCTCTGTTCTAAAGCTGACAGGAATGTCATCCAGCTCATCTAACTCATAAATGCACTGTCAAGTCTGAAAAACTATTGTATGTTCAGAAGATACTTTCTACATTACATAAAAGTGATATAAAAGGTTTGCTTTGAAAAACAAACCACAAGCACTTGCACCAACTCAGGTTAACAACAGACTTTTCTGGATGGGGGCAAAATAGAATCTGAAGAACAGAAATACAAAGCAACTGATCAATGTTCCTTTATTTATATCCTCTATTTTGACAGCATTTCAGCCTTTTCCTTCTGGAGAACAGTGCTTTGGGATAACAATGTTGTTGGAAAGTAGGAGTGGGAACTCAGCTCTGAGCAGCAGAAGGTGGGCACAGAACCTTAGTAAGGCAGCTTGGATTTCCTGCAGACTCGATCCTTGGTGTGATTGGGATCAGTGTGCGCAATGTCCTGGCCTGCTGCCCTCCCAGGAGAATGGAACCAACTCCATGGACCTCGGCAGACTTTGTTCAGCAAACTTATCACTGAGAACAGCCCTTGCTTGGCAGCACAGAGCAAAATTTGCCCTTTAGAGGCAATCAATTATGGCATATTCCTAAAACATCTTATTGTTCTTGGAGTCTGCTGCAAGGGGTGCCTCGCCATTTCATCTGACCTTGAACAGGAGGCTCTGCAGAGCTGGCTCTAATCTCAGAAACACTGGTGTAAACCTGAGACTAATCAGTGGAGTTATTTTGGATTTTTCAGACAAGAAACAAAACCAAACAGAATGGCAAGAAACAAAATTGTGAGTGTTTTCTAGAGGAAGCTGAGTTAACTCTGTCCAGCCACCCCACCTTGTTAGGTAACATCCTATGCCACACTCCTGCCTCGGAGGTCCCACAACCACATCCACCTCTCAGGGTGGTCTAACACCACATCAATGGTCTTGTTTGCTGCCATGGCATCATCTCTCCTCATCCCTACCAGACTTTGCTGGTCTGAAGCAATGCTGGGACAACTGGGGCTGAATGGATGGAAGTCAGCATCAGGCCAGCCTCCTTCTGGGCCTGACTCTCCAGCCCCAACACACCACACCAGGGCACAGAAGGTGCAATGCTCCTCTGAGCTGGGCAGACACACAACACCCACTCCACAGGGCTGCCAATGCCACCTAAGGCACAGGGCAGTGGCAAAGCAGGCTCTGGGGTCATCAATTGCCACAGAGATCTCCAGCTCTTACCTTATATTGCTTGGGACACCATTGTACCTGGTCTTAGACTGGTTTTGCATCAGCCACTGGGATCAGAAAGGTGTGGTGAGGTCACTTCTCCTCTCAGCAGGGCCAACCCATGGCACATCCCTTGGATGTTCCCCTCCTTTTGCACAGAGCACACAAAGGTGCAGCTGCTCAGTGTGCTCAGCTGTGAGCATCTGGTCCAGGGGGCAGGGAGAGGTGTGAGGCCACCACTGACACTGTGCACACAGGAAGTGGGGCTGGAAAGATGCAGAGCTCTCAAGGTCAGACCTGTAAATCCCAGGCTCAGGGTCTGAAAGACACAAGTTTGGATCAGAATCCATTAGACCCAGATTTAAAGTACCAGGGTCCTCTCTCTTGCAACACAAGACTCATATAAAGGTACAAAATATACAAACCCTACAACACGGATCCAATGTTTTTCTTCCAATCCTTTAGTACTTTAAATCACTTACAACTGTAGACATGACAAAACATTCAGAACCAGACAGACTTCTTGGCTGTTGGTATTGTCTTAAATGCCTCAGCTCACAGGAACAAGCCACATTCTGCACAAACAGGCTTAATTTTATTAAGATGTCTGTGATCACTCCTTAGGCTTTAGCTGACCACAGTACAGCTGCAAGTGGGAACCAGAAACAGGCTTGGGATGCATTGAGGCACTAGAACGGCCACAAAGAAATTAATTTTTAATATAACACAGCCAGACCTATGAGTATATACAGCACAATGTTTATAATAACAGAAACAAACAAACAGGAGGGGTCAGATTGCTTGAGCAAAGCAGAAGCATTGTCTCCTCTTCCTAAAGGCTCTTGTTTTTGCACTAACATCTTCCATCTGTTTGGGATCTGACCTCAGCAGCCTGGCCGGACGGGTTCCTCCTCTTGTCCGTGCTCTTCCCATATAAGGTGATCTCTCTCCGCCCGGGGAGCAGGATTCTCATTTGCTCAGGTTTCGTCCCACTCAGATTTGCTGCTCTCTGTGGTCGAGCTCTCTCACAACTTTGCTCGGCAGCATCTGCACAGCAGTGGTTGTAAAGGGAGAAAGTCAGGAGGGAGCAGTGAAGCTGTGCCTGCAGATCCAGAGAGCTCTGCATTGTTTATTTCCGTTCTCTTTCCTCCATAAGTTACCTCTGCAGGATGTCTTTGCAATAGGCAGCTTCCACAAGCCTTTCCCAAAGCTAATAGAAGACAAATTCTATCCAGAGAACTGGATGGAACTGTAGGGCTGAACTCTTCTAACAACTCTCACGTCAAACTTTCCTTCAAAATCTCTATCACTCTCCATGCAAACGAATTTGGGAATGTGGGAAATGCCCCCAGAATTACACAACAAATATACTGGCCCTCGATTCTGTAAGACTTGACTCAGATATCACATCACCCAAACTAAGATAACTTAAGACAAGTTAAGCATAAACAAATCTCAGCTGCTTCCTGTAATATTTACCCAAGGCTGCACTGAGAGCTTATCATCTCTTTCATGTCTGTGAAGATTCTCTTGTGATAAAGAGGTCAAGGCACTGAGCTAAGCCTTGATTTTTTTTCTTTTAGGCAGTGATTTTGAGTATTCAGACACTACTGCAGACTATAAATTCCAAGCAGCAGGGGGGCAGCCTGGGGGCTGCACGTATGGAGAGCACAAAACTGATGCAAGAAAGGATCATGATAACATAAAACTTTAAGGATGACACAGGACCTCTCACACTTTCCCCAAGTTGAGAAGTCCCACAAAACTTGGCTCCAATGTGTGATTTTGCTTCTGCCTCCAATTGCTTGAGCTTTCAAACAAGTTCAGCCAGTCCAGTTCTAACAATGTCTGGTCATGGAGATCTCCTTTCCCAGAGTCAGAATAATCAGACTTTATGGATTTCCATTTTACCATCTCTTTTCCTTCTTATCTTGGCATTTTCTAAAGTGCCTTCCTCTTCTTTAACATTACAGAGACATGAGAAGAGGGGAATGGTCCTTTCCTTCTGGGAAGGTGTGGGGACTGGAATGGTCTCACATAAAGCAAAATCTCAGAGCAGCAGCTTCCCAGTGCACCCAGCCCAGATCCCTCTCCACCCTCACCATCATTGCCCTCTCCTCAGCACTGAGGAGAAAAGGATGTGTACCAGTGTTTACAGAAACAGTGTTTCTCCAGGATTAAGTGATGGGGAACTCAGGCAGCTCCACCAGAAATACCATTCTCATCTGCTCTCTCTGTGTTCTACACGCTCAAAATACTCATCAGAGAAAACAGTAACTGATACCAGGAGGGCATGACAAGGGAAAGCAGATCTCTTCTGGGAACTTGTAGGTAAATATGATTCCTAAAGGTCAGTATATGGTCTGAGAGCACAAAGGAAACATGATCTGGTTTTAAAGTTCAAATCCTGGTGTCAGGAGACTTGGATTATGTTCCTGGCCCTGCCACAGCTCTCATGCCCAACCACAAGGCACTCGTCCATCCATTTTGTCACTCCATTTAACCAGTTAAAAGCTCAGACACCAATCAGTGCCACTTCTCAGACTTCCCGTGAAGAACAATAAATGTTATGAAATTACTGTATGTTTTCTGTTTCTCAGAAGGAAAAGAGAAGCTAATCTAAGACAGTCGCAGTGCTTAGAATTGCAAAGTATTACATTTATGGTTGCTACTTACTGAGTCAAATTCTGCAGTGATTTACAACCTGTGCATTTCAATTGGCACCAATTTAACATGACTCACTGCATATTTTAATCCATCATCTGGGGACTCACATGGGATTCTAAGACTATCCAAGAACCTAATTGAAATAGCAGAGAGGCTCCAAAATCCAACTATTTCAGGCCTAAGCATGGCTTTTGAAGGATCTGCAAGAACAAACTTGCAGACTGAGAGATTCCATGAGCAAGTTTGACTGTAGTTTACAGTCTGGTTCGGATTGTTTGGTGTTTTTGAAGCTGCTGTCCTTGCTTCAGATTTATGCACTACATATTTTGAGGCACGCTGACAACTGATGTTCAGCCTCGAGAACATAAATTTGCCATTTGCCCCAGATGGAGCCTGGGCCCAGGACTGGCTGTTCCTGTTCCACACGGATCCTCCGTGCACCTTCCCATTTCAAAGGAATTGAGTAACCATTCCCCTGACACGTACATCAGCCACGCTTGACATCCCTTTGTGCTGTCAGAGGCTGCCAGAAATCTTAACTGGGTAACTGCAGCAATCTGTTTGTACATCTCCTACACATGCGACAACAACCTCCCTCAGAAGGAGCAGCAGAGCCAAGTTTATCCTCCAGAGGCTGAATCTCGGACCTATTTCTGCCGCTCCTCGCACTTGTGCTGTGAGGGAGCCTTGTCCTGTGCCGTGCCCCCCTCAACACCCCGGCAGCGGCCTCAGCCGCGATTCCCGGGCTGCTCGCGGCGGGAAGGGCACGGGGCCGCGCTTTCCAGCGGGGCGCAGCGGGACGGACTGACCAGGGGGACACCGGGAGGGCCCCCAGTGCGGCGGGCTCGGCGCTGCCGCAGCCGGCTGTGAGGGCAGCAATCCACGATGCGACAGAAGAGCCCGGCCCCGGTCCCGGTCCCGGTCCCGGTCCCGGTCCCGGTCCCGGTGCCAGTCCCGGTCCCGGTCCCTCACAGCTCGGCCGCGTCCCCTCACGGCCAGGCCACGCCCCCTCATTGTTAGGCCACGCCCCCGGCACAACCACGCCCCCTCCGTATCAGACCACGCCCCCCACCTCCCGGCCCCGGCTCGGCGGCAACGCCGGAAGTGACGTCACCACCGTCTCCTAGCAACCGTCCCCGCGGTAACGGCGCGCGCGAGGCTCCGGTCGAGGCCTCCCCGCCAGGCCCGGCCCGGCCCGGCCCGGCCCCGATCACCGCCGGCCCCGATCNACTGCCGGCCCCGATCATCGCCGGCCCCGGTAACCTCTGGCCTCGGTAACTGCTGGCCCCGATCGCCGCCGGCCCCGGTCACTGCTGGCCCCGGTCACTGCTGGCCCCGGTACCCTCTGGCCCCGGTCACTGCTGGCCCCGGTCACCGCCGGCCCCGGTCACCGCCCCCCGGCATCAGCCGTGTCTCCTCCGCACAGACTTTCCCGGGCCGCAGTCATGGGTGACCAAATGCAGTTCATTGTGGAGAAGCTCCATCAGGAGCCCTTCAGGAAGAGCTACAACCTGATCTCGTTTGACTCGCTGGAGCCGCTGCAGCTGCTGCAGCTGCTCAGCGATGTCCTGGGCGAGATTGACCCCAAGGTAAGGAGGGCACTCGGAGGTGCTCACACCTCCCGAGGTGGCTTCACACTGGAGTTCGCTTTTATTCAGGTCTGGCTCAGCATAACCCCGTGGCGTCTTTGTTTCACCAAAGCAGCTTGTGTAAATTTTCCAGGAAATAAATGTGCCTGGCAAGAATCCTTGCTGCCTGTACGCCCGAGAGCTCTTGAAAAACCAGCAAATGTTTGTTGGGGCAGGGAGGCAGCATCCCTGTCCCCCAGAGGCTGATGACGATGTTTTTCCTGTGAAATTAAGGATACAGATCTTGGTTCATACTGACAGTTGTGTCCTGCACACACCCAGGGCAGGAGCTGAGCAAGAGCTGAAGCTCTCCACTGTGCTGCTGCAATGGGAATTAAATCCCTCTCCTTGGAGGCTGCCAGAAGTGTGTGTGAGATCAGAAGGGACCATTCACACACCCGGGCTGTGGGTACCTGTGCCCTGGAGTGCCAGGATATCTGACTTCCTGGGGGGATGTGGTCAGTGTGACTGGACAGCTGAGATCCCACCAGCAGGGAGAAGGCATTCCTAGAGAAAACTGACCTGAACACTCAGGAGAATCCATTAGAAGAGGATTGAAGTTTGGTGATTTAAGGGATGTTCTATATGGAGCATCTCGCTATCATCTGGTAAATCAATAAAGGAAATTCTTTCAGTGTTGCCAGTTAATTAACATCACTCGGACAAGCAAGCTTATAAAAATAATAATACTATAATTTAATATAGTGAATGATATAGTGTTATTCTAATAATTAGTAATAATTAAATTTATTGTTTTATAATAGTTACAAAAATTTTTACTAAATTAATCACAATAAATAATACTTACTTATTTAATTTTAAAAACCATTTAGCATGCTATCGACATCAGAGAGGAGCTGCCAGAACAAACAGCTAAAAGAATACTGAATCTCCTTGGAATCCTCAAATACAAACCTCCAGGGACTGTGTCAGACCTGTGAGTACCTTTTTACCTACAAAGCACGTTAAAAACATCTTTTTTAGGTTGTATGGTACCGACCTTTAGTTCAGGTGAGCACTTCTCCAATGGGATCCCAGGTGTGGCTCAGGAAGTGGATGCTGTTCCCGGGGATGTTTTGGGGTCCCAGGTGGGCGCTGTTTCCGTGTCCCTGGGGATGTTTTGGGGTCCCAGGTGGGTGCTGATCCCAGGGATGTTTTGGGGTCGCAGGTGGGCGCTGTTCCCGTGTCCCCGGGGACGTTTCAGGGTCCTAGGTGGGCGCTGTTCCCGTGTCCCCAGGGATGTTTTGGGGTCCCCGGTGGGCGCTGTTCCCGTGTCCCCGGGGATGTTTTGGGGTCCCAGGTGTGGCTCCAGGTGGGCGCTGGCCGCACCTGCGCAGGTGCAGTGGTGGCTCCGGCCGGCAGAGGGTGCCACCCGCCCGGCAGGGTCGGCCCGGTCCCAGTCCCGGTCCTGGTCCGGTCTCACCTGTGCGAGGTGATCCCAAATCCCTCCCCCGGCATTCCCCAAGGCTGCCGCTGGAAACGAGGAGTTGTCACTGCTGGCTTCATCCTTTTAGTGCGTTATGGGGTTTTTATCTGACTCAGGGTAGAAGAATTGGGAGCCAAACTTGCAGACTTCCATCTCAGAGTGGTTTGGATTGGAAGGGACCTTAAAGATCATCTGTTCCAACCTCCTGCCATGGGCAAGGACACCTTCCACTGTCCCATCTTGCTCAGAGCTCCATCCAACCTGGCCTTGGACACTTCTAGGGATGGGGCAGCCACAGCTTCTCTGGGCACCCTGTGCCAGGGCCTCACCACCCTCACAGGGAAGAATTTCTTCCTTATATCTAATCCAGCCCTGCCTTCTGTCCTGGCACTCAAAGCCCTGGTAAAAAGTTCCTCTCCATCTCTATTTTGTGCTCCCTTCAGGTTCTGGGATGTGCAAATCTCTCATCCTTCTCCCTTCCAGAGCAATCAAACCCAATTCTCAGCCTCATCACGAGCGTTTTCTCTTCTAACAGCATTACGAAAATCATTAGGCAAGTGGAGAAGGAATGTCACACCATTGCAGATTTTCTGTTCCAAGCCAGCATTCTTTTGTTTGAGATTTATTGGCATTTTCTCCTGGCTGGTTCCATACAGGAGTGTGTTTCGCCAAGGGCTGGTTACTGGAAGCAAAGCTGTAATTCATCCTGTCTTACATTGGCTTCTTCAGAGGACCAATGAACTCAAGAAAAGAGCTTACCTGGCACGTTTCTTAGTGAGACTGGAAGTGCCAGCAGAGTTCCTGCAGGATGACACTGTGGCTGACTTCAACAAACAGGTACCATTTCTCACGAATGCCAACGTTTCACGTTAAGTAACGCGCCAGTTGGAGGAGGGACAAATGCAGCAGGGAGTTAATGCTGGGATGCATGTTCAAGTGAGTTATGTCAAGAGCTTGTTGGAATCAAGGATAAGCAAAGATTCATAATAAGACATTGATGTCTTGACCACTCTTCTTCCAATAACCCTGAAATTATGTATTAATAAGTAGCATTGAATTCAAAGGCCTTAAGCCCATTAAGTGCTGGGTGCCAAATAATGTTCAGAGCCATGTTGGCTTAGACAGACTTTTAGTTCTTAATTTTTGAACAGCTTTGGAGTTTTTTTTCTATGAAATATGACCTGGATATTTTTAACTTTATAAATTACCACTTCAAACAAGTCCAGAAAATGTTATGACCAAAAGTTGATGTCTCTTAATTGTCCATTGATTGTATTTAGTAGTCATGATAGTCCATTGATAATATTTGATGCCTAATATTTGGATTAGCCTTATTCCACGTTTGCTTTAACAATTTATTTTTTTGTGAATAAGGAGAAAATTTATTTTTTTCTGTGCTGACATTCCTACTTGTTATGTTCCCACTTCTTTTGTGAGCATTAAATGTTGATTTTAGATAGTCAGATGGGGTGGGTTTGAAATGTAAAACTTGAAGTGAACCAAAGTTTTGGGTTTATTATCTGAGGTACATATTTACTTATTTTTTTCCCAGTTTTCTGTGACTTTTGTTCTGTAAAACCACAGTGGTTTTGAGTGTTTGTAAGAGGTAACTTGATCTATTAACTGTGCACCAGCAAAGCTCAACAGTCTGACTGAGGCTTGACTAAGCCTTTTATTTTTTTGTTACCTCTAACAATATTTGGTTTATACCTTGAAATAACTCAGCAGAAGTAGCAGAGAGAGAAAGGAATGCAGATTGTATGTTTTGTTCAGTATGTCACAGTCCTAATGTGTATAAATATCCACCTCCATAATTTCCATTACGTAAGATTTGTTCCTTTTTGGGAGCACAGTGATAGAACCATTTTATTAAACTAATACCCTGCTGATTAATTCAAAACAGAAGCTGGGGTAATAGAATGCCTTACTGCAATATAACATGACAATGCAAATATTTAGATACTAATGAGTTAAACAATTAGCCTGAATTATGTAGATGCTGTCTTGCAATGGTGTCTTTTAAGAGAAATTTCAAAAATGAGAGTTTGGGTACCTTATAATATGGTCAAGTTTTATGGATGTGTAGAATTAAGCTCAAATGTACTTTTTTAAGATACTCAGCCAACCTGCCACCTTCCCAGCTGTGTTGTGATGTAGACATTGGATTGCCTGCAAGATTTAATTTAAGAAATAAGAAACTTCAGGCATTAATCTCCTTGTTCAGGCTTCAGTGAGTTGCTGCCAGGTGCCAGAGATCTCTCTTTCCATATAGGAACCTGGGTGTTTTTTGGATCATTTGAGTTTGTCCCTTATTTCAGGTGCATGTGGAGCACCCACAGTGAAAAGTGAGAATCTTTTTTTGTTACAATCCATCAAACTGTGCTCTGCCCTTGTTTGAATCCTGTCATTGGCCTTGAAATTCCATGTTCCAACAAGGAAAAGACTTATGGAGCTCCTCTTTTGGCAGAGGTGGAGACACACAAAGGAAAACTCCTGGACACCAGCAGTGGGAATGCAGTTGCTCAGAGATCACCTGCTCTTTCATTTTTGTTAAAGGACTTCCAGAGTGCATAAGGGGTGTCATGGAAACCAGTTGGGTTTTACTCCTGCATTCTGTATCTTGTTCCAGCTTGTCCAGCCTGTGCCTTCCTTGTCACACCTTTATTTGGCACTTAGTCCTGCTCTTTATGATTTTATCTTCTTCTCCTTTGCCATTTTATTGCTATTTTTTTAAATTCCTTCCAGCTTGTCAATGTGTGCTTGATACTGAAATAACCAGAACAGAGCAGAGTGCTCTGGCTGCTGCTTCCCCAGGGTTTTATAGAATGGAGTTGCTGCTTCACTGCTCAGGGCTCTGATGCCTTTGTTTGAACTGGCCTTTGCTGTTGCCATTTGGTATTCACCTTTCATACCAACTGCTCTTTCCAGGAAGTAAAAAAAAAAATGACTTGATACTCTCCTTTTAGATTTTTCCATCTCATTGAAGGGCTGTTTCTGTGGAGATTATCTTCCCTTATACCTCAGCTCGTGTTTCTCTGAGTTGAATCTAAATTTATTTCCTCTCCATATTTCTAAACTCTTGCTGTCCCCTGTTATTTCTCTGCCCACACAGACTTTCACACTGCCTCTCAGTTTAAGATTCCTGGTGGGCAAAGTACTGGTGTGGAAGTAGCACACTGTCTCCTTGTCTGTGAGTGCTGAGCTGCATCTATCAATCTCTGGGATGTTCTGAGGGTTATGCAACGTGGCACAGCCACTCCTCACGTGTTCACTCAGCTCTGCTCTTGGGCCACTCTGCAAACCCAAGCCCCACTGCTTCCATCAGGAGTGTTGTTAGAGCAAACTCTTCCTTTGGGGCTGATACATTTATGGATGTGGTGTACACATATGTACAGTAAGAGAGAGTCATTTGTTAATTTGTCCCTCTCGGGTGGCATCTTCTTGTTTTGCAAATACACTGTGTATTACAGGAGATGAAAAAATACTGAGGAAATTGTGAAGTTCTGCTTGTCCCTTCAAATGGAAGATAATTCACAGTGATTTTTTTTATTTCTGCTTTATAAGTTGACAGGTTTCTGCAATGAAAAAATGCCGTTTTATCTTGTTCTCAGCTTATTTCTATGTCTACATTTACTGTCTTTGTAGTAAAACACTGTTGATCTGAAAATCCTTAGACAGAGAGCTCATTCTGCACAATTTCCATTTCATTTCACAGTATGAAGAACTCATGGAAGCATTTAAAAACCTACACAAGGAGCACGAGCAGCTCAAAATATCTGGTTTATCTACTGCAGAGATAAGAAGGGTAAAAAACTCCACAATTTTTTATTTAGTTGGGTTTTTTTTGCATGTCAGTTCCATGTTTGTTGGCTTTGAGGACAGTGTGAAAGCTGTAGGGGCCAGGGCTGGTGGGTGCTGCAGCTGCCTCCTGACACTGCTCTGTGTTGGCAAACACAAAGTCCTCACTCATGTTTAGAGCTGAGCTCTCTGAAGCAGATTGGGCAACGAGGCTGCCAAGACTCTGTGCAGCTTGATTTCCAAATATTAGAACTCCATTTCCTCTGAATGCAGGCTGATACAAAGCCTTTTGCTTTCCTGATAGTGGCTAATAATTCCAGAGGGTGTTGAATGAATTAAGAGCTTAAGTCAACAGGAATGATGAACCCACGTGGCTCAAGTGTTAAGCAGAGATATTTGCTCTGTTTCAGCAAAATAATTAAAGCTTGTGTACAGCTTTCCAGTGGACACACAGACAAGCCAAGCAAATGTTGAGATAAGGTCTGCATTTGCAGAATTCATTTTCCTTTCTCTCATAACTATCAATCTGTGGAGCCTTGCTGTTGTGAAATAGGACTAAAGGAGAACAATAATAATCAGATACATGTTTCAGCACTAGAAAGTGCTTCTTTTAAGACAGCTTTAATAGAAGAAGTGGCAGCAGACATCTCTCATAAGCAACTTCATGCAAATTGGTCTGCCAGGAAGTGGGTAATGTTGGTGACATTAAGAACATATGTCAGACTGCATCAGATGTTGAATTCATGCTGATTTGTTCCTTGGTGGTTTCTGTTTGTTTGTTTTTATTTTAGAGAAATCCACCTGCTTTTCTTTTAAATGTTCACATTAATACTCAAGGATGCAGATGAAGAATGTTAGCATAAAGAGAGTGGGAACTGTGGGGGAAGTAAGAGAGAAGAGAGATTGGAATCCTGGATGTTTGATCATAGATCAATAAAATTACAACCACCTCCGTGTATTCAGGGAAGAATTCTGATTTTCATATTAATTTGAAGAGAATTGAGTCCAATCCAGTGTACATGGGAAATAAATTAATATTTCTTTATCTGTTTTTCCTGCTTTTTAGGACATCAGTGCAATGGAAGAGGAGAAAGATCAACTGGCCAAAAGAGTGGAGCATCTTAAGAAGAGGGTAATAAGAGAAGTAACGCTCCTACATTTCAGTGTCATAATCCTTGGCCTGCAACTCCAATTTTGGAATGCAAACAAGGATTAAGATAAACACACAGCATGTCTAGGAAGGAATCAAGTAACTAATTGACCTACAGGGAATCTCCCCAGGCGTTGATCCAGAGCTTTTAAGAATCTCGAGTCCAGTACTTTGCTGTCATTTCTGAGTAGTAACGTGTATGGAAGGGAAGTGCTAAGTGGGCTTGTGAGACATATGATCTCTTTAATGTATTTCTCAACTCTCTGACAGCAACATGCACTATTTATCCGCTTGCTGTAGGTGGAGACAGTACAAAATCATCAACGGAGGCTTGAAATAGCAAGACAGCTTCGCTCAGAGAAAGAGAGAGAAGAATCTCTGGCTCAACAGAAACAAGAACAAAAAAGTCAGGTACTGGCATAACAACATACCTGTTAAAACAAAGAGTTGTTGATGTTTGTGTGGGAATCGTGTGTTTTAAAAATTCATCAGGGACAGCAGTAGTTGCGAGAGTTTCTCCCAACACCAGAAAATAAATTCCCATTTAAAAGATCGATGTACATTTTAAGGGAAGAGGCTTGACCCTGCAAGTTTTGAACAGCACAGTGAAGGTACTTGGCTGCCTCAGCTCCCACTGACATCATCCTTTAGCATTCCCAGGAAATGTTCCATGACTTACTGCAGGAACACCCGAAGGGAACTCTTCATATTTATGGTAGTGAGCAAATGTTTCCTTGGTTTGATTTCTATCTGTGACCTGCATGAAGATTTCAGGGGCTGAGCAACACAGCAAGTACCTCATCTTTTTCCTGGGTGGGGGCAATGTGTTTTCAAGAGCAGCCTTGGGATTGAGGCCCCTGAATTTGGGAAAAATGTTGTCCTGAGAAGCCCTGGGAGCAGCTGACATCCAAGCGTAAGGGCGGGTTTTATTCCTGACCTGTGTTGTCAAAACAACTGTGTTGTCTACTTCAGTAGAATCCAGTGCCATCTTGTTACACCATCTCACCAAATTCTGTAGCTTGAATTTCAATACTAATAAAATGGGAAAAACCTCCAAATTTCCCATATTGCAGTGTCTGGGTGTGGGATCAGTGGCCTTTCAAGCTGTTGGGTGTTTGCTTGAGCCTGAGTGAAATCACAACTAAAATGAGTGTGATGTCCAGCTAATTCCAGTTCTTACTACAGATCTCTCTAAGTCACAGAAACGCAAATCAGCTGGGGCTTGTTTGGCAGGAAGCTTTCCAGACTGCTCTTGGGATGGACAGTGGATTGCTGTGACAACCCAGCTGCATTGCAGGATAAGGAGAGTTATCTGCTGCAATCCTGATTCCTGCTGCCTTTTGTTGTTTGAATGCTCAAGCCACTCATATTTTTGGTTGAAAATCATTGGATGAATTTCTGCCATCAGAGAAGAAATCACTTGGGAGAACAAGAACACTCTATCAGTTAACAGGAGGGAATATCAATTAAACCTGGGCCAAGCGCTGAAAATTTGTTCTGGCACATTCCCTTGTGAAACAGAAAATCACCAGACGTCAGAGCTGCCATGTTTTGTGTTTGGGGTTCTTCTGTGGCTCTGTTTAGTTGTTTGCTCATGGATTTCCAAGGAATGACCCTGTGTGTGTCCCATTGTCTCTCCCAAGTTGTTCCATGGGGAGCAGAGGCTGCAGAGAGCCCAGGTGCAGCTGAAGGAGATGCAGCACGTGGTGGCAGATTCCAAACCAGAAAGTGAGTAGGACTTTTCCTGTTGCATCCTGGCTTAGTGTCATAGAATGATGTAGAAATTCCTTCCAAATTGATAGAATCTGACTCCTTCTCAATTTAAATTTGGTAAACCAAGTCATTGTCTTATTCTTTCAAGAACATTTACTATTCCAGTTGCATCACACAACTGCTTTGGCAGCCCCTCTGAGTTAAAGGATTTTTCTCAGTCACCACCTGGTAGCATTGTTGTTACTTTGTAATTTTACTTTGATTTTTTAATGACTCTCATCTGCCACTGAACCACAGGTGGAACTGAAGGAGTATCTGAACCATCTTCTGTACTCACAGGGACTTGCAGTGGATTTTGTAACTGTTCCTATTTTGCAGTAGCTATCAGAGAGTTTATACAGCAAAGCTGTGTCAACAGTTCTATTTCAGTTCCTGAGTTTTTTTAAGGCCAATGGAAACTCGATGGGTTCAGTTCACAGAAGCAAAGGTAACATAATAAAAAGCCAGTAAATATGTCATTTAATCATTGAGATGAAAATAAAGTTAACATATTTAATTTCCTTATCTTGAGTCCTGCTTGCAGGGGAAAAAACAAGAAGTATTTAGATGTTCCCAATCAAAGCTTGGAGTCATTACTTAAGAAAACTTGTGTTGAAATTTTGCCCAAACAAAGACCTCAGGACTGAGCTTTGTAATTGCTTTCCCCAGTTACAAAGGCACTGCCTGTAGCAGCAATTACAGAATGCCAACTGTGGGGTTTTTTTAATAATTGAAATTAGGTGACCACAGTGCACTGAATAGGTTCCATTTATTTTAAAAGCTTTGTTGGTCTACAAGGTAGCACAATTTATTTCATTTTGAAAATTCCCTTTGGCTGCAGTTTGGTGCCTCAGCTGCCTCCTGGTATCAGTGTAGCCTTGTTTGCTGACAGTGCAACAGCTGGATTTCCACTGCAAGTCAGATCCTTCCCTTCAAAAGAAACTTCTTGCATTTTTAATACTTCAGGTGTTTTTACTTCCTAAACAAGATAAAATGTTCCAAGTTGCTTCTAATGAGCAGAAGCTTTGTTGTTTGTCTTATGGATTTGATTACTTCACTTTATAATTAATTTTACATTTAAAGAAATGTAAAGGAGCTCTGTAAGGAATGCAACCAGCACATATTCATGAGGATCATTAGCATGCAATTAGCATCAGCCTGCTTGAGCTGTGCCAGGAGAATGTGCCTTGAGATTGGTAGGATTTTAACTCTTAGAAACACAATATTTAGAAGACTTTGTATTGTATCATTAATTGTTACGAGCTGCTACAGAACAGCTGAAAGTGATGGTGCTGGTCCAGAGAACACTCCTTCCCTGTTTATTAATTTCAGTCCTTCCCTGTTTATTAACTTCAATCTTTCCCTGTTTAATATCTTCAGTAGCACTCAGGATATTGTTTAACTAGAGAGGGATTTGCTGCTGGCAGCACTAAGTAATGTGAATTTTCATATTCTGGAGGGGTTTTTTGTGGTGTTTGTTGTACTGAATATGAACAGTATTTTTACTAACACTGAATAACCACAACCCAGCTCACACTTACTCTGCAAGATTGACATCCTCTTGCTTTGAGTACCTCTGCTGCACAGACAGAAATTGATAACATAAAGAAACAAACCAAACCACTGAATTCTTGATCTCTGTCCATTTTACAGGACATTACTGGTTACTTCACTGACAGAAATATAAAGATGTGAATGAGTAGCTTGAAAATATTGATTAAAAGAATGTGTTAAAACGATTTGTTGATGAACAGTAAAATGGTAATTTATAAACTTATTAAGTTAATATGTATTAAAGATTTAGAACACTGTGAACTTGAAAGATACTTGTCAAAGAGGAATTGCTTTGTACAGGTGCCTATTTTATTTCATTCTTGATGAAAACTAGAAATTTAGGAACCTATTTCTTAAATATTCCATTTGGTATAAAAAATTAATATTTTTCTCTTTCACACAATGATCTTTTCCTAAAATTCCAAGTTTAAATTATTTCCTCCAACACTGCAGACCAATTTCAATTAAAGTTATAGAAGTGTTTGGTAAAGGAGATTGGCTTAGGTGGAACTTTATTTCATCTTGAAATGATTTTATTTATCTAAAGTCACTGTCCATTGGTGCAAGGTTGTGGTAAAGCACTTTTATGATGATTTGATATCTTTGATGAGAATACAGGTCTGGTTGCTGAGATTGATGGTGTTGCTGTTGTTGATTTTTTAAAAAAAAAAACCTCTTCTACCTCATTTTGAACAAACAAGGCAGCAAAAATTCAACATGGTCTCTATTAAAAGGAATTTAGCGGAAGGTTTAGAGAAATGGAGTGGGTGTTTGGCTTTTTTTTAATTTGGTATTTACACCAGATTCCTGAAAGAAAATAGCAAATGATCACTGGTGAAATAAAAATAGGGAAATGAGTGAATAATGAGGAGCCTGTTGATTCCAAGTGACCAGAATCACTTGGGAAGCCAAGCTCGTGCCAACAGTGTTTATGTTAAGGAATAGCCAAATTCCACAATATTCCTCCAGGAATAATGTATGTGCAATGTATTTATGGGATGTGGGGCTCTTTCCTAAGAGGTGTCTGAGAAGAATTTGTGGGTCAGGTGTGAGAATGGGAGAGCTGGAGCTCCCACTGCCCAGGATGAGGTGCCTTCCCTGCTTTTATTTCTGGGAGGAAATGCCAGAGGAGAGTTCCTTTGCCTCTGGGTTTGGCTCTGGCACATCCAGCCCTGCAGCCCCAGGCCAATTCTACTTTCAAGAAGAGCACTGAAAGGTCAGAGAGGTTTCAAAGAGCTCCAATAATAATTATAAACATGGAAAGCAGAACTTAGAATTGCAGATTCAGGAAGATGTTTGGTTTTTCAAGGATGTATTGAAGGGATGATTGATCTGTGAGTGTCTGCATGTCCCAGGCCTCTGTTTAAGAGAGGGAAAGTGGAAGTGGTGTTTTTGGAAGCTGTGGGGGGGAATTATTTCAGCCCTCTGTAACTGCAGAAAGGGAAGGGAAGGAATTGATGCTGGAAGTCTGTTCTAGACTTGGCCTTCCCATGTGATATTAAACAAATTATTGGCAGAGAGTCTATGAAATGAGTGTCCCTCTCTCTTTTTCACCCCCTTTAAAAACTGAATTCCTGTTGCAAGTGGGTCTGGTCCAAGATGCCCAATGGGCAGCCTGTGGAGGGAAAAGAAGTGGGATTCTGAGCACAAGGTTAATCAAGTTTTAGCTCCATTAACAGAATTATGCAGAGAAAATTGCCTTTCTTCTACATGACTGAGCAAGCACGAATAAACTCTTTCTCCCATCCCTCTCTTTACAATAATAATAATAATAAAAAAATTTGAATGGAAAACATGAGGAGTTGCTCTGAATAGCTCTCCACATGTAAATACGTGGTTGGCAGGAGCTTGCTAAAATAACCTGAGGGCACAGAGCCAGATTTCTGTGCTGCTTACGTGTGTAGATTTTGTAACCATAAGTCAATGTTGAAACATTTAAAACAGAATTTATATGGGTAATGGAAAGATCTGAAGTATGTTGGCCTTTTTTCCTCTCTAGCCTGGGAATTTGTAAAAGAATGTTTTTCACAGGAGCTGCCCTGTGTTTTGGTTTTTGAGGTTCTGTTAAGCAGCAAAAGAAGCTCTTACTTGGAGTTACTTCTTCATGAATTGAGTTGTATAGGAGGAAAAATATATCCAGTGTATTCAGGGAAGAAATTACATTAGTCATGAGAGATGTTGACATCATGTCTTTCCCCATCAAGAAATCAAGTTTTAACTTGTTTTGTTGCTCCATCAGGACTCAGCACGACACAGAACCACTCAGGGGGCAACAGGACTTGGGAGCAGCTCTGAGGTTATTTGAGAAATAAATCAGATTGTGATCAAGGTTATAGCCCATGAAGCCAAAAGGTCCCTGCTCTTATCAAAGCTCTTGTGGTTCTTTGCTAAGTTTCTTGTCATATCTTCAACAAATCCTTTGAGCTTGTACATTTTTATCAGAATACTGGACTTGCCCAAGAAATGAAGTATGGGTTATATATGCAGGTTTCTTTGCTGCTAAAAAACTCAAGAAATTGATTTAATTAAAATATTTATGTTTCATATCAGAATAATTTGATATGGCATTGATTCCCACACCAAAGATCTTGGTTATAAATATCAGCTTGGGAGTGGTGTTGCAGTCAGCTCTGAGGTGATAACTCAGCTCACAGGGTACGTGGGAAGCAGCTTTGCTGCATTTGCAGAGGTGGCAGATTTCTAGTGAGACATTAAAATGTGGTCCCTCCTGCCCAGCTCTGCTGTGGGCTGGGCAGGATTGGAATTGAGTTCTTCTGGAGGGAAGAAGTGGGAAATCTCTCCCAGTGAGTCCCAGTGTGTTCCTCAGGAAGCAGCTGCAGTGCCAAATGCACAGTGGCTGTTGCACAGGCACAGTAACTCCACTCTCCCACTCCAGAGCCAGTCTGGGGGCTGTTTGTTTTGATAAATGTCCCCTCCATGAAGGGTAGAGGTCCTGTGGTAGTGCTGCTTTCCATAAACACAGAAATCAACAAACTGGAAAAGAGGAATTCCCACTCATTTTCAGTTTGTGTTGACTCGACTCCATTGGCAGCGCTGCTTTCCCCAGGGCCTGTTTTCTTTCTCCCAGTTCTTGAGGTTTTCTCAAGAGCTGATGGCTTATTTCCCTTCTGGCAGCTTTCCTGTCAGAGTGGGCTGGGAGCAAGGCTCAGGAGGATCTCTCAGGACACTGATTTAGAGGTAAATAGCAGCAGAAAAATTGGGGCCCTTTTTCCTGGGCTCTTTCACTTTGTTCTGACCTTTCCCTTTGGCAGTCAGGCTTCTTAGCCTGAGAACCAAAAGCTGTTTTCCTCTACATCCTTTCCCATCTCTCTTTCAGCAGCATCAGCTGTACTTTTGTATCTCTGTGCTCAACTTCTCTCTGCTTGTGCATAAATGAAAGACATGGAGATTGTGAACTTGTTGTTTTGCTTGGCGTTTCATCACAATTCCATCTTCTCCCTAATATGGAGAGAACCAAAATCCCAACCCTAGCAAGTTGTTTGAATATGAAAAAGGACCCTGGATATTTACCATTTATTCACCTAGATAATGAAAAATACTCTGAAATACCCATTCCCACTCTCAGCTGACATGTGACTTCCAAATCTTGTAGTCCTTGGCACAGTTGTCTCAGAGGAATAATTGCACTGAGCTGCCTGTTGTCACTGGAGACTGTGCAGTGTAATTTAAATAGATGTTTCCTTTTATTCTGTTGCATTTCTCTATCTGTGAATTGTTCTTATCTGCACCTACTTGGGTTTATTTATAAATGATCTGTTAAGGAGCCTGAATTACTCTGCCTGGAAAGAGCCAAGTCCTCCTGAGCCTGGTAAGGTGTAGGTGCAAAGCAAAGCTGATAAATGGGGTTGTTTTTTTCTATTGGATTGTTATTTTCTGCATTCTCAGTCTATAAACTGTCCTGAGATTAAATGTTTGTTCTTTCAAGAAGAAATCTTTACAGGGAAGCAGTCTGTGTTCCAGTAATGTAAAAGACCCTTAAAGTATGCACATAATAAACTTTGCCCGTTTTAAAGCCTTTTTAGATGCCAGACAGAAAATAAAGTTTTATTTTAAGCATGAATCTCCAAGGATATAATAAATCTATCAACAAGCTAGGCCAAATTAAGATTTTTCTACAGATAAAGGTTCAATGGCTGTTTATATCAGTGCTGTGTGTTGAATTCTGTATCTGATCCAGGAGTTTCATGTGAGATGGGATTTACTTGTCATTAATGAGAAGAATCTCTCAAGGAGCTGATAGTTACATGATAGAGGTGCATAATAAATCCTCTTATATTGTTTAACATCCAGATTAAAAATTTAAATCAAGTAACTCCCCCTTTCTTTGGGCACTGAAAAGAAGACTCAAATCTTATGCTGTTGTTATTGTAATCAGCTGCTAAATACTTTAATGTGTTGGGGAAATCAAACTTAATTATCTGCTGCATTGCTTTTGTAGACACTCACTGATTTAATTTGTTTTTAAGGTTTAATGAAGAAACTAGAAGAGGAGATAAATTTCAATTCCTACCTGGTTAGTGAAAAAATACCCATAGAGATGGAAAGCAAGAAGACTTCAGTGTATTTCTTACAAAAGGTGGCTGCAGAGCAAGCTGTGACTCAAGCTGATCTCACTGCACTGGAAAGTGAGGTGAGGCACCAAGGTTACACTTAATTTGTGTTCTGTAGCAAGGTCTGAGCTTCCTGCAATGTTCTTATCCCCACTTCATATCCTGGGGAAAATGTTTCACTCCCTGCAGTTGTAAAACCAAAGTTGTCTTAATCACTATTTAAAAACTCTCTGATAAAGGTTTTTAAATACCCACAAATGAGACACAAACAAACCAACCCCAAACCAAACCCCAACCCTAAACATATCCTTAGGTGGTGTTGAGGAAATGGTGTTAATTCAGCATGAAAGGACTGATTTTTCTTCAGATTCCACTTGTTTGAAACTCTCCCTGCCATCAAGGGGGTTTATCCCAACACAGCCAGAGCTTGTGGAGGGAACAGCATTCCCTGAGGGATGTATCCCCACAAGATGATGCTTTAATCCACGTGCAATGGCTCAGAACTCCTCAGTGCTTGGAAGAGCACTGTTTGGTTTAATTTTTAAGACCAAAGGAAATTTGAGCATCAAATACTTGATTTTCCTTTCCAGGCTTTTTCATAAGTTAAAAGCAAATAATCCTAGAAAATCCCTTATTTGTCAGATATATCCAGAACGTGCAGAGGGGTTTGTTGCCACAGAAATACATTTGTATATTCACTCAGTGAAGTTTTCCTATTTGCATAATCCTAAATAAAAGATTAAATATGAAATATTATGTCCTAGAAGAATTTAGAGGAATGCTAATTATTAGTATTTCTATTGATGATGATGATGATGATGATGATGAAGATTTACACCAATGGTAGAAGGAGGAAGAGCAATCCCACATCCTAAATGTCTTCTCTTACAGTTGGTGTTTAATACCCCTGGGATTTCCAAGTCAGGCTTTGCCATGAAATAGAGATGATGAGGAAACAGAGTATCCATCTTAAGGGATGACAACATTAATAAATGGCAGATTAGGGCTGGAATAATAAACCAGCTCTGTGATTCAGCCTCTGCTTTCCTAGATTAGTTCCTCTAATCAAAACAATATTTGTGGCTGCAGTTATGTCTTTCAGGCATGCTTGAAACCTTGTTTGGCACATTTCTTTTCCAAGAGTGTTGTTGGGTTTATGGCAATATTTTAAAAAGTTTTAAGTTTTTCCCTCTTTCTCCGTGATGTAACCTTTGGTTTGTTATATTTTGGAAGTTTCTTCTTCTTGAAAGATAATAAAAACATGTCATGCACTTGGCTGTTATCACAGCATAGCCTTAGGCAGCTTTTTTTTTTTTTAAGTCGGCCTTTTACTATCTCAGTGCCTTAAAAAGGAGCTGGACTGCACTAAGCAAGTTTCCACCATGCATTTTAGAATATAAAACCCAGGAATTTATTCACAGAAGGGAATTCTTACACCATTTTCAAATTCAAGCCTGTTCTACCACTAATACAACAGAATTCACAGGAGAGTTGGGGTTTTTTCCCAGGTGTTAGAGCATTTTTAGTCCTATTGAGCAGTTTATTTGAGATTCTCAGCTTTCCAAGCACATGGATGTTGCTCCCAGAGCTGTCAGGGTGATGCCCAGCACTGTCCCTGTGTTCTGGGCTGACTCCCTGGGATTGCAGCACATGTTTACACTGCTGCCTTATCAGCAGCAGAGAATTCAAGGAAGGTTCTGTGGCTGTGTTTTCCATGGCTGGGGGGAGTCCCAGTGCACTGGGAAAACTGGAATCTGCTCTCTGCTGTGGCTCAGAGCTCCAGGTGCAGCAGTTGGAATGAAGCTCAGCAGTTTGGGACTAAGGACAACCAAGTGCATCTTGTGGCAGGAGGAGGAAGGCACCACAGACCTGGAATGTGATGGTCTGTGACTCTCCAAAGTGTTGATGAAATCTTTATCACTTAATCTTTATTTGCTTCCCTTTGAATGTCTGTTAAATGGTTGTACAACAGGGAATTTTAGTTCATGTCGATAAAACGACATTTTTCACTCAGCATGTGCCAATATCAGTCTTTTTTCTGTCCTAATTCACAGCATTTTCTCTCCACATGCAGCAGTTTATTTCATTTTCAGGGCCAACGTCATGGTTCTGCCTTATCATAAAGGCACAGAACTGGAAATCCAAAAACAGCCTCTTCCTGGCCAATACTTAATGACTCACTGAGCTTTTTGGGTCTGTTTCTCTGTTTTAAAAAAGGAACTGTCTGGATTGTAAATCTGGGTTGCAAAGCATTTAATTCTTGGAGAAGACAAAGAGACTAAGCTCTGTTTCCTTAGTTTTCCACTCTGTCTTGCAGATAAATGAAATCAATGCACAAATGAATCAGCTTATTGAGAAAAGGATGATCAAGTATGAGCCAGCTGATAGTAAATTCTCCATGTATCGCCAGCAGGTAAGAAGGAACAAAATGTGTTTCAAGCAGAAGCAGGAGAGGAAATCAGTCACTGGTTGGTTTACATGCTGATTTTTTTCCCTCTGATCTATCTAGCATCAATCAGTAGAAATACATAATAATAGAGGACAAGAGGAAAATAAAGAGCTGTTGAACATATGTATGCTTAGGGCTGGATCAAATGTGGCTTTCAGTTGTGTCAGTGAATGTTTTGACTGCTGTCCTTGCATCCCAGCAGTTCTGGAAGGGGCATTTTGCAGGAGCTATTTTGGTGAAGTTCCAGCTGTGGATGGATTCTTAGGAGGCAGCGTGAGGGCTGCCTGCTGCAGCTCTGTCCCTTCCTCCTGTCTGACCAAATGCCATTTTTCTCCCTTGCATCTCTTAAGAAGGAATTCTTTGATTTCTCATCCCGAGGCTGTAAAATAATCTTGCTATAAAATTGGCTGTCTGGTCCAGCTTTAGTGAATTCCCAAGTTATAAAAAGGATTTATGAACTCGGAGATGTTCGGAGCTTACGCAGGAACCTGAGCGATTCCTTTCCCAGGCAATCTGCACCATTGCTGATTTCATGGAAGATTTTCAGTGTGATGCTTCTGGTGACAGGCTTGAAAAAGAAAAAAGGCTCAAGGAAAATGTATCAGTGGGAGGGAAAAAATGGGGATAAGATATGTATTGCAGTTCAGTCGCAAACACAACATGAAACATCATTTTATTTTGGAAGAGATGCTCCTCCTGAGAGAAAATCCTGCTCTGGAATGTGCTGGGACCAAGGAGGGTCCACCCCAGGAGCTCAGAGCTTGTGGAACTCTTTGCTTTCTTCTGCCAGGGCCTGGGTTCTATTTCACCAAATAATCAGCTCTGTTGTTCCCTGGTTTGTCACCACAGACACCTCGTGCAGCAAAGAGCTGAGCTCCCACCCCAGCACAATTCTGCTGGAGATTTATTTAGGGAGAAAGCTGGTCCTCTCAGCTGAGTGTGAGAAAGCTGCTGTGTTTTGGCTTCATTTTTTTTGTAAGTTTTCCTTTTCACTTGAGGAAACCAGCCCTGCCTCAAATTCCTGCACCTGCATCTAAATGAATGTGTTGTGTTATTTTAGAATGTTTTTCAACAGGATACTTTGGCAAGAGAAAAATGTTTGTGTTTTTTTAATCCTTGAACTAATGTATACTTATGTTCCCAAATCTGTTCTGGTCAAAACTCAGGTACTATTAAATATTCAGTTTTGTATAAAATATTATTTTTTAAGTGCTTTATCTTCTAGACTCAGAAAAAAGAAAGAATAATCTGTAATCTACACTATTTCTGTACTTTATTGCTTTATTCATCATCTTCTAGCTATTTGCCAAGATTTAGTGGCTCGGTTCTGCTTTAGTGTAACATATTTCTGTAGGTTGGAGTAGGTTGGAGTTATAAAAATCTGTATTATGACATCTGTGAAATCTTGGATAACTTTCCAGTTAAGCCATGTTGGTGTATCTTACATATGCACCAAGAGGGACTAAGTAGAAGAAATGGAGCAGCTAAAATGCCTGCCTTTTTCCTCAATGAAAATGAAAAAATGAGGTGAAGAAATGTAAATCTAAAATGTAAAAGATATCAGCTTGAATCTGGGCAAAAAAGAGGCTGTGCTGGAAACCTCATCCATACTGGAGAAAGTTGAGATGCTGCAGCCAACTTCAGTGAGGTTGTGGTTCAATCTGCTGGATATAATTTATACATTTTATCTAAAAATCATTTTTCTCCTGATTAAACAAGGCAATTTTTACCTTAATGATCTTGCAGGCTTCTATAATTTCCCGGAAAAAAGAAGCCAAGGCAGAAGAGCTTCAGGCTGCCAAGGAAGAGATGTCCAGCCTGGAGAGGCAGATGGAGCAGAAGAGCAGTCAGGCCCACGAGCTGGAAGGCTCTGAAGTCCTGACTGAGGATGAGGTAGGGATTTTCAAAATGTTAATTTCTGTTATTTACATTGTGCCCAATCCATTGTAAAGTACTCAAGGACTCAGTGCTGGGCTGGATTAACAATCCAGCCAAAATAATGGTAAAATCATCACAGGGGTGTGATGGTGAATAACTAACTAGAAAGGGCAGTGTGATTATGAATAATATAAAAAGTCTGTGTGATGATAAAGCATAATACCAGTGATTATCAGAGATATAATAAGTCCTGTGGTATTTATTACTCACTGAAGTTTTTACTTAAAACCCAAATTTCCCAAACCTTCCTGAAGTTCAGCTGTGACACAGACTTTGACTGGCACAGTGTGGCCCAGGCAAGGTGAGATTTGCAGCTGTTCTTCTCCAAGTAGCTTTTTCTGCTTCAAAAGTTTGCAAAGAATAAGGGAACTGCAGTTTGGTACTGGTTTGTCAGCAAAAAAATTGACTTTTCTTCAGCCAATAATTTTTCCCAGTTGAGAAGAATCTTGCTAAGGGAACTTACAGGCAGAGTCACTGAACTAAAGAGAATTTTATCTGCATCATTCTGTGACTTAATATCATTCTCTCACGTGCTGTCTTTGCACTGCCAGAGGCACACACTCTTTGCTTGCTTGTTCTTTGTTTTTGTGCTTTTTTTACAAACTACTGAATCCAGGGAACGCCCTTTTTAGAAGGAACTCCCTTCCTAATCCCATAGGATGTGCCTGCTCCACAAAATCAGTTACTTTTAAAGGAGTCTGAAAGTGTGGATGAAGAGCACAGGTGGGAGTTATGGTACAGAGATGTGGAAAATGAAGATGTTGGTTTCTCTTCCCATCACACACTGCACCATTTCCTTAGGTAGCAATAATAAGGAACCCACTGCATTGGAATTCTCTCCACTCCAAGGTTTTCAGCTCCAGTGGGCACATTGCTGGAGTCTCTGACAAATTTTTAAGCAAGAATAAAAGCAGAAAGCTGACAATTTTTGTTTTGTGACATGTGATGGAAAGAAGTGTTTAATTAATCAACAAGAATGTATTACCAAGACAGCAGCATATGTTTTACATTATCTGCACAGGCACTGTAAGGTAAGAAATAATTGTGCCTATTCTTCAGGGAGACAAGAAAGTGATCCATAGAAATTTGAGGAGAACTGGGTAAAAAGGAAACCTTATAACCTTGTAAAAGGCTTAGTAATGAAAAGCTCAAGTTAATTGTCTGACACAAGGAAATGGCTCAAGAAAAAGGACAAGACCTGTTTTGGACCTAACCTGCATTCCTTTTGTTCAAACATGTTCTGCTTTTGATTTTTTAAAATATTTCCAAGTCTTCACTGTGCAGAGTGAAGGATAAATGGCTGAGCAATTTGGAGAAAACCATTGGCTTAAAATCAGAAGTGTTTGTCTTTTCATAAGAAGCATTTCCTGGTTTGTAAAATACTTTCTGCAAGGAAATGTGTATTGGCAAGGAAGCCAGCATGTAAATCCATGTCCTGTTCATGTTTATTACTTCCTTAGGTGAAGTGCAGTGGTACTCACAGGCACCAGTGCAGAGCAGTAAAAAGGGTGTTTCCTGTGCCTGAAGACAAGGAAAGGATTTGAATTCTTGATGGTTTTTGATCATTTCTGTTTCAAAGGTCATGGTTTCAAAGGTTTCCTCATCTGGAAGGTGGAGACAGTGATATTTAATTATTTATAAATGTCTGCTGCCAAAATTGCTGCCCAGGGCCTTTGTGCTGTAGATCCTGCATCTCCTTAAAGTCCATGGCAAATGCACAGAGCCAGCCCTGTCTGAGTGGGGTGTGAGGAGCCAGGGCTGAGATGAGACAGGGCTGGCAGGGAAGAGGTGATGAAGCAAAAGTGGCGTGAGCAGGTTCTGCCTCCTCCGTGGAAGTCTGGGCTCCTCACTCCCAGCCAACCTCCTGCTGCAGGTTTGTTTCTGGTATATTCTGCTTTAGGATTTGTATTTTCTGGTTCAGTGCTCTGCTGCTCCAGCTTTGAGCCAATGGCAAAGGAAATGTTGATTGATGTGGTGGTGAGTCAGTGCTGCAGTTCATGGGGACAGGAGGGGTTTGTACATTCAGCCTTCACTTCACACTCTGACAGCCAAGAGCTTCCTTACACTTTCCTCTTCCAGTCACGTTTGACTTTTAGTTTCTCCATTTTTAAAAAGGGGGAAAGAGGGGTTTTTAACAAATAGCTTTGCTGTCTTAAATTTAAATGGATTTTTTTAATCCTATCAAAATACTACAGTTAAATCAACATATTGTTTTTCTCCTATACCCAGCATCTCTAATCCTTGCTTTGTCTCACTTTGCTCTGTCCTCTTACATCCCATGGCACCCTCAAGACTTGGCAATGGAAGAATCAGCACCTTCCTAACTTTTGCTCCCAAAGCAGCATTTGGATCTCCAGTTGAGGTGGTCTCAGCCCTTCATTCACCAAAAGGTCACCCCTGGCTTAGGTTTTTAGGTGCCAGTGTTCTGCTTTCTTCCACAGTCATGAAAAGCATTCCACTGGTTTGAGAGCTTGTACACCTGGATAGAACTCAGGAGAAACAGCAGGGAATAACCAATTCATTTACATCAAACACAAAAAAACTAGGAATAAATTGTCTGCTTCAGGGATTATGAAATCTTTTTAAGTACTTCAAACAAAGTGCAGTGAGCAGGGGGCACAGTTGGCAGCTCCTCACTGCAGCTGTCAGATCCTGAAAATGAGGGAATCACATGTTGACACTTGGAATGCTGGATGGTTCAATTACAAGTGATCCTAGGTAAAGCTGGGATATTTTTAGCCCTTTACACAACCCATTGTACTTTCCAGAGCTCAGCACAGGACCCCAAGAACGCTGAGTTTCCCAGTGGTTTGGACTTGTCTCAGAGCTGGGCTGAGCTGCAGGAGTGGGAATTATTCTGGTTTTGAGAACAGGGCATGGGAAGTCATCTCACTTTGCTCACAGCTGTGTGAGGTTTGCATATGCATTTACTGAAGGAGTTTAATCTTTTTTCCATACAAATGCTCATCCATGCCTACCTGCCCCTGGGAGAAGAAGACAAATGTTTCCATTTGCAAACAGAGAAAGCAGCCTCAGACCAAAGATCTTGTCACTTTTGCTCAAAAACTGTTGATCCACCTGAATCTGCCAGATTGTTGCTGTGGGGAGTTCCCTGTCACCTGAGCCAAACATGCAGAGACCCAGGGAAATCTAGAGCTGAGCATTCCCTCAGCACCCCCTGCCATGGATAAATCCTGGATCTCACTGATCTGTGCATCTCCCCTGATCACTGAAAATGGGTTTTTATTATAAATACTTGGTTTGATACAAAGAATTGGTAATGGCTGCTTTAATACTTCTTGCCTGACCAGAAGCAAGCACTCCTGGAAAGGAATAGTTTCCTGGCTGAGCTGTGCCCTGAACAGGCTGTAGGACACTTTCATTTTATTAGCCTGAGGTTCTACTGCTCTTATCTTTCAGAAGATTGTCCTTCTGTGTCTGAGTTATTAGCTCTGTCCAACACTGACTGTACTGGCTTCAATTTAGAGCCTCTTAGGAAAAAAATATGGAAAACCTGTCATGTTCAGGAACTTTTCCTAACTGAATTTTAATACTTTGGACAGTCTGTATCCTATTAATTAGTCTAGTTAGAAATTAAAACATCTGTTCCTCAGTTCTTAATGAAAATAGATATAGTCAGCTAAGATGTTCTGCAATTATTGTGCTTATGCAAATAATCTTCTTAACTAAACTGTTTATTTGGAACCTTGTTTAGTTATGTGTCTTATAAAGAAACCCTTTTTTTTTTTACAATTAATACTTTATTTTCTGTAGTACTTTCATATGAAGAATATTTGGATTACAGAAACACAATCAAATTGCTGCATTAATTCAGAAAATACTATTTTAATAGATTTGTCTGGGATTTGTTCTTTGGAGAAAAGAAACTTTATCCATTTTCTCCTTTAATGATAATCTTGGAATAAGAACCTTGTGAAAACTTTTCCTGGGGCAAATGTGAGCTTAAAGGAGAAGAGGTGAGGAGCTTGTAGTGAAAGGCCAGGGCTGAGCTTAGAGGAGCTGGGCTCTGGTCCCAGTTCTGAGCACAGAGGGCACAGGGTCACCAGGCTGATGTCCTTTCCTGGAGGGGAACAACCTGCCTGGCCCTGGATGCCCCTGGAGAAGCCACTTCAACATCCCTGATTGGATTTTATTTAGAACTGTAATAATAATTCCTTCACCAAGTGTGGAGAGACTGAATCTGGTGATACCAACCTCTTCCAGATCCTAATAAATGGAGAAGCAACAAGTAGGTGCATTGCTGGATTCTTCCACTAAAAATGGAGCATAATCCAGGAAATCTGCCCAGGGATGGAGGGATACCTGTGATAGATGAGAAATCAAAGTCCTGTTTTCATTCACTGTGTTCCATAATGTGCATTCCAGGCTTGTTGTGTTACAGTCACCCAAAAAAACAGCCAAGTGAAAAGGCAGAATCTTTCCCTGCTTTCCCTTGGATGGATTTTGTGTCTCCAGGGGCTCTGAGTCGGCTGCCACGGGCTCCAGGCTGGTTTGCTTCCACTGCTCCCTCAGTGCCAGCACTTGGTTCTCATCCAGTCATTTAATCTCTGAAGCTGAAATAACTGCTTGTGTTAAATTGCTTGGGAAAGAAAAGCTACTGGTGGACATGGCCTTGACTGGAACATCCCTGCCCAGGCAGATCCATGGGAATTCCACAGGATGAGCCTGCTGGGTTTGGACTCAGGGAGCAGCTGCCATGGGAAAATGCTGCTGCTCAGAAGTGGATTCCTTTGGTTACTTAACTTGACAGTGATGTGGCCAAACAATGTTATTTCTCTGTGAACTATTCAAATTATTGAAAAGACCTTTCACCACAGTAAAATGCAGAGTTTTGTGGCATTGATTTCTCACGAGCACGTGAGGTGTATAAAGCCTCAAAAGCAATGCTCACACGGCATTACACACACAGGCTGGTGAAACCTATTTTTCTGTGAGATCCCTACAAGCTGTGATTTAAGTAGAGTCAAATCCAAGAGCTCCAGCTCAGAACTTGGCCCTGGATCTAAAGGAGCCTTCAGTCAGTGAGATTTTGAGGGGCTAATCTATGCTGCCCTTGGAGTAAATCAGGTCTTTTGAACATTTTACTAAATTGTTGATTGATTTTCTACACACATGATCATACCCCTGCTGTTTATATCTGTTTTACCTTGTTTGCTGCAATAAAAGCTGTGTGGAAGGTTAAGTTTGCTTCAAAAAGCCAGAGGTTGTGCTGACTGACATCCACCTCCTAACAGGAACAGATTTCAGTTGTCACTGTGAGCAACTTGTAGTTCATTTGGGATGAAATTTGTATTATATAGCCCCAAGTTAATCAACTAATAATAGAACACTGGTGGAATTGGCTCGTTAATCAACAAGATCCTTTGACTTCCATTGTGAAATACATTATGCTTTGAATATTGAATATGCAAATACCCTACCTCCCACTCGAGCTATTTTCAAGACCTTAAAAGTGAAGAGAATAATAGTTTGCTTTTCATCCTGGGGTACACTGACAGAAGATTGTTCAGATTTGATAGCTCTGTGTGGTCACATTTGAAGTTGAATTCTTTATCTCATTCTTTCTTATATTCCAGTGGTCAAATGAAATGTCCCAAGGATCAAGACAGATGCCTGTGCTTCCCTTAGATTCTCCTCATTTGGTTGGAGAGATTGTATTTATACTTTTGTAACCACTTGGAAATCACAGAAAGCTTGGTATTGTCTAAGCAATTATAGTGAAAAAAAGGAAAGAAGCCTTTTGTGTTAACTAAGAGGATGTGATTGAATTTGCTATGAAAAGGAATGAATTTGGTGCTCCTGTATTAAATGTGCCAATAATGTAGCAGAGAGTGTGACAGGGGCTCAGGTGACCTTGTGTATCCTTGTCCTGGGTAGTAGCAGGATGTAGGATGTTATCCCAAAGCCTCACAGAGGCCAATCTGCATAGAGCACATTGAGTAATTTGTGGGTTTGTTCTTTCACCAAAAACGTTTATAGCTTTTGGCTTTAAAAATAGTTCTGGAGCGTAGCAAGAGAGAGGCAGCTTTGGCCTAGATATTGCACAGGATGGCAGATGAACAGGGTTGATTTCATTGTGGGCACTTTGCCCAGGACACTTTTTATAGAACATACAGTTACTCTGGGGGTTCTTAGCCTGTGGTCACACTGGGGGTTTGGATTTATTCTGTAGAAGGAAAGGGGGATAATTTAGCAAAAAGGAAAATTAATGTAAATTTCAAAATTGAAGTTTGTTTATATTTGAATTTCAAGCCTGTATCAGTAGGAGTGGGATTTGTTTTCCTTGTGGGGCTGCCTGGTCTGTGCTCCCTGCACACACTGAGCCCCTCCTCATCCAGGAGCATTCTGAAGCCTGTTCTTACATCATTTACTCTCATAAATTTTATTTGCTTTCCATCTCTGGATCGGAATGCATTTTTGAGCTGTGACTGACATTTACCTCGTAGCTCTCATGTAAAATCCAAGAATAAGAGCTGAGACTGCACGACAGATGGAAAACATTAAAGCACAGAAAAATCTTACCTGTTTGTTTCAAGCCCTGGTACTTGTGTTACAAACTGAACACACACAGCTTCAGGTGTAAATTAGCTAAGGCTGTTGGACTGTAAGGATTTTTATTATTTTACTCTTGTTTAATAAAAATATAAATTCTCTGTTGCTTTAGATTTTGAGTGAAATAGAGACTGAGTTTTTCTGTTTCTATGCAAGGACTCTGCTTTTATTTTGCTGGGTTTGAAAATTTAGCCAGCCATATCATCTAGGTCTGCAGGAGTCAAGGAAAGAGAACAAGTTTTAACTACTAAGAATATTAAAAAAAAAAAATCTTTTCCCATGTCCTCTTCCCTTCCAATTTTGCTGCTGTCTGTGACCATGTTTTGGTCTGCAGGGCTGGGGCTCTGTTACAAGTGCAAATTACTGCTGCATTAAGTTTTTATTATCCATTACTCCCATAACGTTTTGCAAGGAGTATTTACTTTTCCAGCTGTCAAATGGTGGTGAGCAGCAAGGAGTGATCTCAGGCCTGCAAACGAGTGAGCTGGGACAGAAAGCAGTGGAGCTGCTTCCCTTGGTCTCTCTCAGTGAACAAATGCAGAGCTGAAAATAAATAGACCCTGGGAATCCCGAATTCCAGCGCTCTGCTCTAAACACTGCATCTTCAAAGAGCAGGACAAAGAGGATAATTACATTTTAAGCAGCAGCAGGCTGGGGGAAGGCCCTGCTTCACTGTGAGTGAAATGAATTCCTGCTCTCTCTCCCCCCAGTTCAAGCAGTACGTGGCCAAGCTCCGCAGCAAGAACACGTTCTACAAGAAGAAGAGGCTGGAAATTGCAGAGATCACGGCCGAGTTCGGGATCCTGCAGAGGACGGAGGAGCTCCTGAGGCAGCGCCACGAGGCCATCCAGCAGCAATTGGTAACCCGAGCTGGAGCTGCTCCCCCAGGGAACAGCCTGCCCGTCACAGGGATGCTGCTGGGATTATCCCAGAGTGTGGCACCCTCAGCTCCTTGCTGAAGGAGCCTTTGGGGTATAAAAGGTATTTTTGTCTGTGACTCCGAGGCTGCTGCACTTTGTGTCCATCAGGACTGGTGTGCAGCTTCTTTTTAGAGCGAAGGGCCTGACCCTGCTTTTTAAAGTCCATGGTAAATCTGTACAAATGCTGCTCAGGGCAAGGCTGGATGCTTAAATTACTTTTTGGTATCCACAGATGTAGTGAGGGCTTAGAGAATGACCAACAGCAAATAGGATCCAAGTTACTGCTGTAAAATACATAGGAATAGTATTTAAAGAAAGAGCAGGCAGGAAGGAAACATTCTAACCCCAGAATGTTTAGAAGAAAATGCGTTTAAATTTAAAACTGGATGAATCTTCCCTAAGCCAGAACAGCAGCAGAGGGGATTCTGCTCTGGATAACTGTGAGCATCCCAAATGCAGGAACACTCTGTGGTATTTTCTTCTAATCCCTGTATCCTTGTTACCAAAATACTTTACAAAATTATTAGCTGCATCTTCTGATCAAGCAGATTTTACACATTGAACTTCTTCAGAGCCTGACCTCCAGCCCACTTGACTCTGTGGAAACTCTCTGCTCACTTCATTGAGCATTGGATGACCAAATATTGTATTTACAGAGGGTTTTTATTGTCCTGATGTTCTGGCACGAGATAAAATCTACTTTTCTGGCAGCTAGATTAATTACAATAAATTGATTAATAATAATCAATTGATCAACAAAATACATTTATTACAGTACTTAACCCTTTTCACTTACTTACAATATTTGGCTCCAGGAAGGAATTTGCTGTTTCTTGGTTTGTGGACTCACATCCAGCATTCATTGTTTGTGTCTGCAGCAAGCAACTGAGGAGAAGAAAGGAATCTCTGGATACAGCTACACCCAGGAGGAGCTGGAAAGAGTCTCTGCAGTGAAGAGTGAAATGGATGAAGTGAAAGGCCAGACATTAGATAACATGTCTGAAATGGTGATTTTTTGTCTTAAACTCTTGTATTTCCTCAGTTTGGGTATCTGGTTCCTCAGCATATAAAACCCAGTTTAATGTTTTTATTTGGGTTTATAATTTTCCTTTAATCTGTGTTTATACATATATATAAATATTTCTAACAAAGACATCTGCAAAGATAATCTTTACAAAGTTTACTACAATGTGCATTTCTTTTCTTCAAAATTCTACAAGTAAATCCTTTTCTCCTTTTCAGAAATTTTAGAGATATCAAATCTTCTTGTCTTTGATTTTTTACTGTCTTTGGGATTTCAGAAGTGCTTTCATATTTGTTCTTATTTGACACATTTGAAAGAGATAAATGGTTTGAATCTGTAATGGAGGCTTTTTCTAAAATGTTTGTAAATCACTGGAGTTAAGCATTTGTTGAAAAGATACTTAATATGCTTAAAGAGCTAAATAGCTTGTCCTTTCCTCGGTAGCCTGATTTTCAATTGCCCTTAGAACTGTCATGTTTTAATTTACCTGCCCACATAGTCATAGAAGCAGGAAAGAATTTGAATTTCTAATTTGAAAATATTAAAAGAGAGCAAAAAGCAAAATAGCATCTTTTTAACTCATTAGGGCACTTTTAAAATAAAATGGTGTAACGAAAATAGAATTACTCTCAAACAGAAAGGTGAATGCAATTTGAATTTTCAGTCTAAATATGTCAAAGTGACTCACTTTTAGCATTTTCAAACTTTATTTAATGCAGGCAGGTTTATTTGTTTTCTTAAGGATTTCTTCCTTTCTCTGAGCCCTTTCTGTGCATTCCCTTCATCTCCTCTACTTCTTCAGATCTTTGGTGTCTGGCACACGGGCAGTGTCCTGGACTTCCTTGGGATGTTCTCAGTTGGAACAATGGGAGCAGAATTTGCCTCATTTTTGGGAATGACCCCACTGCCAAATGAGCTCTTTCCCTTTCTTAATTAGCCCTGAACTTCAGTTATATAATTAAGGCTTCATCACACTTTTTTTTTCTCTCCGTATTTTGGTTTATTCCCCTTTCTTTTCACATTCCTAATTTCTTAAATGTACAATTAGGGTCACAGAGTTAATGAATATTATTTTGTCCCTTTCTCAGGTGAAGAAACTGAATGCCATGGTGGCAGAGAAGAAGGCAAGCCTTGCTCCTGTCATTAAAGAGCTGAGGCAGCTGCGTCAGAGCTGCCAGGTTTGTAGAAAAACTCCTCTCTTTCTGTGTAAATGGAGTCAAACCCACAAATAAATCCAATTTAGAGATCTCTGAAGTGCTCTAAAAGGACAGGATCAACTCTGAGGGAAAGCTGGAAATAGCAGAATGTGTCAACGTGCAACGTGCTAAAGGTTGGGATTTGTAAAAGCTGACAGTGCAGGCACAAAATTTAGTCCTTTATAGCAATTAAAAAAATTACTACATCAGGGGAAAATGTGAAAAGTCATAGTTCAAACCCAAAGCAAAGTTAGTTTCAGATTAGTTGCAAAGCTATTTCTGTATTTCAGTACTGATGATCCCAACCAGAGTTCTCCTTTCTGAGTGGATTGCAGATAACTTCTCATCCAAATGTTGGAGACATTGATCTAATTCCTGCATTAGTCTGTGGCACCAACAAATTTGTCCATTTGTTCTCAGAATTTTATAGAGATCTGGAAAAAAACCACTCTTTTGGGTCTACAGCTGCCATAAGTTGGCTCATTACCATGAAATTAAATAAACTGATGCTTTTATCCATCAATGAAATTTCCAGAAAACCTACTTTTAATGGTTCCATTCAAAGTGTCAGCAGATGAAATCCAGCGAAGGGATTGGTTGTGCACAACTGGAAATTTGGCTTTTCATAGGGAGCACTCATATTGATCCTTTCTTAATGTCTATTTCTATAATTATTTGTTCTTTGTTCTTGCAAACACAGCCTTGGCAGGGTACAGAGGGAATTTCCTGCTCTCTGATCCCCAGAATGTGGGAGGGTTGGTGGCTTCCCTGTGTAACCACAGCCGTGTGCCAGTGAGGGTCACACTCCTGAGCATGCCAGGAGCTGGGGCTGGTGTGTGAGGGGCCTGAGTGCCACATGCCAGTCAAAGGAAGATTTCACTGATGTGCCCTTTTGCCCTTTTCCCCAAGGAATTAACTCAAGAACGAGATGAGAAGAAGATCCGGTACGACAGTTGTGCGGCCGGCTTGGAGACCAATCGCTTGGCCCTGGAGCAGGTGAGGTGGGGCTGGCTCCTGCACGGGGCTAAATCCTGTGGTACAGCATTTCCCTGCCCTCCCTCAGGATGTGCAAAGTACAGATCCAGTCAGTGGTGACCCACAGGTCATGCCTGAAGCTGCTGTGTGGGGTGGTTGCAGTCACAGAGGTCCTGAACAGCAGCAGATGGATTCAGGGTGGTTCATCCAGCTCTGATCAAGCATCTGCCAGAAATGCTGCTGCCCTGGACAGCGTCTGTGAGGGAAGGATTTGAACATAAAATAAAAATTAATTGGTCAAGGCAAATCTTTATATGCAGTTAGCAGATTCACTGCATTAGCAACAAATTCAGTGGATAATTAGTGACTGAAACTGGCGAGGAGGCTTCATTAAATGGGACTGTCTTGTGTTCCTGCTTGGTCTCACTCCATCCCTCCTGTGAATTTTGACTGGCCTTGGTTTCTCAAGGCCTTGCCCTCAGAAGAATATACTGCAAGATGAACAGGGAGCACATTTAAAGTGTGGGTGGATATACAGACAGTTATTTTCCTGCTCTGAAAGTTCCTTTTTAGGGTCCTTCACAGCAGATGGACCTGGTATGAAATGGGCTTTCCAAAGGAACTTACAACAGCAATCAAAGCTTTTTTTCTTGGCAGACAACTCTCAGTCATTTTCTAACATGTGGTGACATCCACTGACTGAGCTGGACATGGGTTGAACTGTAAAATTCAGTTTTCCAGCTGATGGTCTGAAAATCACACATTGACAGAGCTCTGGAATTGCAGATGCTGTGAAATGTGTACAGGAATTCCATTGGGATCATGAGGTTTTTTGGGAATAGACCATTTAGAGATGGGAGCAACTCACTATCTCCACACTCCTCCGTATAATTATTGATTGGTGATTAACACACTGTTGGCATGTCTGCAGTTTCTGACAC
Source organism: Drymodes brunneopygia (assembly GCA_013400955.1). Taxonomy (NCBI): domain Eukaryota; kingdom Metazoa; phylum Chordata; class Aves; order Passeriformes; family Petroicidae; genus Drymodes; species Drymodes brunneopygia. Next base: position 101,001 of record VZTZ01008716.1, on the reverse strand, counting down.
TTTGCAGATGTGTTCCAGGAAATGCTTGTTCACAGCTGTGCCTGGCACTTGAGATGCGCTGAGGAACAGGAGTCTTGGCAGCTCTGCTGAAGTGTCTGTTAGAAGTCAGGCATTAATAAAAACCTGTTAACAGCCATTTTGCATCTCTGCCTGTGACTGGAACTGCCAATCTAAAACCACTCAGTTGTCTTCCACTCTTAAAAGAGACTCGTGAGAAGCCCAAATTATAGAAACATTTGAGAAATTATCAATTCAGGATTATTATTATTATTATTATAAACTCTCATGGTTTATATGGCAACACAGGGCATCTTCTGGGAACTTGCAGTCACCATGTCCTTTGGGATCTTATTCTTTTCCCACAGGAAATGAAAGGGCTCCTTGAGGAGTGTGCCCAGGATGAGAGCAACTACCGCTACATCAACTGCGTGAGAAGGGTGAGAGCACAAATTGGTCACTGTGGAATGAAATGGCAGTTATAATATACACACCCACAGATATATATTGAAGTTGTGGATGTGTTTACAGAGCCTGGAGATCCAGCTGCAGCGTGCCAAGGAGGAAATGAAGGCCTATGTGTCCCCAGACCCCCAGGAGCGGCACAGGGCAGTTCGGTGAGCGGGGCAGGGCAGGGCGCTCCCCTCGGGGGGGACTTGAAGGAGATTCACAAACTTTGAGGCTCAAGTCAGGAATTTTCTCATTGGCATTTGGGCCAGAGGAGTTCACCTGATAAATTTAGAAACACTATAATAATCTAAAAATAAGCATCTCGGATTCCAGCCTATACTGGTGTAAAGCTATGAGTTCTCTCAGACATACCAGGAGATTTGCCCTTCCCAGTGGAGTTCTCAGTCCAGGGTAGGCTTTAACTGGCACCCCACACTCTGACGATGGTTCTGCAGCATCCCATGAACCTCCATCCTTACCCTCAGTTTCACTGACTCCAGTAAAAAGCCACTTCCTTCATCCCATGACTCTTTTCAGGACCCCTTGCTTTTGACTGGCAGGGAGAGAAACAGGAAATACTCTAACTTGAGCTGCTGATTATTTTTGGTGTAGTTTTCTATTTTAAATAGAAATTTTTCCTGCCAAAGATGGAAATGTTTTCTGAGAATGAGATATTTCGGATTCATTATCTGTGCTAAGAAGTCTAAATGTTACCATGTCATAGAGATTTTTTACACTTCACTAAGTGTAACTGAACTAAATATTTTTGTAAAAGTATCCTGTTGAAAATTTTGTGTATGTTCAATCTTCTAATACAACGTAAAAGCTGAAACAAAATTCAGGCAACAGTCAACAGACTGTTTCAAAATTAGACATCAGGAAAATCCAAAACATTTATAATTTCCAGTTGGTAAAAGTGTCAAAATACCCGGGGCTTCTTCTTCATAATTAATTTTTCAAAGTTTCAGAATACTGGATGAAATAGAAATTCTGTTTTCCAGAAAAGCAAATCTTAGATCCTTGTTGCCAACAAAATAATCCAGTTGGTGTCAGTAGTTTTACAAGGCGGTCTTTGCTTTCCCACCTTGGTATTTCTCAGTCACAAAAACATTTATCAAAACAGCTTTAAGATTCGTTTTTGCCCAGTTTGATGGCCATTGATAGAGAAATGTGTTAAACAGTGAGGAGACTCCAGGGATTTTGTCAAGAGAATCCATCAGACCCTTCCTGAAGCCCCTTGCACTGGTACCAGTGGAGCTGCATCTCCTTGTTCTAAAACAGGAGGCAGAAATCACCAGGAAGGGAAGGACCAGAGTGATTTCCATCACAGATCCCTTCTGCAAGGATGTGAGGCATGGGAATGTTCAAACACTGTGTAGTAAAGAGTGTAGGAAAGTAAGAGAAACCAAAGAATCAAAACTATGAATGCTGGGGAGGGAGAAGAGAAGGATGAGGAGAGAGGTGGTGATGGAGGCTGAGAGAGCTCTTTTTCCATCCCACAAAATAATGGAAGGCTGTAGGAAATGAACTTTTATCTAATGAAGGAATGATGAAACAGCAAAATCAGGCAGAATGCTGAACAGATAAAACCTTAGTGATGATGTGAATATTCATGAGGATGAGGAGCAGCTGAGGTAGCAGGTCAGGAGTGGCAGCTCAGGTTGGTTCAGTCCAACTCAAACACTTGGGAATTGAACATCCAGGATGTGGGGATTCACACGGAGCAGCCATCAGAGCCCAGTGCTGGGTTGGAGCAGGAGCCCAGCTCTGCAATCCCAGGGATGGTGAGGGAATGTGAGCAGGGAATGTGGCTGTTGCCCCTCGGTGCTGTCCCCGCTTCACTTCCCAACTGTGGAAATTATCCTCCCACAGGGACCAGCCACAGGCCTGACCTTTCCAAGAGGTCACAGAGCTGTCTCATTTCTATGAGTTACAGCAAAGTTCAATAGAGAGATCTTAGCAAAGTATAAAATGAGACAATTACATTTTTCTCTAGACATCCCTTTAGAATCTGAATGTATTTTTCAGCAAGCGCTGGAATGTAAACGGAATAAAAATGAACCATAAATAGAATTGCACTTTCCTAACAACGTATTGAACAAAAAATGTCTTAATTCAGACCCTCTTTATTGAATATAAACTCTCTGTTCCATGGAGTCACTTGTTAGGAATGTGAAAAGTTAATTTTCTTTTCTAAAAATAGAAAGTTGTGGGGTTTTTAACCAAGTTATTAAGTTACATTCTTTCCAGTCATCATTATAAATAGTAAAGGAAAACTTACTAGGAAAGACATAAAATCTTCTGATGATTACTTTGAAAACTTTACTTTAAAGATAAAAAGAGGGTGCTCTGGAGGCCAAATGTGTGAGAACATGTGCTGTGTGCCAGGGCAAAGAAGCAGCTTCAGCCTCACCTCCAGCTGGATGAGGATTGCTGGGATCAGTGGGACAGGGCAGCACCTGGAGCATCCTCAGCACAGCTCTGATCTGTTCTGGCTGGAATTGTCCAAGAGCAAGAGATCCTAAAGTGATCCAGCTCCATTCCTGTGGAGGCAGGACCAGCTGGCCCCAGGCCCAAGTGCTCCAGTCAAAGTCCTGGAGTACTTGGGAGAAAGGGAGAGAATAAGGAATGAGATGCTCTGGGTCCACACAGCTGCTCTCACACTCCAGGAAGCCTTCAGGCTCTGGCATCCTGAAGGCTGACATTTCTATCTGGAAATTAGGATTTCTCTATGCAGAGGTTGTCTACCCTGAGCACTTTGGAAAACTCTTTAAATGAGCTGGGTTATTTTGAATTCCACGAGCTCTCACGCAAAAAAAATGTACTAATTACACCCAAAATATAATTGATTTTTTTTCCAAGTGGCTCAGTGCACAGGTTTTTTTCTCTAGTCACATTTCAGAAAAACTAAAGATAAGTCCCTGTGCTGTCTGTGGACGGTGCTGTTGTGGTTTGCATGTTCCATTGTCAGGGGTCCTGTGTCAGCTTTGGGTATGGCAGAGTGATGTGGCCACTTGGTACAGACAGAGGTGGACAGAGCCAGGGCTTTCCATGCTCAATGCCAGCATTAACACTTCCCAGCCTGTACTTAGCCCGAAATGTCAGGGCTGTTTTCTGGGAGAGGAACGTGCAGCATTCCCAATGCACTCACTGCACTTGTCAGGCCTGGCCTGAAATGCCATCCCCCCTCATTCCTGTCCTTTCCCACTCATTCCAACCCTGCATTCACAGCAATTAAGGGCTGTGGGTCTGTAAATTCTGACACTCGTATGAGCGAGGCTGTGGCTCCCCTCGGGATGTCACCAGGATAAATTAATTTTAAAAAGGGTCAGGAGTGTCTCATCTGCATGGTCTCGCTGTTGCCCTCAAGCTGGAAGGAGCAGTGATCATGCCTGCTTCAAAAATGTAAGAGACCTTAGGCAGTATCACTTCTTCCAGCTGCACAGCTGAGACAAGGAGATCTGATCCTTTATATCAAGGGATGCCTTGTCCAATGACAAAAAGGGTTTTTTTGTGTTTCCTCTTCTGTCTCATTTATGAACCTCCCATCATTTTCCATGTTTGCATCATTACTCTGTCCTCTTACACAGAACCAAATAATGATAAAATGATTTTGTATTTCTTTTAGGGAACAGTACACACGAATAATCCTTGAACAAGAAAACCTTGGCAAGGTAAGAATGAGTCTTTTACCTTGTACAGCCATTGTACAGTTCTTATTTTTGTGGGGCTTATTCCCAAAGGCTGTGGTCAGGCTTTTATAAAAAGCATAGTGCAGCCTACAAAGAAAATTCCATCACTGCTGGCATTGGTAATTAATACCCTGGAAAAGGATCCTGCTCACTCCTCAGGGCTTGATTTCCTGCTGTAAGGGATAGCAAACAGCTCAATGTGACAGCACATTCCCTGAAAACCATTTGGATAAGACCCTGAAACAGGGGCATAACGAACTGTGCCAGCTCAGATTTTCTGTTGTATATAAAGCAACCTGTTGAAGACAATAAATTCAGAGCCTGTCACCCTTATCACTGCTGCTAAAGGCCAGGGGATCAGCGGCGTCAGACAAAAGCAGTTGTCCAGTTTTAATCTTGTCTGAAGCTCAGATCAGCAGGGACGAGGTTGGGCTTAGCAAGTCACACCAAACAGCTTTTATTAATTTCCTTTTCTCAGTCAGTCTGAGTGATTTTTGCAGGTCTGGGCTGCCAGTGTTAATAATCAGGAGGGGTTTAATTGTAAAATATTGATTTCGTGTTACAGTATCATGATACGAATCCATTGCAGATTGATAATGCAAGAACTCTACATGAAAATGATGTCACATTTTTAGCATAAGCTCTCAAATAGGTAAGATTAATATTTAGACAGTTAAAAACCATGGAAATAGTTGTCAATCCATACAAAGATCTAAATCCCAGGTGTTAATGCCTTTAGTACTTGCAGGGAGTGTTATCAATGTGAACAAAACAGTATTTCCATAGCAAATAAAAATCTCTGTCATTCCAAGCTGCCTATGTGAGCAACTTTTGTGGTGTAGAGCTGTTGCAGAAATCTGGTATTTTTGTATTTTTAACAGAAACTACGGGAGAAGCAGAAAGTTGTACGGGAAAGTCACGGGCCAAATCTGAACAAAATGAAAATGTGGCAGGACTTTGAGCAATTAATGGAATGTAAGAGAGAATGTTTTCTGAAACAACAAAATCAAGCAGCCATTGGTCAGGTCATTCAGGAGGGAGGTAAAGATAGGCTTGTGTTATGAATTCTTCATCCTGGTACCCACATGAAGTAGGAAGGCTCTTGTTGCTTTCACCAATTCTACAATTTTTGTACGTGGTTTGGTTTTGGTGCATAAACAGAGAGAGCAAAGAGCCCCTCTGGAAGCTTTTGCTCCACTGTTCCAGTGACAATGTGCCATGGTTGGAAGCAGTTGGGAGGGCTGCACTGGGGTGAACCTGCTCATAAATCCATGTTTTATGAGGCCGGGAATGGCATGGATCTGTAGGGAGATCAAAGGGAAACATATCCTTCTGCAGGGTCACAGAAAACTCATGTAATTGCTCTGCCTCTCATTCTCTATGGATAAGGTTACATTTTTGTGAGGCCTGGGACTTGATATTGTATAATTGTGGCCCTCCTGGCTTGGCCCTGTTGTCCCCATTGTCCTTACCCAGCCAGTGTGGCAGCAGGGACGAGGCCTGGCCCCAACACTCCTGCTCATTCTTTCCTTGCACGCTTGAGCTCAGCTGATTGTGCTTCCAGGAGAAACCTCACTGCTGGAGAACAGCCTGCAGAACAATCACTTGGATTCTGAGCTTTTTCCATTATCTTTTGTTGCTGTTGTTTTTAACAGAAGATTTTTTTCTCGCACATTTACCTCCTTTATATTTTCTGAGTTGCCCGTGTGAAAATGTAAAGGGAGCTCAGCTGAAGCTTTCCCCAGGGAGGAGTTTTGAGCTGTTTTTCTGCACAGTGCAACTCCAAAGGGATTACACACACATGGGGGTTATCCATGGATGTAGATATGGATCTGCATCTGGCCTGGAGTGCAGCCCTGAGCTGGGAGCCTCAGGCAGCTGTCCCTGCCCTCAGAGGTGGCCCAGGGCTGAGCCAGGGGCTCAGGGATGGAGGTGAGGACTGAGAGTGTCCCTCACACGTCACCATTCCAGATGAGCAGCTCCTGGCCCCCGTCACAGATCAGCAGCACAGAGATAATTCTGTGGGACCAGAACTCCTGCTGTTCTCCTTTGCCTTTCTGGATTCCCAGATAGGTTGGTGGGGATTTTTATAGTTTTTCCTGCCTGAAGTAGAATGTCTTTTTTTTCAGGATATAAAAAAAGTAATTTTGCTTTCTTTGATACCTAACTATGAAATCTTCTGCTGGTTTCTATATCCAGAGAGTATGGTAATTATAGAGTTCCTAGTTTGCCTTTGCATTAAATGTATTTGTTAACAGGACTAAAATAAAAGCTGGCAAAACTACATTTTGACTGTACGGTATTCTTCTTTTTTACATATTTTAGGTGAGAGAAGGAAATTGTTGGTGGCTGGACCACAGGAAGAATGGGTTATTTAATGCCATTTATTTGAGAAGCTTCCGAAGGGCTCACAGGGTGAGGAGTGGGTCTCAGATCCCAGGACATCCTCATGCCAGCCCTCCCACGCTCCCAAATAGCTGGAGATAGTTTTTCCCAACAGCTGCACTCTGACCCCCCCAGGCCAGGGAGAAGAGCAGGGTGCCCCTGGCACAGGGTGAAGGAAGGCACAGGCACGGGCAGAGCTGTGCCACCACCCCCTGCTTCCAGGAGCCGACTGCTGCGGGATTTAGCGAGGCAGGGAAGGAATCTCAGGCAGGGAGAAGCTCAGGAAAGGCTGGGCTGTGTGGGGTGGGCACAGCCATCTCCAGAGACACCTGGGTGCTTGGTGCCTCCTGCCCTGTGCCATCATTCCCACCCAGCACCTGCACAGGGCTGCAGAGCTGGAAAAGCCACGGCAGTGCCATTCCTGGACTTCCATCGGAGGCGTTTGCTGAAGGCTTGACAGCAATAGTAAAATAACACAGACAAGGAGATATGAGACATGCTGAAAACGTGGGATAATCACCAAAAATGGACATTTAGGTTACTTAGGAATAGGCCTGTGGTTCAGAGTCACTAGACAGGGCAGGGAGAAAGGGGATTTCATAGACTTGAAGTCAAAAGTTTTAACCAAACCTTAGAAATCCTATTTGACTGGAGCATTTACACAAAGATGTATGACAGGGATTAGTCTGCTGCCCAGGAAAAAGCAATGCCCTGGAAATTCACAGCAGTGATGGGGAGTAAGACTGAGTACAATAATTTTCTGGTTTTCTGTTCAGTTACCCTAAAAATAGTTCATCTTTCTTCCTTATAAAAACAGTTTATTGCTAGTTACTCAAAGATGACGTGATTGTTGTTCTGATCTGATTAGTGCTCTGTCATTTGTGCTGCACCAAGAAAGGGCACACAGATTATACACTGCAGCAGCAGCAGCAAAATGACTTTCTGAGATGAAGCAGAAAATCATAATAACTGTTATCAAAGGAAATTGGAAAAACTCAAACACTACTTTTGGCTTTTTATACAAGTGGACATTTAATAAATGCAGCTTTAATGGATTCTGTTCACTGGCTTTTCCTCCTAGTTCAGGATTTGATGGGAGCATTCAAAAATCTTGGGATTTCACAGTTTTATCTTTACTTCCTATCGTGCAACAGAAAGTTAACTTCTCAGTTTTTCACTTTGCTGTTATTAATAGCCTGGCTGGTTAATAAGATTAAACATCCCATATGGCAAAATACTTGCATTTCTCTTGGGAAGGTCCAAATAAATCAAAAATCTAGGTAAATTTGGGGCTGCAGCACTTACCAAATTTGTCCCAGCTGGAACACTGATCCAAGCAGTCACATGAGCAGCAGCTCACTTTGTTTCCAAAGGCTTCTCCTTATCCCTATCCAGTGGGTGAGGAAGCATCCCAGCAATAAAACTGTAATAATCTGCAGCTTTGGGGGTTTAGTGATGTTGATTTCAGCTGTCTTTGGAGCTACAGCAAGATCCACATGGACCTAAGAATGGAATAGTTCCAGGCATCAGAAACAGGCATGAGAAAGCAGCACATCCACTGTTTTATGGGAGCAGCCATTGACCATCTGGGCATCAGATAATTTGGTTTATATGAGTGGTACCATCTTACTTCTGTTTGAGCTATAATAACTAAAATAGATTAGACTTCCTTCACTACCCAAATCCAGGATTGTTTATTTCCATCCCTTTACTCACGTGGAGATTATTACTCAGGATGTCACAGGCCCACAGTCATGAAGGTTAGGCCCTGCTATTATGTTTAAATATCCCAATTTCCAGAGCTTTCTTGACAAGACTTCCCTACAGTGGGATGCTGCTCTCAGTTCCAGAACACAGCAGCAGAGGTGTCCAGCAGTGTCTGGAGATGTCCACAGATAATGGAATGGACATTATCCTATGGAATCAATATGGGATCTGTTCTCCCAGTGCCTTGCTGGTTCAGGAGCTGGAAATGCAGCTCAGAGCTGCTCCTTAGATCAGTGTTTTGTGTCTGGCTCAGAGGCAGCACGGTGCTCACTCCTGGTGACTGTCCCCAGCAAGCCATCCATGCAGAGCCCTCTGGCTCAGCCCAGTGCCTGCATCCCCTCCCTGGCAGGGCTTGGCCAGCCTGGAGCCAGCTCCCACATGAAGCCACAGGGACTGGAGCGCTGTCACCTGGCAGTGTCCCCTTGGGAGCAAGGCCGTGACACAGTGAGACAGGGGACACTTCTCCATCAGCCTGTCTGGGACGAGGGCAGCTCTGGGCTCTCTCTCTGGCCGTGTTTGCTCAGAGCTTCTGTAAAAAGCAAATCCCTGTGCCCGGTGTTATCACTCCCGGCAGGAGGTTCCTGCCGAGGGAACGCCGTTAACCCTTCAGCTGCCAGTGCCATCACATTCTCCTGGCCAGCGTTCCAGTAAGGAAATATTACACGAATCAACAACTTTATCACAAGGTCCCACCTGTCTGGCAACACCCACGTGAGGAGTTGTTTTCTAACAATCAGAATCTGCCCTATTTGCAGCTCGTTTAAAGAGTTCTTTAAATTCTCAGTGTGAATTTAAAGCGGGCTCCCCAAATTCTCAGTGCCTGTCTGTGCAGCAGCAGTTCAGCAGTGGCAGCCTCCAAACTCCCGAGGCAATCCGTGTTATTCCAAGGTCAGTGGGTGAAAAGGGCATTTTTCACACTTGCCTGGCATTGATTTCCCTGATTCCTGTGGTGGTGTCACCCTGGGTGAGCAGCTCTGGGGCCTTAGAGAGGGAGCAAACGTGTCCCAAATAATCAGCAGGAGCTGGGAGACAAACCTCACTTTCACAAAATCCTCCCCGACTTCAGTGGGAGTTTTGCCAAAACAAGGTCTGCTGGATTTAGCTCCGTTCTTCATCCTGACAGAACAAGCAGGAATTAAAGGGCCCATCGCCAGATTTATAGCACACTGAAAATAAAAATAACAGTAATTATCTAAAATAACGACTTTCATCCAACACAAATCAATGTTCCATTGGACATGTTCTAATTTATGGCAAATTTAAATGTTTGTGGAAGATTTTCTCAGCACAAACAATGGAAATAACAAGTCTTGAGCAAAGTGGTTTGATTTTTAGTAGACATTTATGAGAGGCTGTTGCACAGATCCAGTGCTGAATATTTAGAGTGTTTATCATTTGATTAAAACTGTATTCTTTACTTTGCATGTAAAGGCATTATTTTTATTTATTATTAAAAAGTGTATTTTTGCCCTTTTTTTTGCACTTCCATTCTGCACAGTAATAAAAAAACTCCGTTTTTGCTAATTAGGATACACACATCCAGCATTTGTTGGAAGCCAGGAGCTGGAGTTCTTTTCCTGCAAATGAATCTTCTCAAGCCAATGTCTATTTTCCTGCTTCAGTTCAGTCTCTTAATACACAATAAGATGTCATTTTTAAGCTTCTGAATTTTATTGCAACTGCTCAAGTTCTAAATCCCCTCTTTTATATAATAAGCACTTAATTAAGTCTGCTCTTGAAATAGGATGAAGTCAAATCCTGCACTTTTTGCTAATACCAGGAAAAATGCAGTTGACAGGAATATGGGAAATAGGATCTTACCAGTTATCAACGACAAATTCCTTTCTCTCTCCCTACTTATTTTTCCTGGAATAGAATAGGAAATATGCTTTGCCCTTTGGGAGCAACAACAACAAAACTATAAAGGTTTACATCACATACAAATAATGACCAAGTAAGGGAAATAATGAAGGAATCAATCTCCCAGTTTCTTTACAAATTTTACAGCTGCTTTATACTGTAAAAAACCTAAAAGCCATTAAGATTCTCTGCAATTAAAATTTGTGGGGGATTAGTGTTTGGTTTTTGAAACTGGATTACTCTTTTTTAAACAGCAGTTGAAACTCTAAGGTTATAAAGAATGAATAATTCAGCAATTTACTTGGTTTACACTACTACAGCATTTTCTGGTGAGTAAACCAGGGTTTAGGCATTTCTTTGCAGTTATCACAGAAATCTGAGAGCTATGAGTGAAGAATTACCAAGAGCAAAAAGGGCTGATTAATTAATTTGGGATTCTAAAAATGGCAACATTTAAAATTAAAATCTTATTAAAACTGCACATTTTTCTTATCAACTACTATTTAAATGATGCAGTGCTCTAAACCAGTTTTCTGTGGACTGCAGCATTAAAACCTTGGAGGTTTCTTAAAGTATTTATAAAGCACTGTCCCCATCTCCCTTGTTCCGTGCTCAGAGCCTGCTGTGTTTTTATAGCGCCTTAGAAAGCAAACAGAACTATCAGAGCACTGAAAGTCACCCACAGACAACCTGTTCCACCAATATTTTACATTCACTTTACATCTTCTGCCCTAAAGGGTTTCTCTCCTTGCTTTTCCCTTCACGTGGGCTCAGGGAGCAGCGAGGGAGCCCATTAATGCTCCTGGGGCAGTGAGGGAAATTGGGCAGGGACAGCATCATCCCGACATTAAATCTCCTTCAGAAAACATCTCCCAGCTCCTAAGCAGGCTCTGAGAGTGAGATGGAGCGTGGCTCACTCACTGTGGGCTCCTCCTGCTGTGTTTCTGCTCCTTTTGTGGTTTTTATTTACTACGCTGCACTCCAATATTTGCATGGGAAATGCAGCGCTTTAAAATCTCACACCACGAAGGTTCCTTTCTGCCTCTTGGTTTGATTGGAGGTTGATCATAAAACACAAAGAGAGGGAAAGAGGGAACTCATACGCTGGAAAAAGCACTATAAATATTTTCCTGGGGTCATGAACACAACCTTGTATCATTTCACCCAGTGCTGTGGAAAGAATTAGACAACCCTTTTATGAAATGTCTAAAAGGTGTTTACAATTCAATCCCAAATTAACGTGGCTTTTTCTTTAAAGAAAACATCCCACAATTCTTAATTCTGTTATCAAATTTATGTTCAACCTTTGAGGGGATTCACTTGCCGGTGCCTTGGCAGTGTCAGACAAATGTTTGACTTTTATTCTGACACTTGTTGAAGAATTTGATTGAAACTATATATGTCTAGATAACACCCAACAAAGTGCCCCTCTTGCGTTTGTTTCGAGATATTTTTGGAAACAACAGAGGCGACCTTGGACAGAGCTGCTTTTCCAATTTAGGAATTCATTTGGTCGAAGAGAGTAAAATTATACTCTTTAATCCTTTCGTGTCCCCACAAACAAGACAGTTTAATTTTATGCTACTGCAGAATTGTTTTTCTGTGCCTTCTTGGCGGTGTTGATCTGTTTAGGGTAAGAATTAGTTCGGGTAATCAACAGTTACTTTCAAATGTACATATAAATAGTCTCTGATGTATCACATGCCCCTTAAAAATATTGTGTAATCCAGAATCTCAGCAGCCCTTTATGTAACACCTTTGCTCCTCTACAACCAGTGCCAATAAAAGGCGTTTGCCTTTGTCTTTGCTTAGAACAAATGAGATTTCAAGGCAGAGCTCACAGAGACTTGATGTAAAATCTAAATGGGGAGTGGGAAGGGGCTGGGATGGGGCTGACACCTGTCCCCTCCAGCACAAAGGGTGTTTGTCAGGCTCCCAGGGGAAAAGCCAAGGTCTGGAGCCAGGTCCTTGCTGCCCCCATTGTTCTCTCCTGACTCGGGTTTGCCAGCTGTGCAATCGTCTCTGCAAGGTTTTATTGCATCTAATCACTTAGGATGTGTTAAATAGTTTGCACTTAATTTTCTATACAATCAATATATTTTAATTCATTTGTATCGCTCTGCTGCAGACCTCCTGCACTCAGGGACAAAATGGGATTAGTCTGTGGCGATGATAATGCAGTTTCACTGCTGGAAATAAAAGGAGATCTGACAGAGTAAATGTTCTTGTCATTTATCCTGTACAAGATTTGCTCCCTTCAATATTAACGTTGTCCAGTGTTACCCTAATGATCAAATCCAAGGAATAGCATGGAAACTAAATCTAGCCATGCCAGTGGGATCTGTCTGGGATAAGTGGGATGTGCTTGGGAGTATATTGTTTATATTAATTTGATCACACTCCGTGTCAATGCACACTTTTATAGCTCTGTTACACTCTGACTGTGACTGATGGCTCGAGTTCTAACTCCAGAATATCCAGTTCCCTGATTTTATGGCATTGTCATGTCAAGCATTTGTGGACAGCTTAAGAGAAGCGACTCTGATCCAGTGAATCCGTGTGACTACATTGGCACACCCACAAATCAGGTTAAAATGAACTATTTGGTGCAGCAACTCCCATCAAGGAATCTCAAAATAATTGACAAACAACTCCCGGTAAATTCTGTTGGCCATTGTAGCCAGATCAACAAGTTGCTGCTATTGATGTTATTTTCTGGATGAGCAAACCCCACGCTGGAATAGAACAGAAGCAAAAGGAGGAATCCAGTCCCTGGCTCTGGGCTGTGGTCTCAGGGCATGCCCAGGATTCCCAACCTGATGTTCCTGTGAAATCTCCTGAGTCTGATCCTGATTATTGCTGTTCAGACCCCCAAAGCCCCATCCCAGGCCGAGGTTTGGATTGTTGGAACACAAAGGAATGACATCTCAAACGTCACCGAATTTCCCAGCGCACGAGTCAGTGTCCTCACTTGGAGTATCCTCAGCTGACCCTGCCACTGCCTGAAAAGCAATTCAGGAGTGAAATCTCTGGACATTTGTGATGTGAGAACTCACTGAAAAGTGTAATGGAAAGGTCAGAACAGATACAAATAAACAAATATGATACAGACAGAGATAAAGCCAATTCCTGAAGGAGCATTTAATTACATTGCAACGAGGAATTTCCAACATAAAAAGCATCACAACTCCTTCATGGAGTTAATGGAGTCAACAAAATGAAATGTGATATTTTTCTCCTACCCTGAGATCTTTTTGTGATGTCAGAGAGATAAGATCAGGAGAAGCCCTGTATGCACACAAGGCTGGGTCTCACTTAGGAACCAGGATACAAAACTTTGGGCAACCTGGAATTTGTGGGCTTGTTCTTTGTACATTTGGGTTTTTAAAAAGTGTCTACTTTGTCCTGTAGCTGAAACATTAATTATATAATCTGGCACTGAAATAACTGGGAATTGTTACTTTTTCTTAGAGGAAATTAGAGGAAATGAAGCTATTTTTAATATTGTATTATATTATTTGAATATTGCTCAGTGTTGTCTTCAAAAATTGTAAAGATGCATGAATGTGAAAGAGCTGCCAGAGGAAAATGTGGTAAGGGATAGGAGAGTTTGGGTTTCTGGTTTATTGCCCCAGGCAGCTGAGGACAGAGCTGCTGCTTCTGCTTGTCTGTCTGCTCCTCAGTGTGCTGGAATTGGCTGGATCAGCCCTCAAATAGAAGAGCAGCAGATTTATCACTGAGCACTAAATCTTGCTTTTACATATGAGAACAACTCCAGGGTAACCTCGGTTAATGAATAACCCAGTCAATGGTGAAAGCTCCTGTTTAGTCTGATAAATTTGGCCTTAAACAAAAACTTTTGTTGATACAAGCATATACCACAGGGGAATAAAAACATTTTCCCCATGAGAAAATTCAGTGTCAACAGAAAAAAAAATTAATTAAATGTTCATGTAATTTAAAAAAAAAAGAAAACTTTATCATGCAAAGTTAAAATTTTCAAGAGAAAATTTAGACTTTTGTGGGAATAAAAAAAACCCACCAAACCCAGGTTCTTTAGATACAAAAAATTAAAACCAATTCAAAGTGCTTTGATGGAGATGTTCTCCTTACTTACAAGATGTACAGCCTGTTACTGAGTAGTTCATTTAGAACCAGATGAACTCCTCATCACAGGCTCAGCAATATTTCCAGTAATCCTACAAGGAGACAGCTGAAAACTGGAGTTTCATAATAAAGGAATTTTTCTTTGATACAGCAGCTGCATCAGAGCCAATTTCACCTGCAAACACACAGTGCTAATGCAATTTATCTTTATTTAAAACAATCCATATGGATACATCCAGTTTTTATAAAAGGGCATTCAACAAACAGAGAGGTTTGCAGTGTTATGGCTTCCCTGGTGCATAAATATTGGATCCCCAAACACAACATTAGGTAATTAAGTTGGGGGTGATTATTGGCTGGAGGAAAAGCACACAGTAAGTGAGCATGGGTTAAGCCTGCCCTCTTACTGCACACACTGTGGTTGCTCCCTGAATACAAGGAGGATGTGGATTTCCAGGAGATTAAACCCAGCAATAATTCGCATCTGGAATCTAAAAGGAAGCCAAAATAAAAATTGGATGGAGCTTCTTAAATCACAGGGTGCTGCATAGGCTGTGTGGAACTTCAGCCAAAGCTTCCTCAAAACAAGAATCCCTCCAGTAAAATGGTAGAGCTCTGCTTTCAGCTGAGGTTGTCACTTGGCACATACCAACACATTCCATGGAATAGTCAGGAAACCCCAAGAGAAGAGGTGGGACTGCCCTGCTCTGTGGCACCTCATTCTAAACCAGCCTGGAATTATGGTGACAATGTTTTTTTCAGTGGTGCTGGCACACTGTGGAACTACACAGTCAGGCTTATCACAATCTCTTGGTGAAAGATGATTATTAACTCAGTTGCTCAGTTTGTGGCCACAAAACGACTGTGAGAGCCCAACTGAAGGGCTGGAGAGCTGCAGGTGAGGAGCTGGGAGCAAGGGACACAGAGAAAAAGGGACTGGAGCTTCCTAAACTACCCTCTCCCTAAAAGAAAACAACTTCTGCAGAGCTGCACCTCTGTCTGCAGTCCCTGTTGTCCTCAGTGTGCTTCAGGGACAGTATGAAGACAAATTAGAAAAATAACAACTGTTTTATTAAAAAGCTCCCAAGCCAAGGTGAAATCTTGCCTTCATCAAAACCTAATGGATGTGGAGTTATCACAAAGTTAAACAGCAGAAAACAAGACAGAATTTTATCACTTAAGGAATGCCTAGCAGGCAATCAGTGCTGGAAGGCAGGAAATTAATACTCATAACTTCTGGTTACTCTAGCAGCAGGGTCGTGCTCCTCTCCTTCGTGTGAGGCTCAGAAAATGAAATACCAAGATGCAGAATGATCACCTGAGCTTTTGATTTTCCAGGGAAGGCTTTTTCCTGCATCAACTCATTGTCCTCCCCTGTGAGAATGTATGCATCTGGTAAAGTGGAACATATAGTTCTGGAAATGTGTCGCCTACACGATGGGATAAATCAGCCTGAGCCTCTTTCCTGATGTAATGTCTTGGACAGATCCCTCCTGAGCTCCTCCACAGCATTTTGGAACAAACAGAGGGAAATCAAACTGCCCTAATTAGTGCATCACATCATTTCCACTGAGCCTTGCTGGTGGCAAGGCAGGACTTCATGACTTTTATTTGGTGTCACAATAACTCCCAGACACGCTGTACATGTTCTGTGTGTTGATAGACAATGTGAGGTGAAATACAGGAACAGGGAGATTTTAAAAATGCTCATGCAAGGAACTGTGGGAAACACCAAAGTACTGCAATCCAGTTGTGGGTTATTATGTAATTTAAGTGGACAATATTTTTCAATCTCTTAAGCAACGAAAATTTAAAATATGTAATAAAACCTACATCAGCCTGTGTCTTGTTTATGGTCAGTTTAAGGGTTGCAGACTGTGCCAGTCTGGTTTGGGCTCTGCTTTGCAAAATGAAGAGAGAGGAGTTGCAAAGGAAATATTCCTAACAGTATTTTTCTGAGTAAATGCTTTCATCCTGAGCTTCATTCAAAACAACATAACTAATGCAAATGTAACAATAACACAACTGCCAGCAAGCAGTTCATGCAATATCATTAAGATATGCACAAAATGCCATATAAAATCAAGATGTCAGCTTATAGGAATTGTTAGACTCTCCTTAAGATTAACAGGATGACAGTTTCTAGGGGAGTAATTCACTCCTGCTGTAAGTATAACCCCTGTGCACTGAAGGAACTAACCTCTTTTGAGTCAATCGAGTCACACCTACCTGGGATAAAAGAGTCCGACCCAAATAATCCATAATTAGATCCTCAGCTGCCAACACTACCAATCTCCTGAGGTCTGGGGTGGCCTGAGCTGCCCTTGTTCTCCAGCTGCATTTCAGGGAACAGGATTCATTCCTGAAAGAAAAGAGAAATTTTTCAGGCACGTGGAATTCTAAAATAATGTTGTTGGACATTCATCAGCCTGGAAATGTCTTAATTTGTTGCCATTAACATATAATCAGGAAGCAGATTATGACCTTGCCAAGCAGAACAGCAATTATGTTATTGCTTATGCAACTGGGGGCTGCTTGCTGCCTTTTATTACACCTTGAAGGGAAATTCAGATGCTGTTCAAACAGATTTAAGTTCTTAGTAATCAGACTCAATCTCCCAAAATCACTACCCAGAAGTTCAGCTGCACACACTCTGTACACAAATGCATTTTTAGAAAGCCAAAAAACTCGATCAATACTGAGGTTATAAGAGAATTAATTTCCCTATTATTCTCATGTATTGGGTGTTTAATATCTGTTACTTTTCAAGAGCATGATATTCTTGGGATAATTCAAATTGATAGTCTCTGTTTCTAGCACTATTTTTCCAGTGGTCATTACATAAATGTAGAGGTTACATGTGGCTTTGAAACTCCACAATGGTATCACTTAAAATAAAAAGAAATATTTCAATTTTAGCAGCTTATGATGTAATTAAATGAAAAATGTTGTGTGCAAAAATTTTAATTTTATATAGAATCCCTTATTCACAGCACAGTTCTTATGACTCTTAGATCTGTTTGGAAAAGGAAATCTTATTGGTATCAGGTACAAATAAAACTCATTCCTTTCCAAAACCATCTGGATTAAATCCTTTCAAGCACTAACACACCGAGGCACACAGAATCCTTCAGCAGGATCAGAAGGCCCTCACACAAACTGCAGGGATTTTTTCCTCATTTCTATGGCATATGTCATATCAGAAATCACAGTTAAAAGAAATTTCATGCTCAAAATGGAAATCTTTTCTCACATGTAACTCAGCCAAAAATTCCTGTGATGGCAGAATTAAATTTGGGGTTGTTCTCAAATGGTAAGGAAGCTACAATATGGAACAATTACCTTTTTTTTATTCCTAACTACAGAAATTGTTACTTTCTCTGAACATTTATAATCATCTTAAAGACTCATCAGTAGCTGTCAAAGAAGTCCATTGTCTCTGCCCAGAATTTCTTTTGAATTTTTTAGAGGAATTTGCATATGTGCTGATCTAGAAGAAATAATTAATCCCTTCTTTATGTAAAATGCAATGAGTGCAGCAGATGGGAAGTGATATTCACTTACAAACACTTGTAAGCAGCATTTTAACCTCAGCTGAGATTGTTTTTGCCACCACACAGAAAGGTGGACTGCTACCTGGGGGCCACAGCAAGCACATAAATTAAATTCCAGACTGGTCAGACTGGAGAGAGAACAATTTGGGTGATTTCAGTGTCTCTCTTCTGCCAATATTTTTATTTTCTTGCTCTAAAAATACCCCTAGAGGAAAAAATCTCACTGCATGTAACTTCTTTCTGTTGAGTCATTTGGTTTGTTTATGAATCCTATGTAGAGGTGCAGTTTTCCAAACGCCTCCTGCATGCAGAATAACTCCCCTCTGAACAGACTTTCTACCTGAGCATCAGGAAACAAACAAACCTGGAGCTGAGGACATTTCAAGGACAAGGAAAATTACTGTTGAGAGGAGAATTATCTGATTTGCTTCGTGTTTATTTTTACTTATCTCCAACAATCTGCTCTCCAACTGAAGATGCTTATTTGCAGAGAAGACTGTCTCATTTTTGGACTGATGCCCAACTGGAGCAATGGTGCCACTAAGGACAAGAAGAACACCCTGAGCATGGATTAATTCATGTAACAGTGACCAGTGCTGGAGAAGCAATGGTTTGTGTCATATATGTCAACTAGGTAAGGATAAATTCTTCATTTCTTCCCATCACACTTCTTACCCACCAGGCTAAGCCTGCCTTCACCCAGGAGGTGCATATTCCCAAGTAAAATATGCTCCATGTGAAACTTCAGAATTAATTCTTCCCAAAGAACTTGTGTAGGGAAGCTCTGGGGTGCAGCTCTGTTAATTTATTTTACACATGCTCGCTGCCAAGTTAGGAGGTTTTACAATTTCACAAGAAGTCTTCCTTTTGAGAAACTGCTTGGAAAAACTTCTTCAGTCCTGGTGTCCTGTGATGAAGGAGTAATTCCAGCTGAAGTAAACCTGACTGTAGCAGATGGGTGGGTCCACAGGTTACGCAGAAAAGACCTGTTAATTTTTTGCTGCAACTGAATCACTGAGAAAAATGCAAAAGGGAAAAATTAAGGCTCAACCCTTCCATCTGCTTAAGGCTCAACCCTTATTTTTAGTTTATTTCTCATGCAGTGACTTTGTCTTGCGAAGTCTTTCATGCAAGGCATTAACTAAGGCTGAGTTACTGGTGTGCCAGTGATGGTATCCAGTAGTTACTGAATATAAACCTGGGTGTTTGTGTGCTCCAAGCCTTTGCCTCAGTAATATCTTTAAATATAATAGTCTCTGCCTGTTGGCTTGTTTTCTCACAGGGAGGGTGACAGAACATTTTGTGTTCTCTTATCTTCAATAGCAATGAAACAGGAGGAGCTCCACAATGCGAAACCAAATCTACTGCTATTAATACAACATCCCAGCCACAGAGAAGAGATTTGTTTATTTACCAAAGCTAGAGATGCCTCTCTCTGACCTTTCCAGAGCTTGTGTGCTTTAGCTGGGAATAGATTCCTCAGAACTGGGTGCTCTTTTAAAAATATACAGTAAAAAACATACACACAACACCCCCGAAACAGAGCCCAGGCTGCAGCCCAAACTGCATGAAGTGACACACAGCTTTGGGGAGTTAGAACGAGTCTAACTAGGGCACAGTCCATATTCAGTTTTCATTCCTTTGCTGGAGCACAGGGATCAGTCAGCTCTCCAAAGCCCACTCGCCCTCCTCGCTGCCACTCAGCGACACGTTCTGACTATAACCATACATGGGCCCATTTTCTGGCTGAGGCCTAACAGCTCCCTGCAGCCCTAGAAACCTGCCAGGATGCATCTTCTCCTTCTCTGCATAATTAAAAAGTGCTTCACACTGGAAGGTACTCGGTTTTAAAAAAAAAAACAAACCCCAAACAAATCAGAGATTTTTTTTCTGGACTTAGCCCTGTTTTACCTGGGCTTTAAACCAGTGATAATCATCACATACACAAATCAAACATTTTTAAACTGTATCTTTCACAGCTGGTTGCATTTAGTGACTGCCTGCACAACTTAAAATAGTATCTGCAAGAGTTAAATCTTACATTAGCATTAGGGACTCAGCCTGGTTTAACCTCACAGACTTGGGATTTTTTTTGTTAAGCTGGTGCATCTTTGGTAGAGCAAGAGCCCAGAGTTCCCCACAGCTCCCTTTGGGGATCCTTGCTGGACAGCCCTACACTGAAGTTCCTCAGCTTTCTGCTCCTCAGAAGCAGCAGCCCTGCACCACAGCTGGCAAAAAGAGTGTGGGTTGGCTCCTCAGCCACCCAGTTCTCCAGCTCAGCACATGAATTCGACTTATCCCTGATTTTGGTAGCTGCTCCATGACTGATATTTTAGTCTAAGCAGACTAATAGTGACTTATGGAGGCAGATCAGGGAGTAGGAATAGGAAACCAGGGAAGGAACTAGCCCTATGTGTCCTGAATCAGAAGTAATAATCATTAAACAATAGATAAAAGGGAATAATAGATAATAATAATATAATTATAATAATAAAATAATAAAATTATGCCATCTCTTCCTCCAAGAGTTACGACAGAAGGCAGCACCCAGGCCCATGGTTTGACAGTGCCAATCAACTGTAGAATTAGAAATAAGAGGCAAGACTCCAAAATACGGACTGTCTCTTCTCTATAACCACTGAGCAAAATTATCTATAAATAACACCTTCCAAATATTATTCTGAACCATATAGCAGCTTGGAAGGCCAAAAAACTGTCTTTAATTACTCCAGAAACTACTTTACACTTCTGAAGGAACCGGTTTAGGAGTGATGCATCCCCTCATGCTCTGACCAACTTCACACTTCATTTTTTATCCAAATCTAAGTAACAGGCTTTGGGGACCTTGTCTGTATTCCTTCCTACTCAAGTCTGTTCCCATCTGCCTGATCCCCTCGGTGACTTTATAATACTTCTTTTGTGTCACCACAACTCCTGCTGCCTCCCAGCCAAACTTCCCACACCGGTCTCTCAAACAGCACCCCCTGCTTTTGCATCTTCACTGTCTGCATCTGCAAGGGCTTGTTTGTGAGCACAGAATTTACTATGACCACTTTTACAATTCAGGTTCACAGCAAAGCTCTGTCTCTGTTATCAAAAAGCAGGAATTAGGGGAAAGTTCTGTGAGGAATCTGTGGAAAGGGGTCCCTCACCCTGCCTGACTCACAGCTGGGGTTTCTCCCTGGCAGCTGAGACCGGTGATGTGACAGGTTAGCCAAGAGTGGGAGCAGATTCCTGTGGGGCTTCACCAGCCAAATTCCTATCTAGCAAAAGGTTGCTACAGCAACTCTGAGCCTCCTGAGATACAGGAATTATTGTAATGGCTGCTGAAATGCCTCCCCACTGCTCTGAGACAGGATAAGGAAAATCCCTCCCTTTGATCCAGAATGGTTGCCCACTGCCACACTTCACATCAGCTCTATACAAGCATGAGGCTTCCTGAACTTGCCCAGGAGCTCATTGCTACTTCTCCCTTACATGCAATGCAAACATAGAAATAATAAACCTAAACATCACACAACAAGGACGACAGTTCCAACACCTTTTTTTTCCCATGGAGACCGTAAGAGAAAAAACAAATCATATGGCAGAAGTTAATATACTGCTGAGTGGGCTGAACAGAAATCAGAAACCTGT
Source organism: Drymodes brunneopygia (assembly GCA_013400955.1). NCBI lineage: Eukaryota > Metazoa > Chordata > Aves > Passeriformes > Petroicidae > Drymodes > Drymodes brunneopygia. The sequence continues at coordinate 79,553 of VZTZ01008716.1, read as the reverse complement.
ACAAAGCCAAAATATGTATTTTCCACGGCAGAGTTTGTGGTTTTCAAAAACCACATAGATAGAAAAAAGCATAAACAAAGCAAACCAGGACAAAACCCCTCAGAGCTTCTCAATGACTCAATGTCAGCAGGTTTTTGGCTGCCCCCAGCCTGTGCTTGTTTTCCTCTGGCATCTGTCCCGCTCACAGGTCGTTCAGTCCACTGGACTATGCAATAAATACCAGACAGAGATGATGCTTTAGACAGAACAGGAACACTTGTGACTGAAACAGGTCCTGAATCTAGAATGGGGTGGCCTGAGGACAGTGGGGACATAGAAACAGCAAGTGGTGGACACTGGAAGTGGAAAAAACTTGCACAGAACTTCTCCCATTTCCCTCCTTTTCACTTTTCAGCAACCCAGTTTGGTCCAGAAGCCAAAACTGAAAACAGCAGAATCACTGATCTGAAGCAGTACCTGTGCTTACCTGAAATAACTGGATGACATTTAAAATTACTTCTTTAAAAACGGGAGTCACAACTTTTGTACAGATGCCCAGTTTTAACCTGAGCATTACATTTTGGCCACAACAAAAAAGACCACATTTCTCTGGGTATAAATCCAGTCAAATCCATGCAGTTACTCCTGGCTGAATTTGGCCCAACATGCCTAAAAACCCCTTAGGGATTGTCCAATTCCAAGCATTGCACTAATCCAATCTCCTGCAGTTGCTGAATGCTGTGATATTTGGTGTCAGCACACGGCATCTGAGACTGTTTGACACAAGCTTGGTGTCATTAATAGAGTATTTCATTGCTTTTTTACCTTTCAGCAGATCTGTGAGCTTTTGAATTAACACTGAAAAGCTTCAGAACAAACCCTTCTTTCAGTACGACAAAATATCTTGCTCAAGTCAGAGAAAATTTTTCTTTTTACTTCTCTCAGTTTAGTGTCTACTGTGAAGATGGTTTTCAGAGATCAAGAAAAGCATATAATGTTTAAAACAAAACATTTGTTAGCTAAGGATTTCCTGGATATTTCTGCTTTCTTATTTATACTACGTCCTGGACCTTGTGAAATCACTGTTTAACTTTCAGTATTATTTATGGAAGCAAGCCTGTTGCTGTTTCCAGATCTCACAGAGAACTTTAAGTTTGCAGTTTCAGTACCAGGTGCATGGTCCTGGTTTAAATTAATCAACTGAAAAAGCAACATAAAATAAGTATTTAACCCTCTCACACCCTGGCTGAGCCTTCACAGGGAGGATGTTTTTCCACCTCTAAGCTCCCACTGGAGTCAGGCTCCTGAGTCTTCAACCCTCCTCTTTTATGACAATTTGGAATTTGGGAATGTACAGCCTTTTCAATGCAGCAGAGGTATAAATACAAGTTTTGGGGCATTTTTGTAGTGCACAGAGAGAGATTTGAAGTGCTGGCCCCTTGGTTACAGATATAAAATTCCTAAGCATGGGAAGAGACTCTAGGAAATGAACACATTTTATGAGGCTTTGCGTGCTGCCACTATTGATCAAAACTCTTCAATCCACAGCAGAAAGAGGCAGACGAGGCACAATGATTCAGTGCACTGGATGTGTGATAAATCATTACCAACTTCTGTGCTGCCAGTGTGACTACTCTGACTTAACAGCCACGAGGGAAAAAATCAGCTGCAAGTGGGACCCTCCTGAGCACATGGCCCTGGATTTGCAGGCTGTGGCACTATGAGCTGTCACTCCCAGCTGCAGAAACCCAGTGCAAAGAGATTTAAAATGTGAGCAAATCAGAAACCAACGTTTTACATTCATTTGCATGGGCAGAAGTGACCGTGCATAGGGGAAATTCAAGTGGCTGCTCCAAGCAAGGCTGGTAATTGTTGCACAGTAAGGACTACAATGAAAAGGATGAGAGCAATAATAAATAACTAATTTAAAACTCTGCTCAGGTGCTGCCTTACCTTCCTGTCCTCTTGCTCCCACCTGTAGCTTTGTCAATGACAGAAAACACACAGGATCATTGCTCAGGCTTCAACATCACACCAGCATCAGGTAAATCTACTCAGGAGGCTCCTGGGATGGCACATAAAAGCTACAGTCTGATGATGGTAGATGGATTTTCCAATGTTGTTGTTTTTCTTTTGAACCTGGGGAAATGCATCCCTAAGTCTTCATTTAAAAGAGAAAATATTAAGACTTCAAAATCAAGCCTGCAGTGAAATTGGAAAATTTCAGCGTTGGAAAAAGAAGCCAGGAATGTTGTAATTAAAGATTCCTTCAGGGCATATGCATGAAAAGGCAACCTTTATTCTGGCATTTTCTAACTTCAGTATACTTGCAAATTATGCATATTTTGGCAAAGATTTTGTATCTGTAAAATGTATATATTATATATAGAACTGAATTAATCTCTGATATATTTTTGCCTCATAAATACAGTTTCCTGTTCCCATGCTAGAATCTACAGCATTAACATATTCACATGCCAGTTGCTGCATTTATCCTTGGTAATCCAAAGGCTGAGACTGGACGTGCTCAGCCTCTCCAAATTTCAGTCTTATCTAGAATTTTTTCTAAGTCACTCAGATAAATTATCTCAATGTCCTGGTAAAGTGATTCTCTTGTCCAGGGGCTCTGGAGAGCTCCAATTTTTTTTCCCACATCTGACACACAATTATGAGTTCAAATGTTACAACTGATGAACAGAATTTTTCTGCTTTTTCACTGATTTAATTGTTAAGAATGTGTAATGTTGTACCAAGAATTTCTAAATAAAAGTAGTTTTATAAACAATGTGTTAGCAAAAGTGTGGCAAATTTATTTCAGTGTGCAACAAGCCAGATAAAGAGACAGCAACACAATTAATCTAAAATAATCTTCCTGTAGAATTAGAAAAGTGGAAGAAGGTCTGGAGAAGGAGAGACACACTAATTCATCTTCTTGCAAATCATATAAGAATGTGACATATTCATTTGTACTTGAACAGATTATTTCATTCTCCAGGAAAAAAAGTTTTCTATAAATTTTTTCCCATAAATTAAATAAATGAGCTAACAAATTATAAAAGGAAAAAAGAACATATTTAACTTTTATTGCACTCAAATCCTGAATTATACACATGGTTCATTTTCATTCATGTCCTCTTTCTGTAATACAAATGTTCTGCAAAAGCAGCAAAACTGCTTTTTGCTGCTGCCTTCAAGTGGAAGTTTCTCTGTGTAATATGCAAACATTTCAGTCCCATTTAACTCAGTGAAGTCTGAGGCACACAGAGCCAGGCACTGAGGCCTCTGTTGGACCCAGGAACCAGCACAGAGCCTTCAGTATTCCATCTGCACACCCATCCCACAGCCCTCTTCCCTCCTTCCTGCCTGGGTACATTTTCAGGGACAAAAAGGGCAGGCAGAGCACGAAGCATCCTCTGAGAGGCTCAGATGTGCCCACTGGAAACACCCCAGATGCCAAAACCACAAACCACGTTGGGATCAGCAAATCCTGCCTGCCTCCAGCGAGGGGTTAATGAAGGATAAGTGTGTACATTTGCTGTTTGGTGCTCAAATAGCACTTCCTTGTGACAATGTGTATTACTTAATCTGCAAAGGTCAATGGATTGCTCTCTAGTTCCTTCCAAATGCCTGTGCAATGAACTTTGTCATTTTTTCATACACATTTCTCAGTGAAGAACTGGTGGTACAGGTTTGAGGCTTAAAATGCCTCCTCAGCTGCAAACACCTCTCACTGTACTGTATTTCCACACTCCCCACACAGCTTTAGAACTGCCAGGCCTAAGCAGAGACTCCCCTGTAGTCTCACTCTCAATTTGCACAGAACCTTGCACAAGCTAAACAATAAGAAGTACAATTATTAATTCCCTTTTAATCCTCTTGCAATATAAATGATCAGTCAAAGTGCATTGAATGTGCAACACAAGTGCAAAGAGATGTAGGAAAACTGGGATAATATCACCAACCTGCAGCATGGCTGTGGTTTAACAGCAGCTGGGAGGAGCAACTCACTCTGCATTAGATCACTTTAAAAAAAGAGGTAGAAACATTGCAAGTCGACAGCTTGTCCAAACTGCATAAATGCCCAGAGAATGGTATGAATGAGCACAGCCCTAATCCTGGGAGCTAAAGCACACAGCTGCTGCTCCCCTTTCCCCCATGGGGCGCTCCACGGGAACCAGGCGTGCTGCTGTGGACACCCAGAGCCCCCAGGTTTGGGATATATTCTGACGCAGTGTGGATGGTTGGAATAGCAGGAGAAATCTCCCTGCAGCACCAGGACAGCAGGGTTTAACTTAGCAGGTAGTGGAATGCACAAGCACAGCACAGAGACAAGACTGGGGAATTAGGCTGCTGGCAAGTAGCAGCTGAAAGCTGATTGAACACAACAGATTGGGCTTTCAGACTGGACAGATAGGCAGCAGCTATTTAAATGGAGTATTAACAGTTTTGCTCTTAATTATTTACAAACCTTCCAGCTAATGCAAGCTCAGCACGACATGTATTTTGGCCTCAATTAATTATTTGCTGTTTCTGTGTGAATCCAGCTAAAAGAAGGCTGAGTGGTTTGTTGAGAATTTCTGCCTCTTTAAAATCGTTCTCTTAAGTGCTTGGCTTACTTCTGCAAGCAGCTGTCATGTAAGTAACTGAATCTATACCTCACAAAAATGGTCACTTTCTCCATTTCAAGTGGAATTTCTTTCTGAACTGACACTGCCCTGCAAGCCAACAAATGGTCACCATTCTGCCTGGTGGCAGGTGGAAGGCCATGAAACTCCAGAGCTAAATGTGGAAACTCTATGCCTTCAGGAAAGGGAGATTCCTGTCTTGGCTATCTTGCATCTTACTTTTTGGTCTGGGAGGAGCTGACATTGAGGCAATTCTATTTCTGGAATAGCTTTCTCTAGAATTTTCTGGAAGTATTTATTAGGAAATTTTACTTCAGATCCTTGTATAGTTAGTCATGTGAAAGCCACAACAGCTGGTTTACACCTCAAAGAATAAACAATTACTAATAAAAATGTCAAACCCCTCCCAAACATCTCTGAAATAAGAGAATGATCTTCCAAAATATGTTTGAACAAATTGCTTCAATGCAGCTATTTCCAAAAGAGCTCTGTTTTCATATCTGTACTTTCTATACATCCTCCTTAATACACATTTTGTATCAAATACCTGGGATCTCTCATCAATACTAATCCAATATGGATCCAGACACACAACAGCACTTGTGACAGATGGGACAGAATGTCCTACATGACATTTATTCAGCTTGTGAGAGGACAGACATATAAAGATTATGGCAGCATAAAATAAAAAAGGTTCACAAAGTCAATACATGGTCCAGCGTACAGAGTGTGACTGACACAAAACCAATCCATCCCAAAATCTGACATACATTTTTACTGTCATGGTGAATTTGCAGACTGAGATTTTTATATTCTCTTCCTCAAAAAAAACCCCCAACCCCAAACCCCTTTTAATTTCTGCTTTTTAGTTCATTGCACTTGGGAAGAAGGAGAATGTCCTCTCATCGAATTGAAGTGAGCATGAATTTAACTGAGCCTCTTTCCTAATCAGAATAATTGAATTGATGCTTCTTTGAGCCAAACCAGAAAAAAAAATAAACTACTGGTACTGCTTTGGTGTATAATGGCTTTCAGGCCTCTTGTTTGGATGATTCAGAAGGAATCAAAATGTACAGAAAGAGTAACAAAACCCAATCTTGTGTCAGCCAGGATCAAACAAAAGGATTAACTGGCAAGTCATGGTTTCCAGTGGCAACCACAGTTTGTGAAGCAAAAATTGTTAATGGATGGGAGATTAGGGGTTTGACTAAAAAAATTGGATGTCACATTTAGTGAGAGCTGAGATGAGCTGCATACATCCCATGCCACATGGAAAGGCATCTCTTTCCCGTCAGCCAAGAAGTCTGTACAGAAAGAAACATAAAAGGATCAGAAGTTGTTCATGGCCGCAGCACATCATATCCAGCACAAACTGGCTATAAAATGCCCCAAATTCCAGTATTTTGAGCCCTTAACAGGTATCAGAAAACCACCATAAAATTGTCTCAACATTTCAGAATACTGAGTGCTCCAGGTTTTTTTAGGGATGATGAGTATCCCCAGGCTTTGAAGGAATACCTGCCAGATTCCCAAGGCTTGGTGATTGGACTTTTTTTTTTAAGTGGTGCTTGCCTTTAAAGGTCAGTTTAATCAGCGGAGACCTCCCAGCTTTGCAGAGCAGCAGGGAGTTCTGCACAGCAAATATGAATTAGCAAATCCACTTATCCCTTCCTACAGTTGTCATTAACAGGTGCTACGTGAACACAGGCCAGAAACAATTCATGTCTTTACCATTCTCAGTGAGATTTTAATTCGTTTTTCTTCTTATTCTTTTTCTGTGACATTTGAAATGAGCAGACTCTTGCATCTGAAAAGTAATCAAGTTCACATTTGGGAATGGTACATGAACTTGAACACACTGCCCCGAGGCTCAGGCCTGAAGGAATTTCAAGTGTGCAGAGATGGAATATGCAAAGACAGGAATAGGAGGTGGTTTAAGCCAGCAGGCAGCTAAACACCACACAGCCCCTCACTCACACCACCCTACAGCAGCTACTGGGAGGAAAATTAACTCTGTTCCAGGCAAAACCAGGACAGAGGAACACAGTGACATTGCTCACTGTGAGAAGGAAGTGAATTTTTGGATTGGGGAGGCCGAAATGCACGTGAAATGATGTGATTTGGAACAAGAGTGCTCCTCCCTCCCTCTGCACGGGTACAAAGAGCTCCCCAAGTGTTGTTCCACTTCAGTGCTGCCACAAACTCCCCAGGTGAAGGCAGCACCAGCCAGCAGTGGAGCAGCAAGAATGCTCGTTGTGTTCTCTCAGTGCTGCAAAATTTCTGGCTGCCACACCTAAATTATTCCTGGAGTACCTGGTGCTCCTCCTCCCACTCCTGCATGGCTGACTGAAGCTACAACGTGGCCCTAATTTTGCAGCAAGTCTCAACAAGAACAGTAAACAGTCCACAGCATTCCTGGCACACAGAGCAGGCGGGAGCAGGAATTGTATTTAAGCAGTTGCCATCCACAAGAGACAGAATATATTTTCCAGTTAGGAATTCTGGATAAAAGCTATGAGCCCCAGATAGACAGTTTGTACTGTACCTTCCACTTCAGCTATAGATTCTTGAATTTGCAGTCAGAATACGGCAGGACAACGTCTGATAATGCTTTTGCTTTCTCTTTCAAGCCAAGCTTTTTTCCACTACTCCATTGAAGGCAACACTACACAAATGTATCCAAAAAGCACAACGTGGTGCTGTATGTTCTTCTCATTTCCATCAAAAAAAATTAGGTTGTTTAATTTTTCATTTTATTTAATCATACTCTCATATCTCATATTTAAAAATTTATATTAATTTATTTATCACTATAATGTCATTGAATTTTGTTACTAAATGCCATTAGTAGGGCAGAGAGACAAAATGCTTACCCACACGTGCCTCTGTTAGAATTAGAACTGTACTTCTTAAAATTCTAACCCATTGTTGGTAAAGAAAAAAGTCAGAATCTTCATCTACTATGCACTTGGATTCTAAACATTATTTTGCCCAGTTCAAAGATCCCGTATTATGTCTCCAGCTGGCTTTTTCTTAGAGCTATACAGCTGGAGCACAAAAGTGTTCTGAAATGTCCCAACTGAATTTCAAATGAATATCAGAAATAGGCAAGGATATACATGATACATGCAGAATATGTGTCTGGGGAAATCACAGAAGATCTAGTTTCCACTAGTTGGTTATACATAAATTATTTAGGCAGTAAGCCTGTTGATTAGCTGGAGGCAAAGATATCTATTTTAGGTGTACTTATGGTCAGGATTAACTCATGAAACTTGGATGGCATCGCCCATAAAATGGCTAAAATAATTTCAGCAACCCCATGCAAAAATTAGATCGTCTCTTTTTTATCACTTTTTAAATTTTTTAAAATTACTTTTTACTTTTCCTTAACAAATAGGACATGATTTTTGAAAATCATGTGATAAATGTCTTACAAAACCACACCAGAAAGTATTTAGGGTGACAGGAGAAGAAAGAGGACTGGGAGCCAGGAGACCATTTCTATTTCTAGTTCTGCCATATAGACTGTGTGACTGTGACTTTGAACCTCAGCTCCCTTTTTTGTGAAACGGGGATGACAATCCTGTTCTCTCAGGGATATTCTGTAACATCATTTCCATTTTTTTTTTTAAGGTTTATGAAATGCTCGACACCCTAGATTAGAAGCTGCAAATGCAAATAATTAATCAAGTAATGGTAACCACAGTATCAGCAGTACTATTATTATTGTTAGTAATAATAATAATAATAATGTTAGTTAATGTTACTAATATCCATTTATAAGCTCACTAGCATTTTTCCTGACAAAAAGCCCAACCTGCCCAGAGCAGGAAAATCATTGTAGCTCACTTCTAGGAACCAGAATGCTGCCAGGAGAGTTTCAACATGGGAGTAGAAAAGAATTCTTTAAGTTCTCCATCTGAGCAATTGTAGGTGGTAAAAATGAATCTCTTTTCAATAATGCTTTGTGACATGGGAGCAGAAGCAGCTTTAAGAGCTTAACAGTATTTTTAAAATATGACTCAGGGGAGGTTTTCTTTTTCTAACAGAACTGGGGGGGGAAAAAACCACCCAGGAGTTAAACAATCTTTTAGAAACCTAAAACCTTGAAATAGAACAAGAATTGTAGGTCAGGATAATTTGAGTTCACATGCAATACCATTGACATATAATAAATATATGCATAAAAAAGCAGAAAAAACCAGATGTCTTATATTGGAAGCAGAGTTCTGACAGATAAACTGTCAGAATTTCTGTTCAGTCAGTGACCAAAACCTACCACAGGTAATTTGGGAGCTTAAACCCCTTCAAAAATCTGTCATTTCTGTGAAATACCTAGATAGATTGTATTAAGTGGTAGAAATGAGGTGAGGAAATGGAAGCACAGGAGATCAATATAACATTTATTTCACTAAAGAAAAACATGTTCAGATTTGGTTAGAGTCACATTAATAGAGAATGAAGGCAGTCCAGCAGTTTCTTTTTTCCTCCTGAATAGCCCATGTTAGGAAGCATTTGTGAAAACCTTAGAAAGGTAGGGAAGGTGACAGACACTCTGTAATTGTACCCACTGATCTTACCACAAAAATATTGCCTTTTAAAAAACAAAACCCATGTGGATTGTGGGTTACACAGATTTCTGAGGGTTCAGACTGGAAGACTTTAACTGGTTAACCAAAAAGAGCACTCGGTTCAATCCTTCATTTAGCCTTATTTTGTGACAGAGAGAAAAAAAATCACCTCAAAAGAATTTTATATTAAATAGGATTTTGGAAATTCTATTTAATATACCACATGACCAATAGAAGAGCCTGTTTGATGGCATACAAGAATTTTATCAGAGTCTGAAAAACGAAGTGTGCTACTTCACTGTATTACTAATAACCACCGATGAGTTTGGAGGAAATCCTCCACCAGACACACAGAAACTTCAGCTGGTGTCATATCACAGTGTCTCATGTCTAAGAAGAGTGGAAGTCATGTGCCATCAGTCCCAAACAATGCCTGAAAATGGAGTCATCTCCATGAGTAAGAAGAGCTGTTCAGTCTGACATTATTGCTACTCACCTACAGGGAGTGCACCTGAATGTCTTCCTTTCAGTCTTGAAAAGTCAGAGAGTGGGACTTCTCCCTGTGATTCAGCAAATCCATGGAATGGCAGGAGCCCTGTGGCATCGTGGAATGGTTCATGGTACTGTGCAAGAACCCTGAAAAAAGGAAAATATTTATTGTTGTACCTTGATTACTGCCTCTGATAGGGCCAAGAGATTAAAAAACAAAAGAAATTTTAAAACCAAGTAATTCAGATGGCTCACTTAAACTGTACAAAGCCTGAGTAAGTTCTTTGCTCAGGAAGTGGTGGCCCGTGACCATCACTAAAGTAATTCAACTTTCTATTGCACTATTGAGGGCACTCTCTGTAGCACCATGAAGTTCTGCAGGTAAATAATACACAACATGATCAGAGCTGTGACACCTCATCACCTTGTCACAGACAGAAAATACAGGGCAATTCTGGAACACCCTGCAAACAACAAACTACCATTTTATAAACATTGTGCTTGCCCATGCAGCCCCCTACAAGCTGGGCAGATCTCCAGCCTCATCTACAGAGAGCAAAACTGAGATCCAGAAGCCCACAAGGAATATTTACACTCGAAAAAAAAATGGCACCCAGCCGCCAAATTAATCAGAATTAGACCGTAATTAGATGGAAAAATCAGGTCAGGATGAGATAAGAATTCAAATCATGGGGGCATCAACCAGTGCTTTATTTCTAAAGTTACTGGGCAATTTTTAAAATAACAATCCAGCTGATTTCTTTTCCAGGGAACTGACTCACCATCAAAATAAGGAGAAATTATTTTTTCAGATCTGGATGATGGACCTTGGTTCTGATAAGATGTTTCTCTCTTCCATACTCCTAGATCTCCTACTGACACCAGCATGGGATACACAGAAAGGTTTTTCCAAGCAGGGAAATGGAGATTATTGTGGCAAATATTCCATTAGAGTCTTTGGAGATGAACCAAATGACCATGAATAGGACATAGAAATAAAATAAGAAATCCACCAAACCAAACTGTGATCTCTCATAGTTACTGCCACTGAGATCAGACTCTGCCTCTTTTACACTTTCAAGGCAGCAAGGAGCTGCTTTGTGCAGGAACAGAGATCCAGTTCTAGAAATATCCCAGCAGCAGCACCATCCTTTGTGTTCACAGTCTCTCAGTCTCAGTGGAAGTCAAATTCTACCTGCTGCTGATACAGGAACACACATTGCCTAGGAATAAAAATTATTCAGGATAAACTCAGATTATCTTAATTATCAACATTCAGACACATATTTCATTACTGATTTCTCTGCTGGGTTTGTGTAATTGTTTCATTTCAGTATTTTTTTGCATTTTGCTGTTTAAGCTATAAGCTTCTTAAAGGGGGAGAGAGGAAAAAAAAAACCCTTGACATAATACCATGAATTCAAAAAGCAAGCTGACTGGAAAAAATAGTTACTATATTTAAACTGCATTATCCTATGACAGAACTGCAGATTTAAAACCTTTCCACTTTGATACAGCACTTTTGCAGCATTTTAATGTGCCTTAGTAGATTTCAACTGGCTGAAACATTTTAATAACTGTAATTTCAGAGGAATAAAATAGTACTGTGGGAGGGAGAAACAATGCCCCCATTTGTCACTCATGAAGACTTGAAATCAGCCAGGGTGATGAGAGCAATGAGTTTGGTGGTCTCAACACAAGCCCCATTAGGCAATTAGCCAGTCTGCAAAAATCATGACATAATTTGGCACAATTAAGCAGAATATTCTCACTTTGTCTATGCTCACTGAAAGAGATCCTATTGCAGGTCAGCATTCATGTGTTTTGGCTCAACAACTGGTATTTTATGTTGTGCTCTTCCATGCTGAGTTTAGCTCCACTCAAAACTATTAATCTTGTTTGAAAATTGAGCTGCAAAACATATGTGTTTGTGTACAGCAAGAGACAATTCACATTACGACCAGTAACTCTGCTGTGAATCTGCTTTGCAGCAGTAGGGATGACTTAATGTTATTGCAATTTGAAGGAAAGCATCCTGCAGTCCTCTCTCAGGCCAAATTCCCATTTACTTCAATTAGTAAGCATTACAGGAACTGTTTTAATGCTGCTGCCTGATGTGTTGGCTGCTTCTTCTTAATATATTACAGTGAAAAAAGATAGTAGGCCAAATGAACAAATATATGCTTTCATTATGTGAATGGAATCTCAGCAAGGCCAAAACTGCCCCATTTTGTTGTGTTTCTTTCCCAGGTACCACTCTAAGGGGTTCCACTCTAATAACAAACTGCAACTTTGCAGCAGCAAAATGAATTGATTTCCTTCCTTAGAAGTGGAGAATGTGAAGCTCTCTGCACCTGTTGGAAGCCTGGAAGCTTTCATGGGCTCGTTTGCTTCAGGCAGAGCTGAGGTGCTGTCATATTGATTTGGGTCAAAATAACCATCTTCAGATAACATTTCCTTTAGATAACCATCTCCTTTAGATAACATCTCCTTTGGATAACCATCTTCTTGAAGAGACAAGACAAACAGGAAGAGTTATGAATCCTTGCAGAGCGATGGGAAAACAACTCACAATTCTAAATTTATGTGATCTCAAGTGAGGCCAAATTTAGCAGGTACTGCTTCTGCTGCAGTGTCTACATGGATATTTGCAGCTCGTTCTGCACTGTGCTGTCTAGACCACGAATTGGTGCTGCAAATGTTTTTCAAATGTGTAGCTGTCAGAGGATTTGGAAGGCATCACCTGCAGAGGAATCCTCAGCAGCAGCAGTGCTCCTGCACTTCTAGGGAAAGACAGGGAAAGGACTGTGAGGGAAATGCAGAGGTTATTCTGCTCAGGAAGAGAAAGAACTGTAGAACAGTCCTTAATTCAGTCATTCTTCTCTCAAAATTCACTGAGCCATAACAGAACACGTGACAGAAATAAACATAGGCAGAGGGCTGTTCTTCCAGGTTCTTTCCAGATTTTATATAGGGTGGAAAAAAAGGGGGAAGAATCAAGTCCTCTGTAATGAATGGATGAGAGAGAAACAACGAATAGGAGTTGTCAAACTGTAGCTGAACTAGTGAACCCCAGAGAATGCCAAGAGTTCTCCAGGATTTGCTAGAATTCAGACTCTGTTTGCCTTCCGAGCTGCATTTCCTCCTGTTAACAAGTTAGATAGAAAGAACACAGTACCTACTTTATTTTACCCTCTGCCAAGATCTAATTGCATGTGCCATGCCTCTGGTATGCTTAAAATAATTTTCCATAAGGCCTTCAGGAAAAAGGCACAAAAAGGAAACCAAGAATGACATAGGAAATATAACACGGGGAGAAATAATATGAAATGTGACCTGGGTTTCTTTCTAGTATAATTGTGTTTTGAAAATGCTTTAAAATAGTGAGAAAATGAAAGGGAGGACTCTCAAGTCCTTTACACGTGCACTTGTATATGAAGGCTGGTAAATATGCTTGTGTGTAAAAATATTGCCTGGTAAATGTATTTTTCCAAAAAATTTACATATAATCCAGGTTTTATTAACGTGGTAGAAGGGAAGAAACTACTCATAGAGATACACTGAGCTGTTAGTGAAATACATTAGATCAAGCAGGTGGCATTATTCCACATGGAATTTTTGTGGAAGTCATGTATTTTTAATGTTGCATATGCATATGTACATGTTTTGGGGATAGTGGCATCATGGGTTCATACCATATCAAGAAAATTATTAAAACTGGTTAAAAAATTACAGTTAATTGTATGAATTATATGCACCTGTCATGTTGACATTCTTCACCTCTGTAACAGGCTAAGTCTATTTAGGTGTAGTGTGAAGTATGAAAAGCAACATAACCGTATTGATGCAACATTTGGCCACGTTGATTAATCCTGCTGATAAGCAAGATGAAATTAATATGGGCATGGCATGGAATAAGTAATTGCCTTACCTGAACTAGGTCATCAGATCTAGCTCAGGAATTTTCATTCAGAACTGCCCTGTGAAGTGTAGGCTGTCAAGTTATCCTTCCTCAGACCTTGGCCATTCAGAGAGGAGTCTTTAGAGCAGTTGTACTTTTGTTAGAAAAGATATAGGGCCACGTGCACCCTAGAACACCATAATTTTACATGGGCTGTCCCCTCTCCATCCGTTTTCTAGCACAGAGGTAAGACTGAGATATTTCATTCCAGATCAGACATACAGTGTCTAATAGCATGGTGCTGTGGGTGGTCTGTAAGTGGTGGAAATGCAGATTGTATGTAGGATCTGCATTTATATAAGCCAGCACACATACAGGGATCAGCTTTGGCACTTGCACAGGCACACGTACACAAGAACATCGCTCGGAACAAAGTTTTAAAGGTGTTTATGCTGTGTGCTGAGCTGCTTGGCTGTGTTTTGTATGTGTGTAGCAGGTGTATTGATGTCGGTTGGCGCTGATTTCTCTCTGGTTTGTGTTCCCTGAAGTTCCTGTAAATTACCGGGTGGGATTGGATGGATCACTCGGTTTTCTGTGTTCTCTATCGGTTCCTGTGCCTGTGCCAGAGCAGAGATACGGTGCTGAGGAGAGCTGGTAGCTCACCCCGCACCCGAGCTGGAATCATCACAGCGTGCAGTTTATTCCTCCTCACGTTATCGCTGGGGCTGAGTGTGCTGTCACTGGGATGTGTGCGATGGCAACCGGGGACACTGCTCGGTGCCAGCGCAGGGCACGACCTGCGGGGAGTGACCCCGCCACACATGGCCCTCACCTCTGCACACTCGCGATGGATGGGGCTCCTGTCGCGACAGAGGCTGGTGCAGCCCCACAGAATCACTGAGTCTTTAGGGCTGGAAGGGACCCCTGAGATCACCCAGTCCAAATCTGACAAAGCAGGGTGACACAGGAACGCGGCCAGGTGGGTTTGGAGTG
>VZTZ01008716.1:0-63975 GCA_013400955.1 Drymodes brunneopygia | reverse complement strand
GGGAGCCCGAGCCGTGACGGCGACAGCGGCCTGGGCCGGCCGGCGGGGATCGGGCTGGTAGAGAAGGAAGGAAGGGAGCGATCCTGACCTTTTGCGGGCAGCGGGGCAGCTGCGGCTTTTTCTTCCCCCGTGCCGTTATCGCCCTCCGTTACCGGGGGCGGCTCGGAGCCGCTGAGGCGAGCGGAGAGGCCGCTCGGCCACCTGGACGCGGCCCCAGCCCCACAGGGACCCACCGCAGCCCCGAGGCGACAGCGGCTCCGGGGGCCCGCGTGCTCCCGGCCCGAAGTCCCTCGTTCCCGCTGGAGAGGCGGCTCGGCTCCCTCGGAGGCGGGAGGGGTGGGAGGGGGGGGGGGCTTTTTTTTTTTTTTTGGGACGCTTTCCCTTTTTTTTTTTTTAAATTTTTTTGTCCTGCCCCCCCCGGCCTCCCCCGCGAAGAGAGAGGTGTGCTCGGGCTTCTGTGCTGCGGGAGAGGGTCTATGGTGATAGCACGGGGGTGGTGAGGGCTGAGGAGGGGTCTCGCCGCCGCCCCCGCCGCCGCTGAGGAGGAGGAGAGGGAGGGGGAAGAGGCGAGGCACGGCACCATTTGCTGCTCCCTGCCCCAGCCATGGAGAACGCGCACACAAAGACTGTGGAGGAAGTTTTGGCTTATTTCGGCGTCAACGAGAGCACCGGGCTCAGCCTCGAGCAAGTGAAGAAGCTGAAGGAGAAATGGGGCTCCAACGGTAGGTGAGGCGGCCCCGCTGTGGGGATGCTGCCGCCGGCGCTCGCCCTCTTCCCCCTCTGCTCCCCTTCCCAGCCCTCTCTCCTCTCCCCCATCCTTGCCGGGGCCCTGTGCGAGGCCTAACGCGTGTGCTCTGGCAAAGCCGGCATCTCTTCCAGGACCCGGAATAGGAGCGAGGGAGAGAGAAGATGGCTGACTTGAACTCCACCTCGTGGGTTTCTTTCAATCCCGAGCTCCAAGGGCTGTTCTGGGGAGGAGGGTGTCACCTCCGTTCGCTTTCACCCTAACGGTGGGAAACCTTCTTCCGTTCTGAAATGAAGCGCTGTGGCATTTAGGTTTTCCCCTTTTTTTTTTTTTTTTTTTTGCCCGTCTTGACCTTCATTTTCCCCAGCTTTTTAGCGCCTTTCAGCCCCTTTTTTAATATTATTCTCCCCAGTCGGGACACAAAATTCGGTCGAATTTTTTTAATCCTCACTGCTTGGCTGTCTTAGTCCCTTCTGAACTCCCTTGCCGTTGTGTAAAAATGAAAATCTATGAGAAGATTACACGGTAGAGGTGGTTTTTTAGCTTTAACACTGCTTTTTTGCCTCTTGGATTACTCAATCTAGTTGCAGGGATATAAAGGGGAGAGCAGAAATAAGGACATACCCTTAAAATGGAGGAAAGAATCTGAAATATTTTGAACCAAGTTTGATGGTTTGTGTTTTTTTTTTTTTGAAGTGAATGTGGAGGAAAAGCTTTGTCAGAAAGCATTTGAAAAGCGTTTTGAGCCTTTGACCCTTTGTGTGCAGTAACAGCAGAAGTCCCACAGCTGGCCAGAGTGATGACTTGGCTGAATTATAACCCTTGGCACATTCCCGCGAACCTTTGTGTCTTAAAATGCAAAACTCTCAGGCCCATTCACATGCTCTGGTGAAAAGAGCCACCTTAGTGGGGCTTTCAGTATGTCTGTCAAATCCAGCCCAGCTGAGTGTGCAGTTCAGGAAGAGTATCTGGTGTGGATGCCTGATAATGCTCTAATGTGTTTCTTCGATGATTTCTTTTCTTTGACATGCTTCCTGGAAAAATCTTCCGCTGACAGAGCTACCGGCAGAGGAAGGTGAGCATGGTTATGAAATCTTCTGCTAATTCTTGTTGATAATACGTTTTTTTAGATGTGCATGACTCAATGGCTTTGTTACTTATTGCAGGAAAAACCCTACTCGAGCTTGTGATTGAACAATTTGAAGACTTACTAGTTAGAATTTTGTTGCTGGCCGCGTGCATATCTTTTGTAAGTATGATTTATTAATTTTTTTTAATTATTTCCTAGGGTTCTGTATGGCAGAGTGACATATTCCAATGTATATGAACTGTCCATACTGAAATTATTCTTTCTCACTGGATAGATGCAAGATTGCTGTCTCTTAAATTAGTTCCTTGTGACGAGGTTTCTGTGTGCTAGCCAACGAAAATTTTCAGGGAGTCTTTCATTGCATGAGTCATAAGTACATAACTACACTAGACAGGTATTTTAAAAAGTGCTTCTCATTCAACCCAGTTTGCTTATTTGAGGTGGGATTTCCCAATGCTGCCGTTGGCTTTGAAAGCTAACCTTGAGTAAGTAAGCGTTTAACTGGACATTCATCTTGCCTTTGGGTTAATCTTTATCAAGCTCGATGTACAATCATTGGAAGACATTTTTGGATGCAATGCAGACTGTAAATAGAATCTACATGGCGAATATTCCAGTTGCCTTCCCTTCCTGATAATAGCAAGGTGACAGTTGTTGCTTTTGACAGTGACAAGAATGTTGACGGCTGTGATGGCACCATTGTTGACCAAATTTGGTCACTGACCTTTGGATAGTCAAGTCATTAAATGGACATCTCGCTTTGCATACAGGACTAAAAGAGCAAGAACATTTTAAACTTCTTTTTTTCTAAAAAAAGCATGATTAGGCAATCTTCTTACATTATGTGTAAAGGGTATGGGCTTGCTGAAAAACTGGAGAATGGAGTGAAGACTCAGAGAAGGAAGGTGAAGGCTGTATTTCTTGGGGAGCTGGACAACAGAAACAAAAGCTTGCAGAATATTAAATTGTTTAGGTAGGGAGTAGAAGTTTACAGTAGACTTTGCCCTGGAGTTGTAATTAACTACTTGAAAAAAAAAAATAAATGCTGCAGCTCTTGGGGGGAGTGGAAATTGTAGTGACTCTTTAGCTAAGGGCAAGCTAATTAGGATGGGCAGAGGAGAATGTGCTCTGGAGCTGTTGTGTGTGCTGGGGGAAGGGTTGCCCTGGTGCTGCAGTTTGTGCTGTGCTGGGGATCTGCTCTCCCCACACCAACACCTTCCAAAGGGCTCTGGCTGTGGGTCTGTAATTCCCCAGCACCAGCTGAGCAGGGACTGGTGACATCAATCTTGACCATGGAGACAGATGTGCTTCACTCAGCCCTCTTGTTTCCTGGAGAGGAAATCAGGCTGGCTATTGAAAATTGAATAAACAGTCATTCAAAAGCTTTTTTTTTTTCCCCTCCTCTTTCCCCTTTTCCTCACAGAGGGTGAGAAGGGGATGTCTTTTTGTTCCTGAAAAGTCAGGAGTGTTTCTGTCATCTCATGAGACAAATGACAGCACAGAAGTTTGTTAGCCTTCCGTGCCAAAGTACATTAGTTGTTTTTATTATAAACAAGTAAGTGAAAAATCAGATTCACCAAACTAAAGCTTTCATGTCTGAGTCTGAGACCAGACTGGCAGAGGTCATAGAACATACACTGCTGAGTCCTCTTGGAAAACTCGATTAGTAGCTGAATTCAGTTGCTTTTTTCAGTATGGTTAATTTTCCTATCTAATTAAGAGGAGACTGTAGTCTAATGGAGTGTGGGATAGATCTGGGTTCTCTGCTTCTGTGCAGCTGACATGGTACATGACCTTGGGCTACTGCTCTGTCTTTTCTGTCTCCTATTTTAGAGTTACAGAGGCACACTAAACTGATGTTGGAAGTAAAGGTTTTTCTCTGATGAAAAGTAAAAAACCTGTAGATATAATTTTGGTACTTTAAAAGCTCTTTGCATTTGTGCTTGTTTCTGGTGTTTTCTTTGCTCAGAAGGTGATCATATTGTCTGTTTTTCTTAGGTTTTAACACTTTCTCTTGATGAAAGCATAATACAGACTTTTGTAGTAGCTGTAAAGCACTGTTGGATATGTTGATACAAGGATTGCATTACTGCAAAAATAGGATGTAATTACATCACCTAAATTCTGGTGTTCTTTACCAGCTGTACATTGTCAGTTTAGAAAAATTAAGATTCAGGTATGAGAGAGAGGATCTCGAGGTATATAGATAATTTTTTTTGTGTGTGTTGAGGGAGTTTTTATGGTGGTTGTGTTGCAGTCATAAATCACATTAGTTTATTGCTGTTAGAACTGCCTGCACAGTAACACTCATCTGTAGCACTGGGACCTGCATTAGGTTTTTGTGCAGAAACACCCCTTCTTATATAGAATATAAACTTGTGTTGAGAGTGCCTTTTGTGCCCTCTGCTCCCACTCTGCCTGTCAGGTACGTGTCAGTAAAATAACTCAGAGCAGCAGCTCAATCTGTGTCACCCGGGCTGATTGCTGGGGTCAGATGCTGCGTGTTTGTGGGCTGTGGATCCTGTGTCCTACATTCCAGGTCAGAACTGCTGTCAGAGATGTGCCTGGTTAGTGAAAGCCCTCAGTATGGCTTTTGAAGAGAAACAGTATAAATAATTTCTGATGGTGAGTGAATGAATCTGTGACTAGACTTGTCTCAGTCTTCTGTTGGATCCGTGAAGCCTCTGCAGAAATAAACCCGTGGAGTGTATTCATGGCTTTTAATTCTTGATACTTGTGTAGCATGTGCTCACATGTACAGTGTTTACTGAAAAGAACAGCTTGCTTTGCTGTATAAATGATTTTGACAGGTTGCAAAATGTTAACTGCATCTGATGTACGATAATTCCTTGGTGAAGTGTGGATGCTTTAAGCAGTGGTGTGTGCTGAACTCTGCAGTCTCAGCTCTGCATCACACAGTGGATTTCCTTCTACAAGGTGCAATGTAGGCTATAAATTCTATCAAAATTTGAAGTTTATATACAGTGTCCTAAGAGCATTCCCTCCCCTCAATTATTCCTTTGATTTCTAAGCTGACTTAGAGGTGAATGTCCTGGGAATGTTTTCTAATAGTGGATGGTATCTGTGTTTGGATTAAAACAATACCTTGTGCTTTGGCCCAGAGATTGTTCTAGCCTGTAAATTAGCATGAGTATAACCTAGCTTGTGGTAAAAGGTGAGCAAAGGTCCTCTTGGAGCAAGTAGGATGTGTCAGACACAGTGTTGCAGGCTTTGCCCTGAAGTCACCCCAAAAGCTACCTGTTAAGGGCAGCAGCAGTGAGCGTGTGGCACAAGATAAGGGTTGCTGGAGAACATGACACTGACATGCTTTTAGCTAAACTTAGATTGCTCATTAGCACGAGGGTAAGGGTGATAAAAATGTGAGAAATCACTGTGATTCCATTTTATATTGTAAAAATTAAACTGTGGGTGACTGGTGTCTCTTTTTTTTTCCCCTTACTGCTCTAATAAACAGTATATTTATTTTCAGAAATACCGAGTAACATCTCATGGGTGCTTATAATCTCTTAACTCAGTGAAATTCTTAATTTTGTACTTATACATGTGGTCAAGATGTCTTGGTCTGTGTTTGAGATTTTTTTTCCCCTGACCTCCCTGTGTAGCAGACAAAAATCTCTACTGAATCACGGAACTAAAACTGGGAGGTTTTTCTTCAGTGTTTCCTGGTGTTCAGTGTAACTGACATGGATGGAACAGAACTACTGAAATAGTTTGCATCTGCTTAATTTTAAGCTAATTTGTATTGAAAAGAAAAATCCCTAAAAAGAGGGTTTTCTGAGCAGTAGTTGATACTCTGTCCAAAATATACTAAAACTTAAATCACATTATTCTGTAAGAAGGAAACTTAAATGTTGTCCATACATGTTATATGACCTGCGTTAATTAATCCAGGGCTTCTTTTTGTTGGGATGAGGTCTTACCTCGCCCAGCTTGCTTCTGAGTTTCCATTGTCAAAACGAAAACCAAACAAAAATCTCTGGTGGGTTGCTGACAACAAAGTGTTTGCTTTTCCTCTGTTAGTGGTGAGCGGGTACAGCCTGCTGGGCAACGCAATTCTGCCTCGAAACTCCCATTCTTCAGTTCCATTGTTGTTACTTAATGACACACAGTCATTGAGGTAACTTCCCTGACAATGGAGATACTTCACTTGTAGAAATGGAAAAAGCTGTAAGGGCACTTGTGCTGCTCCAGCCGCTTCCATCAGCTCTCACCTCATTGCTGGCCCACTTTGGCATTGTACCTCTGCCCCCTTTTTACAAATAACCATGAAAACTCAGTGCTGTTTGCCTCTCCTTGTGTCTTTTGCCTCAATGTCCTGCAGGTCCACTCCATTAGGCTTTGTTTAAAATAGGCTCTGCAAACCATAGCTCCAGCAGCCCTAAAGCAAATACGCTGAATGAAAGTTGTCCTTTAAGCTGCTTATGTTGGCTGTTGATATGGGCCTTTTATGTCTTGCTATTATTTCCCTTATATTTTTAGGCTTGCATTTCTCTTGAGCAATTATCTTACTCTTTTTTTACTTTTTCTGCTCTTTCTTAAATACGTGGTGACTTTACCTATTGACAGTACTGCCTGGCCAGTGCATTGGAGATCAATGACCTGGAAATTAAGCTGTTTTACATGTGAGTGTTAAAGTGATTAGGGCTGAAACATGGTGGGGCCCTTCTGAGTAGAAATGTAAAAAAATGAGTTCTCTCACTGTAAACCTCTCCAGGGTCTTAAAAGTGTGCTAGTGGAAACTTTCTGACAAGGACTCAGTGACTTGGACAAGAATTGTCTAGTCTTTACCAGGCTTCAGTAAATGGTCTGTTGTTACTAAAAATGCAGAGTTGAATATTTGTTATTGCTTGTTCTACTTCCTCTTTGTTTTTCTTGGCTTTGTTTTGGTTTTTTTTTTACTTCAGGCTGCTATCAAATAATAAACCTGATCTGTTACAGAATGTGTTGTGTACCACAAATATCCTAAATGGAGTGTTGATATAGCTGTAATCTGGTATAGCAAAACCAAGAACTCGCAATGTATCTGGTTATTTTATGTCTATATTTACTAAATTGTTCTAGAACTAGAGCTTGGATTGTTCCACTGATAGTAACTGTGTAGAAACTTCTGGAGGGAGAAATGTGTATTGCTGGCTTCCAGGGTTAGCTAGATACTTCATTTTAGTCTTGTCACAGATTGGTAATTTCACCAAAAAAACAGCAGTGATGATTTAAACCGTCAGACTCTATACTCTCAGGATCTCTAATTTGAGTTCATCTGCTCTTTTTGAAATAATGGCTTATTGAAAGGAAAGATCACTTGAAAACTTAATTTTGGCTCTCCTTGACATACTTGGATCTTGTTGTCCTTGTAGCTCCTTTCCTTGCCTCTGGAAGTTGTGGCCTTTCTCAATGTTATTTTACAGCACTCACGGTCTTAAATCGGAAAAGATTCTGGTTTAGTGTCGTGTAAAGCAGATGTTTTATTCCAGTTAACCTTGTAGGTGCCTGCTCATCTAAGCACATCAGAACATAATTGAATTTATTTGCTTTGTTTGAAAGCAAGGTGGGCTCTACAGAATTCCAATAAAGAAAGGGAGGGAAGAAACAGATTCTGATGGCAGCGTGTGACCTTGTGTGTGTTGAGAGATCTGGAAATGCCCTGTCAGCCTCTCCTGGGGCTCCGTGGGCAGCAGCAGTGCTGGTGCAGAGGGGAGGCTGCCCATGGCACTGGGATTGGTATGGAGTGAGGACAGACAGCAGGGCCTGTCCCATGCCCCAGCAGGGCAAACGGCAGGAGCTGTTCCAGGGATTGGAGAGAGTGGTGTGGAACAGATCCAACTGAATCTGTTCTACAGGGGGATTACACAGACCCTCAAAATGTTGTGCTGCCAGTTGGAGTGTTGCAGTCGTATTAAACACAACCTGGATGTTACAAGTTTATCCCTTTGTAATAAAAATTGGTGGTTGTTGCATTGGATTTGCTTGACAGTCTGTTTTCTGCTTGAGGCTTTCATGCTGCTGCTCCTTCCTTTTGACGTCCCGGAGTGTCTCACAATTGAGCAATAGCTTGGAGCAGCATGTTGGTGGAATCATGGGCTTGCTTTAGTAACAGTTTGCTCGCTGCAGTCTTCTAGTGATTCAGAGTGCTGTTGCCTGACTACCAGCCCTAATTATCTCAACACGTTGTTCCTATTTACTGTCACTTTCCAGGCTTCCTGTTGCTCAACATGTTGACGAAAACGCTCTTCCTCTCTGGCCATGTTGATTTGACTTTTCATCAGTGACTCCAGCACTCTGTAGAGGCCCTGACATGTTCAAGTCAAGTGAATGACAGATGCCTAAAACTGGAGTGCACTTGTAAAACAAATAAATTAAAGCAAAATCTATGTGGAGCCTTTTATGCAAGTCCTCCAGTTTGATTTACCTTTTAAAATCCAATTTTGAGTTTTATCAGCTACTTGGTTCAGAATCCAGCTGCAGGTATAACTATACCATTCACAGATGCTTCATTAAGACACTACTTGTATTTAAATAAGTAGATGCTTATCTTTTGTATCTACTCACTGAAAACTTGTAAAGCTGTTGTCATTTGTGTGGCTAAATTACTGGTAAAGGACAATTAACTTCCTTAAAATTCAGATTCTGGCAAGGTTTTAGTGTTTTAAGTAGTCAAACTAATCTGTGTCCTGTTTTATACAGTTATGAAATAATTATTTCTCATTGTCATAACTGTTGTCACAACTTCTGCTTTCACTTCTGAAGCAACAGTAGCAATTGTTTCCCAGATAAATAGCTTACTCCTTTAAAAGAAGAGAGGCCTCTAAAATGAACTTTGTACTACTTTAGTAAAGATTCTTTTTCTCCTTTTCCATTGCGTTTTGCCAACCCATTCATGAATTACAAAACTACAAACTTGGTAGATTGAGGGGTTTCCAAAACTGCTGAAGTATAAGCAGTTGAAACTTAGCAGGCATAAAGTTTGAAGGTGTCTGTGTAAATCAGGAATTTAAATCACTGTGTTTCTCTTGCAGGTCCTGGCCTGGTTTGAAGAAGGTGAAGAAACAATCACAGCATTTGTAGAGCCTTTTGTAATCCTACTTATATTAGTAGCCAATGCAATTGTGGGAGTGTGGCAGGTATGCAGAGACTTCTACAGCATCAAATCACAAATGTTTTGGGGTTTTATGGTTTAAGAGGAAGCATTGTGCCCTGCAGTGTTGAGTGTTCTTACAAAGCAAGTAGGATGTGTTGCTAACTTTGGATTCCTGAGAGTCAGCAAACCATAAAGCTTCTCAACAGAAAGTGTTGACTTAAAGGTAAAATGAAAACTTCAGAAGTGTTGCCAGAAAGGCAAAATGCCCATCAGTGTGTTTGGCCACACACTGCTGAACACATGGACGAGACAGGCCAGAATAAAGGCCTGAATTCAGGCAATAAATCAGGCCCTGCAAAGCTAGGAACAATTGGAGTGGTTTGCTTGGGTTTTTTTTCCCAACTAAAGAACAAAGGATGGAGCACTTGTAATCTTGTTTCTTGTCTGTTTCCTCTTGAGACAATTGCTGTGCTTTAGTAAATTATTAATACAGTATTAATTCTCCCTGTTCAGTCACTCTGGTACCTATTAAGTGTACATCCAAAGACTGCATGTCTGTCAAAAGGCACAAGTTTGCTCTGAAAACATCTAAATACCATGAAACTTTTCCTACACTGTCAGCTGTGACATTAATTTGATGCCTTTTTATAAATCATGTAGACAGTAATATCATAACATAAAATAACACTTCATGAGATGCCATAACAAAAATGTTCATATCACTTTAGTTTGCTAATTTGATCACTTTAGACAGTGGATGTTTTGTTAGAAGGTTTTTTCTACAGATAAAAAGTGTTCTAGGATTTTTATGGCAATTTAAGTTCTTTGTGTGATTGGTTGGTTTTGTTGGTTTTTTTTTTTTTAAGGGAGGGTGCTAACATGACATAATTACTTGCTCTCTTAGTGGATGAGGCTTCATGCTTAACAAAGAAAAAGCAAACTGGTCAAAATAACAAAAATTAAGAGGAGGAGCCCTGTTAACAGGTTACAACACATTAGAGGGGACCCTGCCTGCTGGAAGAAGTGGCATTGCTGCACATTCTTGTGCTCTGCTTTGTGCTATCCCAAGTGAGCTGGCTGAAGAGCATTCCTCAAAATTCAGTTTTTAGCAGAACCCAGCTTGCTGCACAACCTGCTGGAGCAGATGTGGAGGGAAGAGAGATAATGTTGGTCAAGGGGTGACAGCACTGCCCCCTTAAACGACATTTTATATTCAAGTCTTCATAAAGTAATTGTGCAAGAGTTAAACATTAACTTGAAACTCTTGAGTTGCAGTTCTGCAGGTACTAATTTTAAGCATGAAATGGAAGGTAAAGCTGTCTGTATAGTTTGAGGACTTTTCTTGTGTAGTTGTTTTCCCTGTTGTAGGAAATAATCAGGGTTTTTTTCAGGTGTTATAGTATGCAGAGAACACCTCTGTGTAGATTTCTACATGCATGGAATTTCACTGTGAAAGAGAATTGCTGCACAGATGAAGTGACTCATTCCCTTGTTCTAATGGGCACGGAAAATCAACCACAGTACACAGTCCCCACCCATAAATGTATCTGTTCCTACAGGTACCAGATGTGAGCACTGAGTCACAGCTCTGCCACCCTCAACCTTTCCTCTCACGTGCACCTTTCCCCAGGAGCCACCTGCCAGTGCTTCAGTGCCTGCAGGATACCTCTGACTACCATAACTTCAGGCAAACTGCAGCAAAAAGATTCAGTCTCACATGCTGAGCTGTTTGAAGGAGCTGAATCACAGAATTGTTGAGGGTGGAAAAGATCTTTAAGGTCATCAAGTCACACTGTTAACACAGCGCTGCCAAGGCCACCACAAAACCATGTCCCTGAGGGCCACATGTACGTCTTTTAGATACCTGCAGGCATGGTGATTCATACACTTTCCTGAGCAGCCTGTTTGGATGCTTGACAACCATTTCTGTGAAGAAGTTGTTGCTAATACCCATTCTAAATTTTTCCTGGTGCAACTTGGATGTTTATTCTTGTTCTGTTCCTTTTCTAGAGAGTGATGAGGTCCCCCTGAGCCTCCTTTTCTGCAGGCTGAGCCCCCCGCTCAGCTCCCTCAGGTGCTCCTGATGCTCCAGACCCTTCCCCAGCTCTGTTCCCTTCCCATGTCCTGCTCCAGCCCCTCAATGTCCTTCTTGTCATGAGGGGACCCAAACTGGCCCTGAACTGGAGGTGCCTCAGCAGTGCCCAGCACAGGGTTTGGGCACTGCTCTGATCTTACTGTCTGAACTATTTCTGCTACAAGCCAGGTGCCATCAGCCTTGGCCATCTGGGTCATCAACTTGAATTTTTATTTCTCCTTTTTGAAGGAAAAGTTCTGTTGAAGTAACCTTGCTTTTGTGGGAGTTAAAGGTTTTGCCTCATGGTGACTCATAGTTAGTCCCCAGGAAAGCAGTGTTGGTGTTCTAGTGCTGAGGAGCAGAATTAATTTATCTGGTGCAATATGAGGCTGGTATTATTTACAGCTTTATGGTTCTGTGTGGTATCTGCACTGCCAGACCCTGAGCTGTGCCATTTAAATATTAGTTCCTCAAGGTAGTTTTGGTAACACTCCTTTTCAGCTGCACTGTTAAAAGGAACTTGTGAGTTCCTCAGCATTTGAATTTCTGATGGTTATGTTTCTGCTTTGACATGCAGGAGGAATTTTTTTATTACATGGAAAAACTGATGTATAGTAAAGGGCAGACGTTCTAGAAACTGTGTGCACTCTACCATTATCTGTAATTATCAGGGCTAAATGACGTTTGTTCTTGTCAATAGGCAGGGAAATGGAAAATAAGTTCCTTCTCCAGAAGCTGGAGAAGGAGCACTGATAAGCTGCAGGTTTCTACAGTTCTTTATCCAGGTGGCATCACAGCACTGATACCAATCTCTGCTAGTGCTCAGTGAGAGGACTGCAGCTGAGATAGGAAAGCTGTTGTGTTACAGTGGAAATGAGAAGGTTTTTGTGTGTGGGGGTTCATCCAAGTTTGTAAATTGTTTAGAGATTCTGGGGAAGTTTGTAGTGTATTCTTTAATTTCACTTCAGCATGACGTGATTTGCTGAAGCAAAGTTGGTAATAAGTTGGCTTCATCATAACTTCATCCTTGATTTCTGTCAGTAAATAAAATTCAGCAGTGCTGGTCCACTCCAGGCTGAGTGTAAGCTGCTCCAGCCAAGGTACAGCCAAAATCTACATCCCTGAGTCTTAATTCTGCTTAGTGCTTTTTTTATGTCAAAAAACATCCAAATGTGACCTGAAACTCCTTGTGTGGCCTCTCTGCAACAACGCACTGCATATTCTTGATGGAGAATGCTGCAGGGTTTAAATAAACAATTTCTGTATTCCAAAGACCCACAAACACCTGAATTACACTCTAATGATTTCCAGTCAGCAACCTTTTAAGGGGAGGGGACACAAAATGTTCTGTATGAAGAAATAGAGCTGAGCTGTGTTGGTAGCATTCATATGATAATGCTTTTGAAAAATCGGGTCTGACAGGCTTATTTTTCCTTGAGGGCTTTCAAAATTACATATTTTTGCTGTCTTTTAGGAAAGAAATGCTGAAAATGCTATTGAAGCTCTCAAAGAATATGAACCAGAGATGGGCAAAGTGTATCGACAAGACCGAAAAAGTGTCCAGAGGATTAAAGCAAGAGACATTGTCCCAGGTGACATCGTGGAAGTGGCAGGTAAGACCCACTCACGTGGTGCATACATGCATTAGCATATTAATGTAAAATTGTTGTGGGGCTTTGTCTTAATGATTTGAGGCCCAGGGGGGAGTTTTCAAAGACTCCGAAGTCTATGCTTCACTTAAGAACATTGCTCCTGTTCATCTGTAATTACTTTCAATGTGCATTTCTACGGAGGGGATTGTTTTTCAAATTGCCACTTAGTTTAATTGGTAGGTCTAAAAGAAAAGCATCTTAACTGGAGTTGTGGTTTTAACACTTGACACGAATTTAAAGTTTTGTTTTCTAGTCTTGTTTCAGAGTGTCCTAAAACTTGTCTGGTTTTCTATCACGAAGTATGTGTGTGTTCCTGGTTTTTAAATGTCTTCAGTTTCCTTAGGTTTGGAAGTGCAGATATTTTTTTTTTTGGTCATGCTCTGTTATTTCATCTGAATGTGTTTCTCCAGCTCTTAGACTTGTAGTAGCAGTGCTTTTGTACTTCTCTACAAATGCCTTCTGTCCTCTCAGCAAGTATGACTGGCACATGACCTCACTGTTTCCTCATCTTTCATAATGCTTTATGCTTCTTTTGACAATTTGCTGCATAGATCTCAAATACATGAGCTATGCAGAGTAGAGCTCCCTGTTTCTCCTGGGTAAGCTTTTGAAGTGTCAGTCTTAAAAGCCTGGACTTTTGCCTAGAGCTTTCTAATATCTTAGTTTTGCTCTAAAAGGTGTTTCTTTGTTGAAAGAAGTGCAAAAATAAATGGGTTATATACTTTTTGCTAAAACTCCATAATTTTGGTGATAATGCCATAGTAATAACTTTTTCTCTAAACTGGGCTTGGCTGTTCCTTCCCAGATAAAACTAGGTGGCTCTTGTTAAGTGTCAGGAGTGTTGCCTGCTCAGATTTTGTAGGTCATTATCAACTGTTAACTGAGTGATTCTTCCTTTGGGAGCAATTCAGGGTGTACATCAAACTTACTTTGCACTAGTGTCACTTTGATTTTAGAGGTGGTAGCTGTCTCAGGAGGAGATAAATATATACCCTTAAACTCGACTATCCTCCTGTTTTAATTAGCAGGCAAAGAGAGTGTGCACTCAGAATGAAGTTGGTGTTGGCTGCCTGCCCAGCTTTCATTCCTTGAGAAACTTTAACATTGGCTGAGCCCTGTCTCAAGCCCCTGTTCTGTGCACAGGATGATTCAGCTGCAAGTCCAAATCCAAAGTGGTGATAGCAGAAACAGGGGGTGAACTGTGATGCCTTGTCAGTGACTGTGCTCTGCCTCTCTGCTGCTGCCCTGTGCTCTGCAAGGGGGGTTCTTTCTGCTGTGTTTGTCGTGTCCTTTTGAGGCAAACAGAACTGTATCAATTACAGACTCTGCATTAGATGTCTGGGCCAAATCCTTATCCTGTTTTTAAATGTCAGCAATGGAATGGTGGTTTTGGAAGGAGTTTTCACTGTGGGAATACACTCGGGTTGTGTTTTTTGGTACTTTAAGGCAGTATTGGTAGCATTGCAAGTTGAGCGTGTGTTTTGCAATGGTTTTGGGTATCACTGAGGAGAAATGCTGGATCTCAATGCTCTGCCAGGTGTCTGGAGCACAGAACACTTTCTCCTTGATTCATTGCCATTTCAGAAGAGGTACAGATTGTGTTTTCATCTTCAAATTTAGCTTTGCCTTTATTCTGTATGAGAACACCTGGGGGATGTGTGGGCTTTTACTTACCTGCTGTATATTGTCAGTACCAATAAAATCAATTACTCTGTTTAAAAGGCCTATGTCTGAGGGAGAAAAACGAGCTGGGAATAACCAATGTGTCTGTAACACCAGGCTGCCTTTAGCAAGCATTGTGTCCTCTTCATCACAGGGTTACTATTGCATTATTTTAAAATCTGCTTGTAAAACAGTGACTGATAGTCCAGCACATGTAGAATTGATTGGTTTTTTTTTTTTTAAAATAAGGACAAGTTTAGGCTGGTGTGCTCATGTAGAAACTCAAAAAATACCCAAGTTTTATGACTGTCCTTTAAGATAGGTGGTCTGGCTTGTTGATGGACTGTAGAAGCTTTTCTGGGTAAAATACTCATTTAATCTGGTAGGTCAGACAATGCACTTAAATTGCCTTCATTTGAAGGTGCAGTTGATTGTAAGTCATGTGGATGTTTAATAGAGAAATCAGTGCTTCAGTGTAATACCAAAATAATGAATTCTTGTAGCTAGACAATGATGAAGTTGTAATTGTAATCAAACTGAGAAAAGGCACAGAGCAAGTAGAGAAGAGCCAGTAAATGCAGCGTGTCCCAGCGTTGGTGTCAAGAGCTGGAGGTGAGAGGGACTCTGTGCATGCCTGTGCCTCAAGTGCAGGAGGACTGTGATGGCCTTTGACATGGTGTTTGCAAAAAGATGGCCATGTAGGGAAGTGACAGAGCCCTTCATGCTGGGATACATATCTGGCTCTGGAATTCATGGCAAAGTGCCAACAACATTTGTGTGTCCAGGCAAATATCTCTCAGCCAAGTGGCATAAACAGCCAGGTGATTGGTTTCTCCCCTGTGCTGATAACTAATAGTGAACAGATTTCTACAAGTCTTCCCTTGCAAAATAGTTGTATTTAATGCTGTAACAGCTTTGTAAATTTTGTTTGTATCTCTGTTTTGTTGTATCTCTGTTCGTGGAGATAACTTCATTGTAGGAATTGTTAGATTGCTATTGATACATGCAGACATTAATTTCTTAACTGCATGTTGTGAAGAAGAATTTCCTCCATGTTCATTTTAGCAGAGATGGTGGAAAAGATGCTGCACAATGAACAGGAGCTCTTAGGGATGTTGGGATCACAGATTTGGGATGTGTGCCTTGAATTTGCTTGCAGACCATGTGGTGGGCATGGTTCTCAGAGCTGTAGTGCGTGTTGGTTACTAAACTACAGAGCTTTTCTTAAAACTGATGAACTGACAAACATCCAGGTTGTGTCCTCACATGGCTTTTCAGTTTGCCTGTCTTTAAATGGATTATCATGTTGTTGTAGAAGCTGGAATTAGTTGGAGGGTACATTCTAAACTTGTAACTAGGAGCTGTCTTAATAAATTAGATACACTTTGGTTTAGTTGAGTTTTTGGTTGCTGGGTTAAAGTAACATTTTAAAGAGAAATTTAACACAGCATGGCCCTACTTCTTACAAGTTTTGTATGAAGTTCAGCCTGAAAAATTGGGATAAACTGGTTGTAAATCATGTATTTTTTTAATAGAAGCACATTTGGGAACAGAGATGACCTTTATTCACTTCCGCTGTATTTTCCTGTCTAAAATTTTTCTGGAGTAGATACAGTGTATCTGAGTTTCTGTAATTTAATAAATGAAAGTTCAATAGTTGCAGTCACTAAATGACCAAGGCACAGCCACAGTAGTTCCTCTTTTCCCCGAATTTCTGAGGGATGGTTCTTGTCATCTGTTACTGTATCTGTAAGTATTCAACATGTTAAAAATACACCCAGAGTTGCCAGAAGCTGTTGCTTATTAAATTAGTGTGTATTCCAGAAAACTTTGTTTTATACCTGGCACAGAGTAGGCAAGAGCTACTTTCTGAGGCTTTTAATTCCAACTGCAGAGCACTTGAGGACTCTTGTGCCTTATAATAAAAGAAAGATGAATTTTGGGATGAAGGAGGTCAGGAAGGAAGAAGATTCTTGAGGTGAATTCAATCAAATGCCCATGTGGTTGTGAAGAGCTCCAGGTTCTCCCTGGTAGTACAACTAAAAACATGGATGTTGCAGGTCTTACTCCAAAACATCTGAATCCTTGTGCCTGTGTTACTTTTTTAACAACTAGGATTGATTTTCAGACTCAGTGCTAGAGATGCAGGTTTACTTTTTCTGGGAAAGTACTGAGATTGGAAAAAATGAGGAAAAGGATGGAGGAAGGCTTAAGCCCAGAACAGAGAGCTACAGGAGGCTGTCCTAAAGCAAAGTGCTGAGAGCTTCTCTTGATGGGGAAGAAGAATTGACTGCAAATCTTGTGGGTGTTTCCTTACCAGGTGCAAACTATTGGGTTTGGGTTTTAAAGCACATATTTTGCTTTTTTTCCTAAAGCGCTACTTTTGAACCAGAACAGACAGGAAAGTAAGATCAGTGGTTAATAAATAAATGTACAGGCAGTGCATAAATCTGTGAGCTTCAGTGAACATTTTGGCCAACACATCAGAGGCAGCTTGGGGATAACCAGGCACAGTCCAAACTCCATCCCATACTTCACTGGAGTCTGGAGTTATGTCAGGTTCAACTCAGGGCACAGGCTAAACTTGTGTCACTTTTAACACACATTTGAAACATTGCAAAACACATTTCCAATTTTTGCCCCAGTTCTGGCAGCATTTTCCTGCAGAGTTACCAAACAGTTTGGTAAAAAGAGCAAAATTAATTCTGGTTTAGTTGCTGAAAATTGAGAACATACCTCATATTCTACATATTCTCTACTTTTGACAGAACTGATACTGAGTGGGTTTTAATATAAGCACAGATAGTACTGAACAAAAAGCTTGAACATCAAGATAATGTTCTGTTATTACTGTATCACCCTGGCNATATATATATATATGTTATTTAAATTTTTTTTAATCTCTACCTTGAACAGTTCCTGGATTAGGATATTCACACCTTGCATACACTGCACAGTAAGCTCTGGGGATATTTTCTGTCTGCAGAATGCAGAAGGTGGATGATAGAGGCTGTTTCATGCACATTGTCTAATGCAAAGAATGAATTTAAATGTGTTGTTTTGTCACCTTGTCAGTGAAAGCAAGTGCTGTTTTACTGCCATGGTTACAACTGATGGACCTTTGCTGGTGTAATCCCTCTGGTTGGAAAACAAATCTTACCTTCCTGGTTTGGAGTGGAAACTCCGACTTAAAATATGGTTCATCATCACTCTTCTAATTTTGACACTTGGACAGTCTTGCCTTGTATGAAAGTGTAGATGGACTCAATTATGTTCCTGTTTTGTAGAGTTTCTGATTTCTGGTACCAGTTTATTGTGCCCTGTTCAGGAAGTGTTAAATACTTAAAAGCTGTTACTACGGAAGAAAAATTAAGTTTCTGATGGTCCGAGGAAATCAAGCACAATAAGAAGATGAGATTATCTGCAGGCAAGGGGGGAAGAGGAGCTAAGCTGAGCTTGTGTTAAGGAAGTTTAATACAAAGAACAGTTTGTGCTGGAGCAGCCCTACCTCTAAATAAAAGCAAACCATTGTGTTCAGGTGTGAGCTTTAAATATTACTGTCCCCAGCAATACTCCATTCAACACTCAGAAAATCCCCAGTTCTGTTGATTGAAGTGTGTAGCATCCTTTATCTGGTATTTTAAATCTATTAATTTCAGTTCTTCAACTGAGTTCTTCAATTCTTCATGTAGGAAGTTTCAGTTGCTTCAGTTTATTGGTAAATACTCACACAATGGTGTGTCTTCTAATTTAGAGGATAAACTTTTGGGTAAGAGAGGGAACTGAAATAACTGACTCTTAAGAAGANATATTTTGCTTTTTTTCCTAAAGCGCTACTTTTGAACCAGAACAGACAGGAAAGTAAGATCAGTGGTTAATAAATAAATGTACAGGCAGTGCATAAATCTGTGAGCTTCAGTGAACATTTTGGCCAACACATCAGAGGCAGCTTGGGGATAACCAGGCACAGTCCAAACTCCATCCCATACTTCACTGGAGTCTGGAGTTATGTCAGGTTCAACTCAGGGCACAGGCTAAACTTGTGTCACTTTTAACACACATTTGAAACATTGCAAAACACATTTCCAATTTTTGCCCCAGTTCTGGCAGCATTTTCCTGCAGAGTTACCAAACAGTTTGGTAAAAAGAGCAAAATTAATTCTGGTTTAGTTGCTGAAAATTGAGAACATACCTCATATTCTACATATTCTCTACTTTTGACAGAACTGATACTGAGTGGGTTTTAATATAAGCACAGATAGTACTGAACAAAAAGCTTGAACATCAAGATAATGTTCTGTTATTACTGTATCACCCTGGCAAAGGAAGCTTTTTTTTTTAAAGCTAAAGAAAACTTGCACTTGAAGTCTCTTGGTTCTTCTGTTACCCAAATGCAGCATAACTTGGAAACAGGACTTGAGCTTTGGTGTGACAATGTTGTTGTTCTCTGCCTGGCCTGGCTTAAGTTGAAGCTTAACTTACCAGTCCATTCTTTCTGCTATTAGATATTTTTATCGGCTGATCACAAGAGTTTTCCGTCTAGTAGGCAGTGGTATAAATAGATCCACTAATTAAAAACTAAAACTAGACAAATGTGGTTTAGAAATGAGTGCAGACTTACAAGCAGGGTCCCTGTCCATCAGCACATCTTATCTAATGTTCTGGTGCCCTCTTCAGAGAGAATGACAAGTCTGTTTTTAGAGAATGAAAAGAAACAAATTAGGAACAATTTGAGTTTTATGTACTGTTTAACACAGTATCTCCATTTTTCTCAACCCTTAGTTTTGACCTGGAAATATTTTGCTCCCAGAAAACAAAGCTTTTTCTGTACTTTTGGTTTTCCTTGATAAGAAAACTATATATATATATATATATANTCTGCAGGCAAGGGGGGAAGAGGAGCTAAGCTGAGCTTGTGTTAAGGAAGTTTAATACAAAGAACAGTTTGTGCTGGAGCAGCCCTACCTCTAAATAAAAGCAAACCATTGTGTTCAGGTGTGAGCTTTAAATATTACTGTCCCCAGCAATACTCCATTCAACACTCAGAAAATCCCCAGTTCTGTTGATTGAAGTGTGTAGCATCCTTTATCTGGTATTTTAAATCTATTAATTTCAGTTCTTCAACTGAGTTCTTCAATTCTTCATGTAGGAAGTTTCAGTTGCTTCAGTTTATTGGTAAATACTCACACAATGGTGTGTCTTCTAATTTAGAGGATAAACTTTTGGGTAAGAGAGGGAACTGAAATAACTGACTCTTAAGAAGACTAAATAGCTCACTAGGAAAAGTGGGTTTTAAATAACTGTACCAGGAATAAGTCATGTTAAACCAGAAAACAGGTGCTAACACTTTGTGTTTTGGCAAATGAATTAATACTTCAAGGTTTTTTTGCTTTGGGTGGCAAAACACGATGTAGTTCCACTCAGATGTTTTAATAGCAGTGTGGTAGATTAAATCTGCTGAATTTGATAGTATTTCTACTCTAGCCTGCCAAAATTAGAGCATTCTAATAAAGCAGGAGAAAGATCCCATAGTGTCCTGAAAACCAAAGTACATGAACTTGTCAACAATTAACCTCAGTATATTAAGACTTTTTTTTTGTTGTTCTCTCCATTTGATGGTTTATGGAAATTGGTTTGGGGATGCTTTTACTCAGTTTCAGGAGCTGTTTGTGTTCACAAACTATTCAACTATAGAATAATTGGAGCTGTCCTGATAATCTATATTACAAAAGTCCAGTTCCAACCCCCAACCTGCTGATAGCAGATCCAGGGTGTCACTGGCTTTGGTTAATGATAAACATAAATAAGAAAGTGTGAGGTACATATTGTGTATGAACAGCCCTTCTGGCTTCTACAGAGAGAATTACTTTCATTTGCTGTGATCACACAGAGGGACTTTCTGCAAACAGATCACTTTGCTAGGAAGAGGAATTGTTCTTGTAACACATTAACATAAAAAAGAAGAAAACTTTTCCCTTTTTATGGTGTACCTGCCTGTAAATCTGAGGGCTGTGAGGGGTCAGAGTTAACAGAGCTGATATTGGTGTTCAAAGTGCACATTTCAAGCAGGAGTTTTGTTCTGAGGGCTGTTCCATAGCACGGTGGTTTTTGGGGGTGCTGTTCCTGTTATTTCCTGAGCCCACTGTCACCAGCAGTTTGGATCAGAAGATCTGGAATATGGATTTCAATAGACTATATTGAGATACAGTCTAATAATTTGAGACTTGAAAGATGAGTATGGTCCTGTTGTAGTGTCAGGTTCTTTGTTAGTACCCAGAAGTAGCTAAAAATACAAGGGACTAAAACCCACGCAGCTTTAATAGTTATTTTCCCTCCACTTTGATTGTGTCCCATCACTTCTGCCCATCTTCCTGGGCTGCTTAAAGCACAGACTGCCATAGCCTGCAACATTAATATTGAATTTTGGCTGTAGAGGTCTCCCAGGGAGTGTCTCAAGCCATTGTCTAACAGAATTCTGAAATGAAATATTTAATTTTATTGCTGTGCTGGAAACTGGTAAAGTGTTCAAAGGGATATCAGTGCTCAAATGAAGCACCCAGATGATTGAGTTGATCGTTTCAGTGTAGGACTTGGTCAGTGCCAAGTATTAAATTGGGACTCAGGTTGATACATTCTGTACCTGAAGTCGATTTGGGACAAGTCTGTGGAGAAGCAGGGTTGGACTGTGTAAAAATCAAATCTATATGTCAGTGACTGTCCCTATAGAGGGAACTTGACCCATAACACTGCCACAGCACTGGGAGCAGGAGATAAGGGCTGGGGAGCCTTGAACTTGAGAAGAAAGGCTGGAGAGTTGGGTGTAATCAGTGGGAATCTTGGCAGGTAACACTGCTGGGTAGGTGGCTGAAGAATCTGGTATTTTCAAGTACTCAATTATCCCTATTTTCAGTGAAAAAATGTGGCTTCTTTAAAGCAACTGATATAAAATTTAAATCTATGTTGCAACTAAATACTGCTCCGTTTTCTACCAAGGAGTGGAAATTGTAAATTTTCTGTTTCAGTGTAGACTCATGCCCAATTGGATAAAATGGATATTTATCTTTTTTAACCCCCTGTAGGGACCAGGTTGTTTTTAAACATTTATTGTGTGCTGAAGCTCACTATTAAAATTCTAATATTCAGTGCATGAATAAAAGGATTCTGTGGGTAAAGCTGTAATGATTCAAACCAAACCCTTCTCCCACTGCTCCAAGCAGCAGTCAGTGCTGTACTTAGTGGGGCTGTTTTAATCAGCAGTTATGTCTTTGGCTACATTATGTTTCAGACCATGTACCTGGGCAGTTTTGAAAGCAGCTTATTTGATTTCTTCAGAGCTGTTGTGGAAATCAAGGGACTATTTAGGATTAAAAACTTCAGTTGAAATAATGGATGAAAATACTTCTGCAACTTTTTATTTTAGATGTCAGACTATGGAATTATATCATTTACTCTAGCAGCTCTGTGCTGAGCAACACAAATACATAATCACTTCCTCATTTCTTTCAAGCCTTGGGTATTACTTCCATTGGTTCTGTGGACTGAATCATACCAATTTTAAAAAGCCTCCCAAAAAAAAACCAGCAGTTTTTTTTCCTGTTTTAAAGTATACGTTAAAGAAGCCTTCTGTTTGTAGATGAGATCTGTAGTGCACTGCTCACTGAAAATTTCCTGTGGTTCCTCTGTCATAGGATGACTTCCTATTTATATTCAGTTTCAGTTGTGCTCTTGCAAGTATATTCAAGATATAAATGACTTAGTCTCATAGTTGTTATTTTGCAAAGAGCTGTTTAAAATGTCCCTGTAATTGACCCTGGCATACAGCTTTCCTGCCGGTTGGAAATGCCTTGAATATTTTACTACAGCCTCCCCAGTCAGAGAGGGTGAGTGAATAATGGGTCTTATCTTAAATCGTTGAGATAAATTTATAAAGCTGCACTGTCATGATAAATTTAACACTTCAGTTCTGGTGATTCAGGCAGTTGATAACAACAGTAGTAGTTTTCAGGGAAATACTGATGTTGAATATCAATAGTGTGTTAGAGGGGGTCTCCAAATATTT
Organism: Drymodes brunneopygia; assembly: GCA_013400955.1. Lineage (NCBI taxonomy): Eukaryota > Metazoa > Chordata > Aves > Passeriformes > Petroicidae > Drymodes > Drymodes brunneopygia. Next base: position 41,597 of record VZTZ01008716.1, on the reverse strand, counting down.
TAAATCCTGTGAAGGTTCAGTCTGAACAACTTGGAGCCATTCAGAAAAAGGTTTGAAAATCGCTTGTGAACTTTGCCATATGTTGTGTCCAGGTGCTTGAAAGCTTTAAGATTGGATTTTTAACAGCTTCCCTTTTGTGTTGTGCATCTTTCCCAGTGCTGTCAGCTGTGGTGGCTGTGGGCTGGCTGCAGTTCTGCAGCTCCTTGCAGTGCTCTGAGGATGTTGGTGCAGGTTGCCAGAGCTCTCAGGACTCTGCTCTCAGGGCTTGGCCTGTCCAGCCCTATCTGAAAAGCAGCTGCTACTGTGAGTCTGCAAATAACCCTGCTCAGGACACCAGGAGAGCAATGGAATAGTTTTGCCTTTTTTGGCCTAGGTCACCGTTTGTCTCAGGCTATTTTCTCTTGCTGCTCAAGGGCATTGTGGCTTAAATTAGTATTCACATGGTATAATGATACATTTGTGGCTGCTTTTTTGTCCCTTCATGTACACATGCTCACAAAAACACACATCTAGCTCTACAGGCAGAACTATACGATCTTTTGCTGGTTTTAGTGGTTGGAGTTACTCTGAATTTACAAAAAGTCACATGGTGCAAGTTTTCCTAACGTTTGAAGTAGAACTTTATTCTCCTTTTCAGGGTTTTGCTCCACAATTTTCTGCTCCAGGGTGTGAGGGGTTGGATGACCCAGGGCTGTGACACCACTAAAGTTTTTCATTGTATTATTTCTTAATGTGCATTATTGCTGCTGATTGCATAAGCAGTTCCTGCAGGAATTGCAGCTTATTTTAATTTCACTGCAGGGACGCAGATTCCACCTACTGAAAAGATCAGCTGTCTTTAGTTAGTTATTCTCCCTTTATTTCTTTGTGTTATTTTATAATAATAATATAGCTGACACTTGAATGCTTGCGGTGCTAAATTGCATTATGAGTGTTCAATCATGTGTTAATTACCAATATTGACATGCAGAATGTAGAACCCCTCCGTGTGAATCAGAAATGTGCCTCACTAATATGCTTTAGCAAGTTCATTTGCATGAAGCCATTTATTTGCAGTGGGCACAAAATGATAGAGCTTTAGTTTATTTCTTAAAATCCAGAAAAGCTGGGTAAGAGGAAGTAGGAAGGTAGAAGAATGAATTTTGAGATGTTAGGGATTCTGGAGCTCAACTGACAACTGGATTCATTCCTCTGCCATTTTTAGGAGTGTGGTGTTAACTTTTATCATCTGTTGCCTTGGTGTCTCAAGCACTTGTTAGTGGATGTTTTGTTGTTTGTGCGTTGTTTGTTTTATTGTTTTTTTCCTTCCGTGTTGTCTTTTGCAAAGTAGAAATGTGCATGACAAGATAAACACAACAGAGATCTGAGAAAATTGTAACTGGGATATGGATTGTGGTTATTTAATGGAGCAGCATTACTGGAAAATAAAGCTACTGTGTGATCTGAGGTTAACTTCCAACTCTGAAACATCTGGCAGAATTCAAAGTATAACATTACAAGAGCATATTTGCAGAAGCACGTTATTCTCACAATTGGTGCCAAAGAAAAGGAAAATACAACTTCTTTTAGTTTTCTAAATAAATAGATGTGGATAATGTGATCTTTGGAGAGCAGAGGACTCACTTTGGGCATAGAGAAAACAACTAAAAGACTCTGCAGGACCAGTTGTTCTGAAAAGGGAGCTGGATTCACCTTAGCTACGGGTTTTGATTGTTTATAAATACATCTTCTGAAATTGATATCTTGCTCTTGAGAATGTTTTCCCTTTGCTTTCAAGAGGCCGTGTGGTTAGAAAAACAATCCAGTGATTTACAGCTTCTTCCTTGGAGGTTAGGTAGGGGCAAGTCTGAATTGCCAAAGCATATTGGATGCTCAGAAAATGGGAGGATTGCAAGTCACAAAAGCAGCCATGAGCTGCTGGTGATCTCAGTCATCTGAACAGTTACTGGAAAGTCATTTTTCTGGCTGATGGAGGTTAGGGACACTTGGTCAGAAATCTCTCAAACAGCAAAATTCTGACTTTGTCTTGTCATTTCTTTGTAGTTGGAGACAAGGTTCCTGCTGATATAAGAATTACTTCTATCAAATCTACAACTCTAAGGGTAGACCAGTCAATCCTCACAGGTACAGTTTCTGTGACTTTTGTGTAATTATGTGCATAATTAAAAGTGCCTTTTCACCGTTTGTTTGGAATGATCCATTAGAAACAAAGCCTGCAGCTGTTGAAGTTCTCTGCATTCAAGTGCAGTAGATTTCTCATCTGGTAACTTGTAGAGTGCCTGAATGTGTTGCTTCATCATTGACTTTGTTTTCCCTTTAGTGGGATGAACATTCTTACTGAGTCTTGTAATGCTTTTTTGATCTTCCCCTTCCCCCAACAGACATAAGCAATTTGTGGGAAACTAAAATTTAAAAAAAATACAATTTTCTCTTCTAGTTCACAGTGTCTTCTAGGTTTGAACATCTTGTCACCACTCCAATATGAAAGTATGTAAATCTTACTAAATGTCTGCTGCAACAGGAGAGAACAACTTTTGCAGTGCTGGCAGCTCTTAAGCTGCTGCCACTAAAGACTCAGTGCACTCGAGCCTTATTTGCTGAAATTCTGTGCACACACGTTCGTGTGTTTTCTGGTACAAGCCCTCAAATGCAGGAGCTATTTTTAGAGCCCTTTTCAGATTTGTTGAAAACAAAACGAAGTAGCAGCACTTCTGAATATAGGAAAGAGGCTGGGAATCAACCAAGCATGCTACAACAGTTTTCTTTCAGCTGGAACATGGAGATCTGTCTGCCTGTTTTGGTAGCATAAATTAATGTTAACTAGCTCTGAATTTTAAAACAGTAAAGTATTCATAGGAAGCCTATTTTTCATCCTTGAATCTGTCTCGAAACAGGCTGCACAGTTTCTCACCACAGATCCTGAATAGCACCAGACTGATCAAGCTTTACTTATGTTTAGCATAGGAAAATGGACACACTCCGTGCCTGTAAAGCTGTTGGAATAAGTAGAAATAACCAACCAGAATTCTATAAAAAGGGACTATTCCTTGCCTTCATTTAAGTAACAGAATCCTTGTTTTAAAGGAAGCCTTTGCTGTTCTCAGCCAAGCTGATGCTTGAGTCTCCTGACTGATAAAATAGGACTGAGGTCTGAGATGCTGCTCAACAAAATCCTTTTAAAAGGAGGAGGCTTTGGCTCTCTTGAGCTCACACAAAGTATTGCAGCTCAGTGACTGAAGCTGAGAGCACCACCTTGTGAAATCTGCTGTAGCAATGAACATCTGCTTTTAAAGAAAAGGAACCTTTCTATACCTGTGTGACATGCTGGTAGAAGCTGATACAGAATTTTTGGTAAAAGCTAGACATTCAGTTTTCTTGGCCAACTGAAATAATTCCAGTTTCACTTGAGCAATTAAATTAAGATCATTCAAGGAAAGAATTTTGACATCCTAAAAATTTCAGGGGTGGAGATTATAACGTTTAGATTCCCTTAGGACTCCTGATACATAATCTCTTCTTAAGACTGTTGTCTTTATTTTAGGTGAATCTGTGTCTGTTATTAAGCACACAGACCCTGTACCTGATCCTCGTGCTGTAAATCAAGACAAGAAGAACATGCTCTTTTCTGTAAGTTACTCTTCTGAGATTTTCAAAACATTAATAAAATAACACTGAAGCTGATAAAAATGTACAAAACTTCAGGTCTTCCCCCAAAAGCTACATGACTTTGCTGTATTCTCTGCACACATCTCTGTCTGTGTCTCCATACACGTTGAACTGAATGCATTAAAAACTAGAATGAACTTTTAATAAAAGCTGTCCTCTGGGGAAGATGCTGGATGAAACCAGTCTATATGAGGCAAATTATTTTTGTCCTTCACAAGGAAGTCTTGGAGGGTGGAGCACACACACTTTTAGTGTTTCTGCTGTAATTTCCTTAAGTAATAATTCTTCAGCATGATAAGAGCCCACACAAATTGTGGTGTTGTGTAGCTACAATGGAGAACTGGCTTTCTATATAGGAATGACACAGTTTGTTCAAATTTATTCAAAGGAAGCATTAAATACCTTTCAGATAAGGAAATAACTTTTTGCTGGCAGGCTGCTCAATTTAACTGTTCCATTCCATGTTAAATATGTTCACACAGGCAGCCCCAGAGAACACATCTATTATTCATAGTAAATAACATTAAATCTGACAAAATAAAGTCCTAATTAAAAAAAAAAGAGGGAAAACACATTCAATATTGCAGTTGAAATATGTACTGCTTGCTCAGCAGCTGGGTTTGGTTGTGCTGCTTGTGAGAGATCAATACTGACTCGTTTTGAGCCTGTTCTGAGAGCAGAAAATCCACCCTGGAGTGTTCCCTTACACACACAGGCAGTGTCAGCCTCTTCCTCTGCACCCTTTTCCATATCCTGCCTGAGACACAGTCTGAGCTTGTATGAGGTGGTTTGGTTCCAGGTGTGTTTTTGTGGTGGTTTTTTTTTTGTTGTTGTTGTTAAATTAAAACCGAACCAAAGAAACTCACCCACAGAAAACTGTTTGTAGCTTGACTCCCAAGTTTTCCCTTCTCTGCCTCAGGGTACAAACATTGCTGCTGGGAAGGCCATGGGGGTGGTCATTGCCACAGGGGTGAACACCGAGATCGGGAAAATCCGTGACGAGATGGTGGCGACGGAGCAGGAGAGAACCCCCCTGCAGCAGAAGCTGGACGAGTTTGGGGAGCAGCTGTCCAAGGTCATCTCCCTGATCTGCATCGCCGTGTGGATCATCAACATCGGCCACTTCAACGACCCCGTGCACGGCGGCTCCTGGATCCGCGGTGCCATCTACTACTTCAAAATTGCCGTGGCCCTGGCTGTGGCTGCCATCCCCGAGGGCCTGCCCGCTGTCATCACCACCTGCCTGGCTCTGGGGACACGCAGGATGGCCAAGAAAAACGCCATTGTGAGGAGCCTGCCCTCCGTGGAAACCTTGGGCTGCACCTCGGTGATCTGCTCCGACAAGACGGGGACGCTGACCACCAACCAGATGTCCGTGTGCAGGGTATGTCCCACATGCTGCTCCTGTCCTCCTCAGCTGCTCTCAGCAGTCAGCATTGCTCAAATTCTCCTTTTGGTTCTCATGTCATCAAAATCCTGCTTTATTTTCCTAAGAGAAGCCTCCACTTTTAATTCAGTTTTCCATGGTGTAGTCTTGAAGGCTTTTGTCTCTTCCCTTATTTAGTCATGGCCAAAAATAGCTGTACCCACGCTCATGGAGGAGAAAGTTGTTTGTAAGCAGCTTTCCATTGACTTGTCTGTGAGCCTTTAAGGTTGCTGGTGTTTCTTTGGTGGGATTTGTGCCTTTTTTTAGAAAGTTACACTGTAGAACAGGCTGTGTGTAAGTGTCAAACACTTCCCTCTTCAACAGAGAAAGAGAACAACAGTGGAGAAACTTGGTATGAGAAAAGGAGATTTACTGCGGTAACTTTGGTAATCAGAGGTGTTCTCACTCCTGAGTGGTTGCACCTTTGTTTGGTTATCTTGCCTTCAGTGGCTTTGCTGGTCTGATGAGGATCACTGCAGTGTTTTCAATGTGCAACACTGGCTAATCTGGAAACTTGAGGTGCAGTTGACCCTCTCACCAGCATTGCCAGGCTCATCTTCAGTGTTGGTGTATTTTTAGGTAAGGGGGAGTTCTGTGCCTCTCCTCCCTTCCTCCAATACTCTGTCTAGTGTTGGCTAATTTGGGACTTTCATAGCTGATCACCTGCCATAATGCACGTTCAGTTGCCACTCTGGACTTCTGTGTAGGGATTTAATGGAGAAAACCCTGAATTCTTCAGTTTAATAACTTTAGATGTTCAGTGGCACAACATGAAATGTCCAGAGTCTCGTTACATTGGGTTAGAATTCCAAATGTGTGCATGTTGAGCACTGCACACCAGTGGTGAAAGTTTGTAAGCCCTAAGCACTTTGTTCTCATGTGATTGATGACTTTTTCTTCCTAATTGGTGGTTGACTTGTTCTACTTCCTTAAGTATCGTAGTATTTATACCTAAGAGACACAAAGCAGCTGCTCATCAGTATTCCAGAGGAGGTTACTTGCAGTAGAGTTGCATAACTGCCCTAGTCTTTGCAGGGATTTTTTCATCCTGCAGATGCCAAAAGCAGGAGGGCTCCCTGGTGAACTCATCATTTAAGTTGTGTTTATTTAAAAGCTCAAAATGCTCTGCTCCTTATTTAGAGGGCTAAATGCTTTCGATCTTGTCCAGCACAACTTGGGTCCTTGTTAACCTTTGACAGCTGCAGAATGAATGTGAATTGCAGTTTGCAAAAACATAGCAAAATTCCAATACCTGTAACCATGAGTTTATTTTACTGGGCTGTGTTTTGTGAGGATGCTTGTCTAAAACATAGGGCAGCACAATGAGGGGAGAGGAGGACATTGCTAAAATGTGAGGTGACAAAATGGCCTGTGCTCACCAGTGGATAAGAAGTTCCATTAGGATACACCATCAATTAGTGAGAAATTATCTTCTCCAGTGCTGCTCCAGCAGAGTAAGACAGCTTCAGGCCCTGGTTTTTATCTCCATCTTCTCAGATGAGGTTCTGCCTGCAGCTCTCTCCTAGAAAGGAAAAGAAGGAAAGACTGAGTTGCAGGTCTCTCAGAGGTACAACTGCATCCTCCAGATTGGTGCCTTGATTTGAAAATACCATTTCACCAGTGCTAGGAGAGCACTTGAGTTGACTGAATGGTTTAAACTCCCAGTGTCCCATGTGGTAAAGTGACTTGTAACTGGAAAACCAGGACAGGAAACACTTTCACTTAAGGCTGGTATTAAGAGAAACTGGCTGTAGTCTGGCTTTTGCTAAAACCTCACCTCTTAGATCTCAGCTTCTCCTATTTGTAGATGCTTTTATTTTGATTTTGGGAGAAATTGGCAGTGTCTAAGCTGATGGTGTCCTGCCGAGCTGCTTTTGACAGTTTCAAAGCAGAGAATGAATTCATTATTTGTGTTACATGAGAATTAATATACAGGTGTGACGCTTAGGAAGAACTTGGATCTAGTGAGGATTGTCAGGGGGTGTGTGAATGGTGTTCCCAGCTGAAGTGTACACAAATTCCTGTGGTTTTCAGCTCCCAGTTTTCCATGAGATCTGTAGGCACAAGGGCTGTTCCCTGTACTTTGTGCTTCAGTGTATGGAGCTGTTCAAACATGTGGGATCGAAGTGCAGGGGATCAGGTCTTGTCTGCTTTGTTTATTGAGCCTGAACTTGCCTCTTGTACCTGCTTGCTTAAGGCCTGTTTAAATCCCTTGCATTAATTATTGTTCCATGATAGTAACACTTCTAATTCTCTGATTTCAGATGTTTATCCTGGACAGAGTAGAAGGAGACAGCTGCTCTCTGAATGAATTTACTGTAACTGGTTCAACATATGCTCCCATGGGAGAAGTGTAAGTGTTCTGTTCAAGTTAAATATTTGTCTGTTCGTGCATTCACTATTGCTTCAGTCTAGGAAAGGGATGCATGTAATGTTCAATAGTGATTGTTAATAAATGTAAGGTCAGCCAGTGAGAATGCACACTGAAGGGCTGAGGGGCAAGTAATTAATTTACAGGAAAACAAAGATAAATTGTAGCAAAGTAAACTTTCATAAAACTGAATACAGTCTTCAGTATTACAATGTTCCCTTGATAATCTAAAAATTAATTAGGGGTAGAAAGGATTTATTTTATTGAAGTCTTACTGGACTGAGATAAGCTATCTCAGTGCTTCTAAGTGAGGTTTACTTCTTTTATTTAAAAACTGGGTAAAGTTGAAGAGGTGAGCATTTGCTAATCTGTGAGCTCGGTTCCAATTTCTCTGCCTCAGAGAACGGGGAAGTTGTTTTTTCTGAGGCATCTTCTGAATGTGTTGGAGTTACCTCTTAAATGGACTGTAAATTCCTGTCCCTGGCCCTCAGTAGTTTATTGGTGCATCTGTACTCGAGTTGATGTGTGTTTGTCCCAGCCTTTGCTGTTTGAGCTGTTAAACTCAGTCCTTTAGGAAAGGAATGAGGTTTGGTTTACTTAATCAGCTGCAAATCTCTACTGGTGAGGTAAGTGGTTCATCCTGGAATTTTTAGGACTACTTCTTGAAGAAAAGCCTCTTTTTACTGGATTGTTACAGCTCCTTTTACTTGGTCAGTCTTCTGTGTGTTTTATAGTCTTATCAATTCAGTTTTACTTGCAGAGTAGAATTCTGCTATGGATGAAGTAGAATTTAATCTCAGTTATTGTAAACATCTCAGCTTTGTGCAGTTTCACACGTGTGCCTCTGACTCCTGCAATCTTGTCCATCTCAATAGTGATTATCTCTGTTTAATTTCCATAGCAGTTAAGACCCTGGTGTTCCCAGCAGCTGGAAATCTTAATTCCCCTGTTCTCTTTTTTGTTTCAAAGCTAATTGCTGTCAAAAGCTTACACTTTCATTTCAGGAGACAGCATCTGCTTAGACAAGGTGACTCCAGACCTTACAAAACTCACAGCTATTGCACTTTAGCTGAGCTCACAAGAGCTCCAGATAAACAAAATAATAAAATAGAGTGTGGTGACAGATGTGGGGGATAATGAGACAGACAGCAATGACTGTTAATGTGCTGTTTTCACTTCCTGAAATTGAGGGAATGTGACCAAGTGTGTTAAACTCCCTGCATTTGGGGACACAAAGGATTTGAGAGAGGGAAATTGCCTCAGAAAGGCTCTTTCTGGAGCACAGGGAAACTCAGCTCAACTCCAACCCTTAGGGCTGGTTTATTTCTGCATTTCTGGACAGCTTTTAAAGCAGTGGCTTTGGAGGGATTTTAAGTGAGATGGCTGACTTCATCTTGGATTGCAAACCGTCACTGAAAATGAAGTTTGGGGGGAGTTAAGAGGCAGTTAATCCCTTGCACTGCCTCAGAGCAGAACCTGTTCCAGATGTGAACCATTTCTGACAGTTTCTGACCATTACTTGGTGCTTCAGCCACTGTTGGCTTCCACAGCCTATTCCATTTCATAACCATTAAGTGTTTTTGCACTAAATCAGTAATTTTTCACTTACTCTTTAGACATATGAGACCTAACTCTCTCATCAGATTCATTCAGAATATAAAATCACAAATCTTTCTTACTAAAAGCCTCCCAAATTTCATAGTGATTTATTCTCCAGGGATATACTGGGAGATTGTCAAAGTTTGGAGTAGTGTTGCCATGTGCCAGCACACTCAGTGCTTACTGCAAACTGAGAGCACAAACCCAACAATAACTAAGAAGTGCAGCAAAAGCTGGCAGATTGCATTTGACCTTCAAATGAGTTCATCTTGAGAAACCTGAAGCTGTAAGGAAAAAAAAAAATCCTTTATCCAGAACTGATCCCAGCCCCTGAGAGTCTGCATTTGTTCTTCAGAAACTGTTGATAAGGAACACAAAAACAAAAGTTACTAAAAACACATCCTGGTATAACAAGTTATGGATATTCTAAAATGTTGGTGTTCTTGGAGTTCAGAACAGGTGAAAACAAAAAGTTTTGAGTGGGATAAATGAGGTGACAACCTGAGGACTTTAAAGCCAGAACTTATGGCTGTAGGATTAAGACAAAATGAAACATTAAAAACCTACTTGTTTCCTGAAGATTCATTTTGTTCTCGTGCTGTGTTACACAACACTGGAATTTGTTTGCAGTACCACAACTGAACAAAAGCTTACATAATGGGACATGTCATAGTCTGTGTTGTGAATTCTTACAGAGTAATGATCCACATCTTTCCACCATCAGACCTTTTTTCCCCTCCTTCAGAGCTTTAATAAAAGATGTTATATATTAGCTCTGTCTTGCTAATTTCGCTAAGGGGAAAATAACAGTATTGAGCACTTGTCTTGGTTGTTTTGTGCTTGCTGTAGAAGTATGGGAGTGTTCCAGAAAAGGAATCGATTCACTGTTTCCAAGTGTGAAAGCAGAGAAGTTGCTTCTTACTTGGGATGTCACAAAATGGTGCTTTACCTCAGGAAAATGTACCTTCCCTCTCTCTGAACCCTTGAGACATTGAGATACATTGTGTATCACTGCTAGGAAAGAGTATTTCTTTTCTAGTAGAGTTAGTCTTGTGAAATGACTTCACTTTTCATGGCTTTAGGAGGCTCACATATAATACACATCAATTCTTAGGAAATTAAAGAGGCAAAATCTGCTTTAATGCCTGCCCAGTGCATGCACTTCATGCATTGCAGTGAAGCTGCAGAATTGCAGCAGGAAGGAAGCTGCACTCCTGAGGTATCCAGCAACATCTCCCTCCTGCTTGGATCTCCTCTCCAAGCCCTGCAGATGCTCAAATCAAACAGTGCCTTCCTGTGCCTCGTCACTGAGCCCTTCTCCAGGCTGCCCTGTGACTGTCACTGGAGGAAGGGAGGTTCTGTCACTCAGGGAGTGGTGTCACCAATGATCTTCTAATTCCATTCTTGATTCTGACCCAAACTTCAGAATTCCCCTTTATCAATCTTGCTCATCTCAACAACTTCTGTAGTTCCGAGTCCATAACTAATGAGCATTGCACTAAATGGAGATGCGGTAAAGAGGATAAAATATGAGATACTAATACTAAATAACTAACTTCAGTCTCCCCCTTTTCTTCCTCTGGAAAGGCATAAAGATGACAAACTCATTAAATGTAGCCAGTATGATGGTCTTGTGGAACTTGCAACGATCTGTGCCCTCTGCAATGATTCCTCTTTGGATTACAATGAAGTAAGTTCATATCCTGGAACAGAGGAGAGTGTGGGAATGAGGATAAATGTTCTCATCTGTCTGTGTAATACCTTTCAGTGGTAAATCCCCCTCTAGTCAAGGGGGGAGAGTATTTAGGCCCTCTGAAGTATTAATTCTGAGAATTACTTGTTTGTTGAGCACTGAGAACTAAATCCAGCAGCAAGTGTAATCTGTAATTTGGAGATCTCCTTGTGCTGCTTTCTTGCTTTGCCTCGCTGCCTTACAGTTGCTACCAAGTCTCAAAATGTCTTAAATGCTTGGTGATAAAATACTGACATCTCTCTCTGCTGCTCTGGAGGGTAGGGGCTACAAATTTCTACAAATCAAACTCCTCAAAGCTGCTCGTTTAAAATAGTTTTGTATGTTTCATGAGCCACATTAAATCTCATTAAGCTATTTATTTTTTTTTCCCCTGTTGTGAAACTTGAGCTTTTGTGTCTGGTAGGTTTGAGGTGAGGTTTAAACTGCTGTGCTTTTGTTTGCTTTGTGTTAACTCAAGGCTAAGGGAGTTTATGAAAAGGTTGGTGAAGCCACAGAGACGGCGCTTACGTGTCTGGTGGAGAAAATGAACGTGTTTGACACGGACCTGAAGGGACTTTCAAGAATCGAGCGTGCCAACGCCTGCAACTCGGTGAGACCCCTTTTACTGCCATTGCTTGGGGAGACAGCTCTGCAGTGTGTATCACCTAAATGCATTCTTCTCCTTTCTTTGTTTTAACAAGGTGATAAAACAACTCATGAAGAAAGAATTCACTCTGGAGTTCTCCAGAGACAGGAAGTCGATGTCTGTCTATTGTACTCCGAACAAACCGAGCCGCACGTCCATGAGCAAGATGTTTGTGAAGGTCAGTTCCTCACTGGAGAGAGAGTGGGGATGGAATGGCTGCAAAGTAGCACCATACCTAAAAATTATGGTGCAACTAACTGCAGCTTGGAGTGGGAGGAAAGACTTGGTAATTTAAGCAAATGTTGTAATGGAAAGGGATTTATTAAGTTAAATTACTTTTTCTTTTTTTGCCTGCAGGGTGCTCCTGAAGGTGTGATTGACAGATGTACACATGTCCGTGTTGGAAATGCTAAAATACCTTTAACCTCGGGAATCAAGCAGAAAATCATGTCTGTCATTAGAGAATGGGGAACTGGCAGAGACACACTGCGTTGCTTGGCTCTGGCAACCCATGACAATCCTCCCAAAAAAGAGGAAATGAATCTGGAGGACTCCTCAAATTTCATTAACTATGAGGTAGGATTTAGTCACACTTCTCCCTCTCCCAAACTGGAGAATGGTGTCTCCTTATGTTTGATTATTCCTTGAGGAAGAATTTTCTTTCCGAAAATTTTTGATGTCAGCCAACATCAACATACCCCAGGTGTATGGAGGGAATGCTCAGTCTAAGAAGAGACTTTGTGTTTTAGAAGAAACTGTTGATGGCAGGTAGACAGGCTGCTGCTGCTTGGCTAAAAGCACAAGAGGAAATCAGTTAAACAGTCCAAAAATTATGTTGTGGTTTCAACTTCTATGGTTTTTCAGTTTGTCATTGCTCTACTGCAAGGCCTTTTTGGGGATTTTTGTGGTGGAACATACCTGCTCTGGGAATCAGGTTCACTTCCCTGCCTCTGTGCTGTCAGCTGCAAGGGCTCAGTCCATGATTACCATCTTAGCTGCTCTGTAATTTTCCAGTGAAATCTGTATCTGGTATTTAGGAGGAAGGTAATAACAGTTGCATGAGTTTTTGGCTTGTGCTCTCTCTGCTCCTGGCACTGATGATAAAAATGAAAGACTCGATGCTTGCAGGTTCAGTTTGCAGGGCTGGCAAGTAGAGCACATTTTAACTGATACAGTTTGTGCATTTGAAGCAAAATTTGGTAAGGCAGGGCAAGGAGTGATCCCAAATACCACAACACGGATGTAACAAGCAGGGAAAACAATTATTTCACTGCTGCCAGATGAGAAACCTGCAGAATCTTGCACTAAAACTCTCTGTATCTTATTTCAGACCAACCTGACATTTGTGGGCTGCGTGGGAATGCTGGATCCCCCGAGGATTGAAGTGGCCTCATCCATAAAGCTGTGCAGGCAGGCTGGCATCAGAGTGATCATGATCACTGGGGACAACAAGGGCACGGCCGTGGCCATTTGCCGCCGCATCGGGATCTTTGTGGAGGATGAGGACGTGTCCACCAAGGCCTTCACGGGCAGGGAGTTTGATGAGCTGTCCCTTGCTGCCCAGAGAGATGCCTGCCACCACGCCCGCTGCTTTGCCCGGGTAGAGCCTTCCCACAAATCCAAAATTGTGGAGTTTCTGCAGTCTTTCGATGAGATCACAGCCATGGTGAGTGGTGGTTGCTTGGTTGGAAAGGCAAATGCTGTGTTTAAACCCTAATTAGGCCTTTCCAGAGTAATTCTCCATTCTGGAAAACATTTGCTTCCACATTTCCCTGCTTTTAGTGAGTTTTAAGGATCTGAAACCACACTCAGTTCCAAATTCCTTTCTGGATCTGTGTGTTAATGTCCACCTTGTTTACTGATTCATTTCCAACTCTGAATTCTTGTTTTAGACTGGTGATGGTGTCAATGATGCTCCTGCACTGAAGAAAGCAGAAATTGGAATTGCCATGGGTTCTGGTACTGCAGTGGCCAAAACTGCTTCTGAAATGGTTTTGGCAGATGACAATTTCTCCACAATTGTGGCTGCTGTGGAAGAAGGACGTGCTATTTATAACAACATGAAACAGTTCATCCGATACCTGATCTCCTCCAATGTTGGGGAGGTTGTTTGGTAGGTTTAAATTTATTTTTTCTTTGAGCTAGAGTAGTGATGATGGAGTCTTCCAGTATTTCTCACTAAAACCAGAGGAGGAGGTTCTCCAGGTAATGGGTCTCTGTGGAAGTTGAATGTTTCTGGGCCTGGTCTTCAGTGAAGACTTGTAGCTTGCCACAGAAGTTGTGTTATGTAGAATATTCTAGCTCAGGAGGTAATGCTTTCCAGTTGTTTCTATGATTGATTTTCCTTCTCTAGAGAACTATTCCAAAACCTTAATCAAACAGTATGAGACCTGGAATTTCAGATAACATAGTCCCAGGCATGGCTTTGATGTTTGTTTAACCTCAGGTTCCAGGAACATGTCTTATGTTCCTCTGGGAGGAGCAGTGGTGACCCAGCACCACAGAATGCATTGCTGGTGACAAAATGTAAATATTGGTCTCCTGACAATCCTTACACCAAAGCTGACTTTCCCCAGAGTGGGATAAAGCACAGCAATTGTCTTGCCTTGTTTCTTGTCAGCTTTAAGGCTGTCCTTCATATGGCTCTTGCTGCAGCCCCTGTTTCTGTTCTATTTGTTCACACAGGCTTGGAGCCATGAAAGTTACAGGCTCATTAAACTTCTGCAGGGACTAGCAATAATCTAGGGAAATGAAGCTTAGTCATTTGACTCAAAAATGTGTCTTTTAGAAAGTGGTTTGCAAGCCTTTATCCACATATATATATTTACCTATACAGACAAGTAGAGTGGGGAAAAAACAACCCTAAAGTGAAAAGTCTTCAATTTTTGAAGTCACCAGAGGAAGACAATGCTTCAAAGCTTACATGCCAGTGGTTAGTCTTTGCTCTTGGATATGTGTTTAGTTTTGTGATTGTGAATACTCAGCTTGTGATCTTCAGTAGGTAAGAGAGAACAGAAGTGCTGCTACAGGCTTAGGCTTAAACATTACTGACATGCACAAGAACGAGCTTGTAACTGGTGGGTTTCTTTGTAGTATCTTCCTGACTGCTGCCCTGGGCTTTCCTGAAGCTCTAATTCCTGTTCAGCTGCTGTGGGTGAACCTGGTTACAGATGGTCTGCCTGCCACTGCCCTGGGCTTTAACCCTCCTGACCTTGATATCATGAATAAACCGCCACGCAACCCCAAAGAGCCCCTCATCAGTGGGTGGCTCTTCTTCCGTTACCTGGCTATTGGATGTGAGTACTAATGGCTTTTTTTTTCCTTAAATAAACTCAGACATGAATTACAACCTGGTTTCTTTTCAGTACTGAAAGTCTTGAGGCCGAAGTTCAAGTGTTTCAAGCGAGGTCTTGTCCTGCACACAGTTCACAGCGCTGAGAAAAGCTCTTTGTTTCCTTGCAGGTTACGTTGGTGCTGCCACAGTGGGTGCTGCTGCTTGGTGGTTTATTGCTGCTGATGGTGGTCCAAAAGTTTCCTTTTACCAGCTGGTATTTGCTCAGTTTAATATCTTTGGGGGGAGAGGGGAGGTTCCTGCTGCTTTCATGCTTGAAATGACTGCACAAACACGGTTGGTTACGGGAATTTATATAATTAAACACTTTCAGGCTTGTTCCTGTAAAACTTGATCACGATTAATTAGTCTTGATAGCAAAGCTCAGAGGTGGGATAGCTGAGCTTCTAACAATTTGAAGGACGAATTGTTGTCTTGTAAGTGAAAGCCTAAAGAGGATTTTTCTAAAGCAGGCAAAAGTTTATAAGCACTGGTTTTAGGAGTCACAGTAGAAACTTTTCTTTCTGTAATGCTGCTCTTTTCCTAGTTGCCTATTTCACATTTTAAAGGCTAAGCAGCTGTGGAAGTGAGCTGACTCTGTTCTGTTGCAGAGCCATTTCCTGCAGTGCAAGGAGGACAATCCAGACTTCTATGGGGTGGACTGCGTGGTGTTTGAGTCCCCGTATCCGATGACAATGGCTCTCTCTGTGCTTGTCACCATAGAGATGTGCAATGCTCTCAACAGGTTCGTATGTCCCTGCAGCAAAGCCAAGCCTCTGCATAGCTTATCCAAAATCCTGCTTTTTGTGCAATTTGATCCTTGGTCGACAGCTCAGCTAATGAAGAGTGAGTCACTTTTCCCTTCCGAGTTCTGGTAGTGCAAACAAACTGACTCTTAGATAACATTTGAGATCTCTTATCATAAGGTGTATTTTTAAGCCTGCCAATTCACTCTGGTATTTTACTCAGCACAAGCAACTGAAATATTTTCCATTATTTTTAATCTAAGCTTAATCAATCAGATTATCCCTCCTATGTTGGTATAAAGTGATATCAAGGAGAACTAAAATAAGAATGCTGAAGATATGGAAAATAGTTTTTCCTGCCCTAAGGGAGTGTGGGTTTAGCCAATTAATATTAGATTATAAATGGAAACCACAAAATAGCACAATGTCAAGGGTATTTTTCTTCAAATAGCTTAAGAGGTCAGTTAATTTAAAAACAAATAAACTCGAAATACAAGTGCACCGGGGTAGTCCTACATAAAGATACTGCTCTACATCTGCTGCTCTGGATCTCAGCCTCTTCTCCAGCACAGCCTAAATGCAGATGGAATCAAGAGCCAGCAGTAAGAAGGTGCAAGTTCTTGACCCTCTGTCAGCTTTTCAGTGAACTCCAGCAGAAGTGGGTGCACTTGGGGCCCTGGTGAACTCAGGGGATTCTGTCTTAGGCTGCCATGTCCACACTTCCTTTCCCTCCCATGGAGAGGATTTTGGGGTTGTAGTGAGAAGAACAGAATGGGTCAGGAATGAGCAGAACACTGGAGACTTTCAAGAATAAACCCGAGGCTGATGGTGCCTGCTTTGCCCCGTGTCCTGGGCTGTTTCCTGCCTGGGATCTTGTGCCCTGCCAGGCTGCTCTGTGGTTCTCAGAGCTTCCTGTTGGTGTTACAGTTCCACACCAGCCCTGTTTCTGTTGCAGCCTGTCAGAAAACCAGTCCCTGATGAGGATGCCCCCCTGGGAGAACATCTGGCTGGTGGGGGCCATTTGCTTGTCCATGTCCCTCCACTTCCTTATCCTTTATGTGGAACCACTGCCAGTAAGTGCTCGTGCCTTACCCCCACCCCTGAACTTGCAGACAGAGCAAAACCTCGTGTGGGGCTGGAGGCCAGGGCTGGAGGGGGAGCTCGGTAACCCCTGGCTTTTCTTTCAGATTATCTTCCAGATCACACCTCTGAACGTGACTCAGTGGCTGATGGTATTGAAAATCTCCCTCCCTGTCATTCTGCTGGATGAAACACTTAAATATGTGGCCCGTAACTACCTGGAACCTGGTAAAGATGATAGTGTGCGGGCTGCCACCAAACCCTGTGCTCTGTCAGCATGCACCGAAGGAGTTTCCTGGCCGTTTGTGTTCATTACTATGCCCCTGGTTATCTGGCTTTACAGCACAGACACTAACTTTAGTGATATGTTCTGGTCTTGACTGACATGGTGACGAGTTTTACATTCAAAGGAGGAAAAAAAAAAAAGTTTAACTTAATTTTTTTATTGTTTAGAGCAACTGTCTATTTCTGCTGAATTTTCACATGAACATATTTGCCGGTGATGGAGGTTTCATAATCTAGATTTTGGTTTTTTGCTTTTTCTGACTTCAGTGGGGGCAATATATTCCTCTTTTATACACAGTTAAAGTGTCCATTGACATGTACAGAGAACTAACACTATTTTATGCAAATATTTTTTTGTAGATGAAAAGCATGTACAGTGTTCTGTTCAATAGTCTATTCATCATGTAAAAAAAAAGTAAAATTTTTTTTGAGCCAGCGGACACTATCAAACTAAATTGGCAGCAGATTTTAGGGAATGAATGTGTGTTGTCTAAAACTAAAAAAGCATGTAACTGTTTGTCTTCTGCATGATCATCCAAACTTAATTTGTCATAAAGTCAGGTTTTGTTCATGAGCAGAACTTTCTGCTCCCTGGGTCAGGATTTCTCCTCGGTCCCCTCTTCCCTCACTCTGGGTTCTTGACTGTCCTTGTTTACACCACTTTCTGTATGAGGTATGCCTGATCTCGCTCGTGCAGAAAATACCATTCCAGGTGCAGCCTGCTGGGGTTCTTCCATACTCTCCACACACATAGGGTTGTTTTTTTTTAAGGATTATTTATTTGTCTATTGTATTTTATTGTAACAGACCTTACTTTGCCAGTGTTGCCCGTTAACGCAGGGATAGGGAGGGCTACTTCTGTCTCCTTAAATCTAAAGCCTTTTTAACACACACAATCTGTTTCAGTTCAAAAGAGGGTTTAAGTTGGGGTTTAATACCTTTTTTTACAAGTGTCAGAGCCTTTCTTTTTATTTCTATTTTTTCCCCCCTTTTAAGATCAAAATTTGCAATGAGACCTGAAAAAACAACTTGCACTGCATAGCTAGAAATTGGATTTCCTACACTTAGGGCACTAATGCTCAGTTGTATACATGGAGTTACTCTGCTGGCCTGTTGTTAGCCTGACTTGAAGTAACAAGCTCGTGTGTGTTTTTTGTAAAATCTGTAAATAGCACATGACCAAATTGAACATATTGTATAGAACTATTTTTATTTTAATGTGGCACTAACCACCTTCATTATTACGGTAAATGTTAAAGCATGTTTTCAAATTCAGTCCTGTATCAACAATGTGTAAGTCATTAACAGTCCTAACTGTGGTGTTTTTCTCCAATGCCTTCCAACTTTCATCGACTAAAGTGAGTATTTTTCTTCCATTTCACCCTGCCAGTGGTGACTTGCTGTAAAATAGCATATGCTGTATACATGTTGAAGAATAAATAGTAATTTCCTTCATTCCCATGCTGTGTTTTGTCAAACTCTGCTGTGCTACATTATTATCACCACTTTAGACTCTTGTTTTGTGGTCTGAAGCTCAAATTACTGATTCCAAAGGCAAAGCACTTGCTTTTGGTTTAGTGTATTTTAGGGTCTTGTTTTATGGCACCTGGGAGACTTAGTGCCCCAAGGTCCTACAGCTTTTGGTCTTAAGTTTGAGATAAAATCAGACCAAACTGTAACTTAAGACCCTGACAGCTGTTACCATGAATGTTTAGTGTCCAAAACTCTCTGGTACTCGTGGTCAGGTGCTGGTTTACTCCAAAGCTTTTCCCTGCTCTGAAACAGGGGCTGCCCCTCAGAGCTGAGCACCCTTCCCTGGTCCCTGCAGTGCTGGAAGGGCAGGTGCTGCTCCTGGCAAAAACAGCTCATTATTTGTTATTTGCCATCTGAGAAGGCAGAAGAACAGTCTCAGCTTAACAGGGCAGTCTTTGAAACTTGCCCTGGGGTCAGTGTGTCTGTAGAGCAGCAGGTGCTGATATCTTGTGCTGGCTCAGTCTGCTTTAGTAACCAAATTCAAACAGCTTTGTGATCCTCTTGGAGGGGAAGGACAGTTCCAGGCTGTGTTCTCTTGGTGCCAGCTGGAATCCAGCGAGCACACATAATTCTCTAGGTCTAAGCTCTGAGTGGAGAGATGCTCCCTCAGAACACAGAGGCTCTATCAGAAATTCCACTGCATTGTGAAAGGAGGTTTATAGAGACTTGACTTGTTTGAGTTGATGCTGAAGTGGCTCAGAGGAGCTGACCTGATGATGTAGCAGGTGTGCTGCCAAACTGTGAGCATTCAAATCCCCTCAAATGCCCTTTTTTAGTGTGGAAGAGCCGAGCTAAGGTTTTGCATTCCACAAAACCACTGGCCTGCATTGGCCGTTTGCTGGATCAAAGACAAATGAGCAGCATGAGACTCGTCCCTGTTTCTTGAAACAAAAAATAATAATTCCTGTGATGTAGGATTCCTTGAGATCAAAGTGTGTACCAGTGTCATTTGCTGGAAACAAATAGCAGCTTAGTTCTGTGTGCTCCCACTGCTGTTGACAGACATTTCCAGGGCAGGAGTGCCACTGAATCCTTGAACTCGGGTTCTGCTGAACCTCAGAGCACCTTGTGGTGGCCTTTTTAAAGCCTTTTCTGGCTGCCACCATGAATAATTCTGCTTCTTCTACAATCCTAGTCCTGTCTTCTATGCCAAATAATCCTGCTATATGCCCCCTTTCCCCCCTCTCTTAAGAAGCTGAGAGAGAAGATGACTAGATAAGTAGAAATTCAGAATTCAGCACCTTCTCTGTTGGATCTGTCAGTGCTGAAGATGAATCTTGCTGCTTGTCATGGATTTCCATAGACATCTGAGAGCTCGCTCGTGCCCCTGTGTCAGAGGCACTTGGGGTAGGGCCTTGTGTTCCTCAGAGTTTGCCTTGAAATCTGGATGAGTGGTGGGCAAATGGAGTGGGATACATCCCTACAGATCCCTCCTGAGCTTACAGGAACAGTCAGGTTGTACAAGGTGCTCCTACAGAGCCCAAGCAATCTTCATCTGCCCTGTTTTTCTTCTATTTCTCCCAGTCTTGTCCAAGTTTTCCTGCAGAAGTGGAGCCATAGGGTTCCCCAGGATCAGCAGCTGCAGATCTGGGGTTGGATGGCAGCTGTGCTGTGCTTGCAGGATTTCTGTTTTCCAAGTGTTGTAAATGCCACCCTTGGCTGGTCAGGATTGGCCAAACATTCAGCTCTGCCATGAGCTCCCTCCTGGGCAGTGAAGCATCCTGGAATCACATCTTGTGATCCTGGAGCTGGAGTGCTGGGTCTGGGCTTCGGCCCTGGCTGCTGAGCAGGCTGGGGGAGGCTGCAGGAGGAGCATAAGGAGCTGAGAGCTTTTCTGGTACAGAAAGTACAGAACTGCAGTGCAAAGTTTGTAATTTCTGCAGGAAATGTCTGAACTGAAGTGTTTATCCTTGGCTGTATAGATCCTGTCATCCTTCAGCCTCCGTCCTTTCAGCTGGAGAAGCCAGGAAGGGAGGACTTTTCAGGACAGACTCATTTGCCAACATCTCCAAGTCAAAACTCTCATTAAATTTCTTTGGTCCCAAATATTTCCTCTCCAACCTCCCCAGTGTTGGGATTGAAGAAGGTAACTCCCACTGAATCATCTTAGCCCAGAGAACATACAAACAGCAGCCTTTAGTCAAGCAGGACTAACTCTGAATTCCCCAGGCTTGATCTCCCAATCCATTATTCCAAAATAACTTCATATTTTTTGTTTCTCTTTGCTCCCATCTCACCGAGCTTTTTCATCTCTGCTGTTTTCTGGATTCCTTGGTGCCCTCACACATCACTGCTAATTCTCTACTGTGAGAGGGGTGTGTAAGACCAGGATCAATCGTGTGATTGATGCTGCCTTATGCTGGGAACACCAGGAAGGATGTTGGCTTGTGCTGGGAACCCAGTGGGGTTTGGAATGAGAGCAACTCCTGAACGCTGTGTTCTGGAGCAAGGAGGATGCTCAGGCAGCTGCAGTCATGCATTGAATTTTTAGACAGGAGCTTTTGTCTTTGCAGTGCTTTGGGCTCTCTCTGCTTTCACGTGTGAGTGATCCAAAGTGCTGAGCTACACAACGAGCTGCTCCTTGCTGGCATCCGAGCAATAAAAATAGTTCATACTTGGTTCCCCAAAACATTACTGCAAATAAATGAGTATGAAAGAGGCTGCAGAAAAACCTTTCTCCCAGTTTGTCCAAGTGCTCCGAGGCTTGTGTTGGTAGAGAGGCTGTTGGGGAGGGTCCTGGTACGAAATTGAGTTTTTAATCTGATGATAGAATGCAGTACAGCAGTGCTCGAGCCCAGAGCTCATGGTACACAGCCCAAGGGGGCTGCATTTGCTGAGATGAAGGGAGGTAAAACCGATACAGAGTCGTCTGTCTCTTGCACCTGTCTTGTTTACTTTTTTGCACTTCTAACCATTAACTGTTTCCCTAATCTCTGCTAATTACATCCTTAATTGCATTAATATGCATTTTCAAATCTTAGCAGGAGAGCCCAAATTTTAGTGTTGAAGCAGTGTTTGGAAGAGCTTTCCTGGAGCTGTAGGGACTCAGAGCAGTCTCTCCAGACATGAGGCTGACCTGATGCTGTGGTGGGGGTGAAGTACAGCAGGAGCTTTAGGATGTTGTACTCTACCCTTTGCCTACACATTAATCCGTGTAGTTCAATGACTTCTTCAAAGCTTTCCTACTGCTTCCCAGAACAAGCTGCCTGGCTTGGAAAAGGGACATTGTTAGGTCACTTTGGGGCCAAACTTGCCGTAATGCCTTGACTAAAAAAAAAAACAAGTGGATATTATGGAACTTGAAAGTAAAAATTCCAAAGGAGTGAGAATTGTCTGTTGCCACTGGTCAGGCAGAGAAAGGCAAAGGCTAATTAACCGCGTCTTAGTTGTTTTTCACTGCAGTCTTGAGTAGGAAGTGCTGGCTCTGCTGATAATCAAGGGAGCTGAGCCTTAATCCAGAGGATTCTGAGCTTCAAGAACAAAGTAACCTGAGAGTGTCCCTTCAATGGCTGAGCAGCCAGTTAGCAAACTTAACATTCTTTCTCCTGTCACTGTTGATCTTAGTCTTGCTTGTATAATGATACTTAGCATTCATCCTTTCATTAACTGATGCCTTTTCTTTCTTTCCTTTTCAGCAATACTGGAGTAATCGCTTCCTAAACAATTTTGCAGAAATGTAAGGTTGTTTTGTTGCGTGCATGTGTTTTTAGCAACACATCTACCAAAACTTCTGCATGTATCGTGTAAAGATTCTTTGCTTTCCCTAAAAAACAAAACTCATTGTGTTCTCTGTGGAAGAAATGTGTGGTACCATTAGGACTTCATGATACAGATGTACAAACGTGCAATATAGCTTACCAAGTCGGAACTCTCTCCAGAGAAGCTGGGTTTCTGTGCTGCATGGAGAAGAGTTTGGTTACCCTTGAACAAGAATTGCGGAGCTGTCAGCCAATTTCCATATTCCTGTATGTAAAATGTCAGTTTATACAATGTACAATATCAGATAATGCATGCCTTGGGTTGTAGACGGATCTCTCTCTGTATTGTATCATCCAAACATCCTACTCCAACAGCTTCTGTACAATGCTCTCCTATTTATAAATCCATGGAAACGATTACAGATGAATGTTAAACCGTAAGCCTCCACTTCATAACGTTGGATTTTTTTATCATCTGTGCAAATCAACCTCTTTTGCACTGTAATGTAACTTATTTAAATCTAAGGCAGTAAGACAGATGTTGGTGCAATACAAAATATCGTGATGCATTTATCTAAAAAAGCAACAACGACGTAGCCAGTTCCCACAGCTGCATGTGTGACCTTTAGAAGTTGTAAATAAGATCAATTGTCTATTGACATGCTGACAGTAAGGAGCATCACACCTAGTTTCATTTGTATCAGGTAAATAAATTTATTCTACAATACGTACTCGGCGTGTTATTTGATGCACTTTGTTTCCTGCAGGTCCGTGCGCAGGCACTGCAGTGCGCTCTTATTTTAATGCCAGGATGACACTTTTTAGCACCAACACCATTGCAATCTTTCCTCCTAGAACTATGCAGATGCAGCTGCTCCTCAGCAGTATTGACCTCCTCGCTGGTGTGATTTCCTCTGTCCAGGGGCTTGTGTGTGTGTTTAAGGGACACTGTCAAGTACTTTGATCACTCAGTTTTTTTAAAATGCTCCATTGTTTGTAAAATCCCTCTGAGAAACATAAAATAAACAATTCTTTCCCAACTACATCTTTATTTTTTTTTGTCCTTTTCTATTTTCTCAATTACCCCAGCCTAAAGTAGCTCCTGGTCTCTTCCCTTTCCACAGGCGAAAGGAAGATGAGCCACACCACGAGCATCCTGCTGGGAGTGCCTGGCAGTTTGGGCTCACTCAAACACCAAACCAGGGTCTGTTCTGCCTTGAGCTCACAAAGCTGCTGCTGGGCAAGGCTAAAGCACTCCCAGGGTAAAAGCTGGATTTTCCCAGTGTCCTGTAATGCTCTGCTCCAAAGCCCAAACACTCGATTTTGTTTGGAATAAGAGACAACTTAGGAATGTGTTTCACATTCAGTGTAATGCCTCTGAGCCTCCAGCCCCTGATAGCAGCACCCTGCTGGCAAACAGCGTTATCCAAATGAGGTGACACATCTGAGAGCTTTCAAACGCAACAGTGTGAGGTTTAAAAATATAAGGGTGGAATACCATGGTCGAGCAGCTCTATAGGATGGTGGAGGGTGCATTAACGCATCGGGCTGAGCTGCTGGTGGCTGCTTCCTACTATGGTAGTGCTGTGGTGAGCAGGCTGAGCTCTGATGCTTTCCCCGGGGGCGTTATCTCCCCTGCAGCTCTTCCGCAGCCGGATTTAGAGCCGAGCCTTGGCACTCCCGGCCAGCGCTGTCAGCACCGCCCCTCTCGCTGCAGGGCTTCCATGGACACCTGAGCTCGGGACAGCAGGAATTCGGCCAGGGCAGGTGGGGGAACCGCCCCACGAGCACCTCCTCCCATTCACAGCCTCAGCCTGAGCGTTTCTCAGAGCTCCCCAGCACTGTTGTACCAACGCTCCCGTGTGGAGCTCGCCCCGGCCCGGCTGCTCTCCTGCCCCTTTTTATTCCTGTGGAAGTTCTTGTCCCCAGCAGCGATGCCAAAAGCGAAGCTCAGCGATGACAGGAAGTCGTTATTGAGCACCCAGCCCGTGCTGCTGTCACAGCGAGGGACATTCCTCGGCTGGTGCCAGCAGCTCCGCGTTCAGACAGCGCCGAGCAAACTCACACCAACTCACACCTTACTTCGAAACATTTCTTTAAATGATGATCTGCGAGTTTAAGCAGAACGAGTCCCCCAGCTGGAGTACAGCCATGTGAGGAGAACGTGATGCTCAGTGGGTTGCCAAGGTACTCAGTGCAAGAGTGTGTGGTAAGAGATGCTGAAATAAACAGCTTCATCTTCCCCCTCCTCCTCCCCCCTGCAAACCCCCAGCTCTGAAGCATCACGTGGATGAGCCCACTGACAGCACAGAGCAAAGAAACCACTCCCCATAGCTCAAGTTATGAGGCATTATGGACATATTACACCCAATTCTAAATACAGAGGGTAGGAAATATCCCTATTTTTACCTCGAGGTGAATTTGAGTGTGATTAGAGCCCACATCCACCCCCAGGAGGGTGGGTGAGAAATGAGAGACGCTCTGAGCACCTGAAGAGGTCTAACACATTTCATCCCAACAGTTTACCTACATGGAGGTGCAGAGACAACTTTGGATATCAATTTATCAGGGTCCAGGGATTTTTAGTACCCCAAACCATCACTCTATTTGCCACATTGCTGTTTTGATGGGATGCTAGGGTAGGAAAAGGAATCTGATCCCCAAACTCACCAAGTCCTTGGAAGCTCTTGGAAAAGGGGGCTGTACAGAGCAAAAATCCACTGGGGACCCACACCCCAGACTTTGCAAAGCAAAGGCTCAAGCCAGTGAGTGAAAACAGAGATTATTCTATTTTGTTGTTCCATCAAGTGATAGCTATGGACTGGCCAAAGGGCTTTCCTTAATATAGAAATTATTACACTGAAGTTCCCCAGGTGAATACTCTATTTTTGCCCTGAGCTGTTTGCACCAAAATAATTATATTTTATTATCTATTTTTTCCCCACACACGCAGTCTTATATACATCCTTGCCTCCTCTTGGCCAGCTTCCAAAGGACACTTTAACCAACTAAGGCTATTTAGTTTGAAATCATAGGTTTATACTGAGTTTGAGCCCTCCTAAGGTCACTAAATTTAAGACCCATGCAGACTGCAGATCTGGATTTTTAAAATATATTTGGTTGTGGTATGTTTGTGTAACTTGAAATGACAATGGCAGAAATAGCCTTTGAGATTTTCTTACCACTGAGATCTTAATGAGGGAATAAGGTCTGCTGAATCAGAAATCCTGCCTGCTTCTGCCCTGGATGGATCAGTTTCCACATCACTGAGCTCCTGAAAAGCAAGGAGGGAAGAATCACCACACAAAGAGGCTTAATGAGGAAGACAGTTACTGAAAGGGGGGGGGAAGCCCTGGTTAATCAAAAATCCCTCTATAATCAGCAGCAGCAGAAAAAGAAGCAGCACATCAACTCAACAGAGAACACTGATATTGGCCAGCAGTCCTCAGTCCCTCCTTTATCTCTGCTTCACAACTCCAGAATTCCCATGATCTAGAAATCAGAATTAGAAACTGCCAGTATTTCAGGTGTTACCAGCACATGCCAGAAGTAAATGCATTATTTAGGAAATTTCTAACCCCATCATGAATGTGTGCTGCTTTTAGACACTGGTAAATTCAACCTTTTAGCCCTTACCCAAGTCTATGTACACATTAAAGACATTCTGCCTCTTTCCCATCACTTCCTGTCAAAGTAGGAAAGAATTAAAAGTTTGTAATGAAATATGTGATTTAAATTCAAGGATTTCAGGCAAACAGGGGCACTCTGCCCTTACCCAGCCCCAGATCAGCACCTCAGACACTCCAATACTCTACAGTACAACTGGATGGCAACAGATTTCTTGCCTTATGTCCAAACTGTTTCACTTCCATCACTGATTTAACACAGCCTGAACTTCAGTTCTTGCCTTTGTGATCTTTCCTTCTCGGGTGCAGAGCATGTGACTGAGGGAGGGAATGAGGTCAGCTGCTTATTAAGGGCTAATTGTTATATTCCCTGAACTAAATGCCTGTAACTGCATTGGAGAGTACCAGACTTCTGCAGAACCAGAGATCACATTCTAAAATTAAAGCAGTAATGAAGGCTCATTATTAGGCAAGCAGAATCCCTCTAGAATTCTGAAGTGAGGGCCAAATATATCTCTCTATATAATCTCAACATGTGTGGCACCTAAAGTTCCACAGGCACAGTGCAACTCTTAGCAAAGATCACACACAGCTACAAAATCCCAGCACATCAGGGACTCACCAGGCTTCATCTGCAGACTCTGACAGCTGCTCATTTTCAGTAAGGAACCAAGTTCTCAGAAAACCAAAGCTGTGAGGACACAACTCTACTCTGGACAGCCATCTCAAGGTGTGCCTGGACTGGTTTGCTAAAGCTGCACTTAAGGACTCATCTTGAAGTAGCTTTAGTTTCCTGCCTGTTCTAAAAGCAGAGATTATCAGATTATCTACAAACACACTACAGAATGGTTTTAATAGAACTGTGGTTCTCCAGTTTCCTGTTCTGTGTAAATACTTCAGAGAAATGTGTAAGGCCAGTGGTTTCCACCTGCAATGAATAACCTATTCAAAGGAACCATTAGAATAAAATGGCTGAAAAATACATCACACACCTCATATACTCCTCATCACAATTAAATGTATCCTGTCTTCAGTTCAGTAACACAAACAACTCTATTTTCATCCACAGCAGAGGCTTGGAATATAACTAGAAAGCCAATGCAGCTATCCAGCTTTCAGCTGCAGAATGTGTCTGGTGAATGCTGAGTGTGAGGAAAAAGCAAAGGTTTTTTACATAAAAATAGATGCTTTGAATATGCCTGCACGTTTTTTCTGCTATGAGACATGTGATGAGCTGAGATCCATTCACTGCATCCCACAGCAATGGCAAAGAGATGAGCAGGACGAGGCCCCTCATCTGCCAGAAAGTCATTAATGAAATATTTGCTCTCCCTGAGATGCACACATTTGGTGGATTTGCTCACTGGAAGAGCAGGAGCAGCTTCTGCCAATCCAACTGCCACGACAGCTTTGCTTTGCTGTTCTTCCCCTATCACCTTCAAATAACCATAATTCAGTTTGGTATTTTGGAAACTCTAAAGCCCACACAATTCCAGAGAGAACAGACAAGCAGCTGTTTTTTTTTCTTAAATGGATGAACTATTGGACTCATCCTTTGTAATCCATGACATACCAGAACATTTCCAAAACAGACAATAATCTGCCCTTCCTTTTGTTGTGCATTTTTGATACAACATCACAGAGGGATATTTTACCCTTATCTGCCTTTCAGGGAGAAGCTTCTTTTCCATGTCATGTATTTGTAACAAACAGACATCTTTCCTCCAACTGATACTCAAAACTATTTTTTTAGCTTTCTAAAAAGTCTGTGTGCTCCAGCATACCTGTGGTAACAAAATAAATACAAAAGAAATTAAACTCTCGATATAAAGATTAAAAAAACACGTTTTGGTAAAGATTAAGGAAATCAGAACTGTAAAAAAAAGAAGCAATTCCTCTTCCCACACAGCAAGCCCACAGAACTGAAACAGTTTCTAAGTTACTCAAAGCAGTTCACCCTTGAAATGCTGAGGTTGGGATTTGCATGTGATGCAATTTTGCTTCAAAAGGTGAGGAGAAAAGACATGAATTCAAAAATTACCTGAGAAACCAGGAAGTATATAAACATGGAAAAAACAGGACAATTTGTGTATTTGCATAATTTAACATTTCTCCTGCAATGCAAGGGAAGAGGGATGAATTCTTTTTATAGCATTTAAATGTCAGTGCTGTATACAGAATGTAAAGTGCTTTGAGTCACTGCTGCAAAACCTTCCAGGAACATACTGAAACAAAACTAAACTGCATTTTAAAATAAATGCTCATGTACAAGTGATTACAGGGTTTAGTGAGAGTTGAAGAAATTACTTTAATTCTCCATCACTGGCTCCATTCTGTACACAGAGAAATCAGCTACAAAAAGTGTCCTGCAAGTCCAAGCTGCCTATTGTCCCAAATTCCTCCTGGACAGCACAGGTAATGCCCTAGAAAAAGACAAATTAATTCAACAAACACAGCAGAAGGAAAGTGCTGCTTTCAGCCACTCTGAACTCCCCCAGACTTCACTGGGAGCAGCTCCCCCAGACTCAAATGGCTGCTTACAAATGAGCAAGACCCTTCCCACAAAGGAGTACAAACCACTGTATTTACAACTTGCCCAAGCACACTTAGCCCTGGACAGAACTCAGACATTGATTCCATCACAAACAACAGGCTCATTACACACCTCAGATTCTGATGGTTTTAGTTTTAGCAGGGATTTTTTTCAAAATGAAAGTTGCAAATAACCTTGGGTGCAGTTAGTCCCTTGCACTTAATAAATAAGAAGCATCAAGAATCTCCATGGTATTGAGATGCACAGAACTATTAATTGGTTTCAGAGTCTATTAATAAACAAAAAGAAGTCCTTTGTTACTGAAAAAAATCATAGTTTCTGTTCTTCTAAGAAGAGTGGCTCTAGTGGTGGGTTCAAGTGCCAAACCAAGCAGCAGGAGAGGCTTTTACTGCATCCCAAACCACTGTTCTTGATCTGCCCACTGAGCTGCTTCACTGTCACTGCCTTCCAAGTCCCCCTCTTCTCCACTTCCCTCCATGTCATCCACATCTTCTTCCTGGGTGGCATCTGTTGGACTTTCCTCTTTTTCCATTTTCTGCAATCCTTCCAGTGACTTCTGATCGTTTGGATCCAAACTGAGGAAAGGAAGAAAAAGAAAGCATTGTCTCGAAACCTTTTTCTCTTTGTGACCTCAGTGTGAAGAGTAACAATAAAATCTCATCCTGTTGTCTGCACTTCCTGTTTAACATCATCAGGAAGCTTATTTTAGATGATGATGCAACTTCCCCTTGAGCTACTGTAACACTGAGTCTTAAATCCCTTTATAAAACAGTTCTGATCCCAAAGAACGCATTTATCTAAACATCCCACTCTTCCCAAAAACTTAGTCACCTCTCCCAACAATGCTAATTATAAAGTAACATGAAAGCAGTAAGAATTTAAATGACTCTGACTAAATATAATCTATGCAGGCAAACACCAGCTGACCCATTAAAGCTATGCCAGTTTGCAACGGACATAATGTGCTGGATTTAAGGCAAATTGAAGATGGTGCAATCAAAACATGGGAATATTTAACAAAGTAACACCCTAAAATAGCATTTAGATTATGATAAGTTGAATCACACTATTTAAATTCATCTAATGGCTCATTTTTTAGTGTAAAGGAATGGATCTTAAAGTCTGACTATAAAATAATTACTAACTATAAATAATTCCATCGTTAGTCAAGGAATCACAAGCCTAGTGACATATTTAGCATTAACACATTCCCTACATTTTGCACTTCTCAGTTCAAAGTCTTCAGACCAACCAATTCATGAACAGGGTTGTCATTTGTGTGGATTTGCTTGTCTTAAGGGATAATGACATAAAGCCATCTCTGATTTTCATCCTAATCAGTTAGTAACACATCTTTTCATTCAGTGAAATTGATTCTTGGCTCTTATAAACCTCATGCAGGCTCAGGGTGTGCTTTACCTCAGGGCTATGCTGTACTGGTCCATGGCCTCCTGGTACTCATTGACAGCCACCAGGAAATCCCCCAGGATGCGGTGCAGGACACAGTCACTCTGGTTGGCCAGGGCATTCCTCAGCAGGGAAATCCCATCCTCATACTTCTGCTCTCGACCTGTTCACAGGCAGAACTACTGTTTTAATCAAGAGTTGAGACAATCCATAAAAAGTCACAGTGTTCAGTCTTCCCAACACAAGGCTATTTGTCTCCTGTCAGCAGGGAGGACAGCACTGCTCTACTTCTTAGAAGATTAACTCTAAATAATGACTTTTTGCTGCAATAGCTGTTACATTCACAATTACATCTACTTAGAAGACAAAACATTTTGTTTGCAATTGCTTTAAGTGTGATCTGAATTGCTGGATGCAATTAATTCCTGTGATTTTTCCTTCAGAACAGAACTAATAAACCCCTGGACTGTATTGTCACTGTCGCATCCTTCACATTGATGTGGCTGCAGAACACCCTTCCACATACAAAGGTATCTTTGAACAAACCAACATGGGGGAAAAGGGAACTTACTGAGAAGTTCTGCTTTCTTTACCACAGCTTTGATGTAGTCAGGTCTTTGTGTGAGAGCTTTATCCAGCAATGTTTTTGCCTTTTCCTGTGTGACTGGGTCCTCCAGGCAGACTGTGGCCAGCAGGGTGAGGGTCTGTGCATTTGCCCCCAGGGTTTTGTAGACGTTGTTTGCCATCACCATGGCCTCACGGATGCTGTTGGATGCCAGGTAACACTCGATGAGACCTGGGGGAGTCAGATGGAAACACTTCAGGGTTTGAGTCAGCACCACAGGCACTCACCCATCCACAATTATTTGCACTTAGCAGCACTCAGTGTTGAACAGCTGACACTCCAATAAGCAAATACAAATTGCAGTTGAGAAAGTGAATCTGTGCATGTCAACATACTCATTCTACGGATAATTGACTCGATTTTTATTTATGGGTAGACACCGAAAAAAACCTCCAACCCTAATTACACCTCATCTAATGTTTTTGTCCAATTCCAGTATTGGGAGAATTAATATTCACCTGGACTCTTCACTACTTAAGCTGCTGTTGAGATCAATCAGATTTAACTATTTAAACAAATATGAAAAAACAAAGCTCCCAGCAGAACTAACCATCAGTTAACATCACCATCCAAAAGTGAGCTGCTCAAAACATCTAAGTTTGTTGACATCCAGATTAAACAAAACAAAAACCAAGAAAACACCTTTTTGAAAATCATTCTTACAAATCCATGCTCGTATCCCTCTCCTGACCACATCACAGGTTTTGGGGTAATATTTATTGACTAGAAAGCCAACAGGAGGACAGAACTGCTGTTTAGCCCCTTGCCTCATCACCAGCAGGGCACCATCCCTGACAGAGAGCACAGCGAGCAGCCCCGTGGCTCACCCTCGTAGCAGTCCAGGCGGCAGGGCGCGAGCCGGATGGCCTCGCGGAAGTGGATGATGGCCTCCTGCACCCGGCCCATGTTCCTCAGGGCAGCTCCCTTCAGCAGCAGGGCCTGCACGCTGTTGCTGTTCAGCTGGATGGCTTTGGCTCCCAAGTATAAGGCACGGGAGTAGCGTTTGCTGTAGAAACTGTGACACCTACAGAAAGAGGAGAGGGATTGTAAATGTGCGCTGCCGGCAGCGCCTGTGCGCAGTCATGGGGGTTTTGAACTTCTTGCAGTTGAAGTTAAGAAAAAAAAGTCTTCAGAAATTGAAAAATATTAAAACTGTTACGATTTAATGTATTGTTGGCATTGCACACGTGTGTAACTCTAATAGATTGAACATACAGAAAACAAACCAAATAGATGTTTACAGAGAGCTAATTAAAGTTACCCAAGAACAGAACAGAAGGATAGAAAAGCACCTTCTGAACAAAAAAAGCTGAACCCACTGTGTCAACCGAAACCACATTCAGCAAATTGAGAGCTGAGGTGGGACAGGAAAGAAATCAACTCACCCAGACACCACCCAGGGCTCTGCGTGTTGGTCAGAAATATTGAAGAGCCGACAGCCCAAGTTCTCCACATCCTCCAGCCGACCCTCACGCGCCAATAAATAACCATAAACATCCATTCCTAAAGAGACACACTGGGGGATCAATCCTCAAGAGACGGAAAGTTCATTCACAAGAAAAAAAAGCCACCAAAACCACAAACACCTGCTTTGAACTCTGCAACTACCAGGAAGGGTTCAAGCCATGCAGCCTCTGAATGTAAATTCTGAACTGAAAGCTGGATAAACAATGTTCTAGATAAACAATATTCTAGATAAACAATATTCTACTGCATGTAGCTATCACTCTTCAGGTCAACGTTCTCTCAGGATTTACTCACCTTTTATTAGGTAAGGATCCAGCATTTGTGCTTGTTCGAATTTTAGAATAGAGTTTTTATTATCTCCAGCTCTGAAGTACAGGTCTGCTAAGCTCCCCAGCAAGTCCACATTATCCCTCAGTAATGACTTCTTCTCTAAAGAGCTTAAAGGGAAAAAAATGCCTGTTATTTACAAATGACATTTTGAATATCATTAATATTATCTGATTGCACCACACTCTTTCAACTCTTACCAAATGGTGTTTATTGCTCTGGTGTTGTCCCCAGTATGCACAAAGGCGTAAGCCTTGATCCACACGGAGAGCCAATCCAAGTTGGGAATGCTCTGGATTATATTGATGGTCATGGAGGCCACTTCTGCTCCCTTCACCGACAGTGAGAGCAACCCTGTTGAGGAGGGTTCACACATCAACCTCAGTCACCCAAAACTGCTTTTGATACAAACTGTCTGAGGAGCAGAGACTCTGACCCTTGACAAGCACAAACAGCTGGTTACAGGGCTTGCTACAATTTATGTAATGTGGGTATGACACCCAAATACAAGACTGTTAGAGAAGTGTAAATTCAGATTATAACAGGGATGAACACTGCAGTGCTCACAGTGTGCAGACACCCACCTAGGATGGCATCCAGGGCCAGGGGGCACTGCCTCAGCACCTCTTTGTAGCTCGTCACCGAGGAGCGCTCCTGACCTGCCTTCTTGTACAGGTTTGCCAGCATCATATTGATCTGCAAACAACATTAGATGTCAGAAATGTGGGGACAGCAGAGTGTGAGGAAGGAGAAAGAATCACTAAGAAAGGTCACAACTCTGTCTTCAAGCCTGCCTGCCTCTGTTCTGGGCAGAGGACAAAATAACCTGCACTTCTGAGAACACTCTCAGGTGCCCTAAAGTATAAAATGAAAACTGTGGCTTCTTTCAGAGTACAGAAATCAAATCTAAATTCTTTTGTATGTGCACCTTGAAATCTGTGGCTTGTACATCCATTAATCAGTCTCTTCCAGGAATCTCTCTGTATCCATGGAAATGTTTGAATTAGCTCAGCAAGGCAG
Organism: Drymodes brunneopygia; assembly: GCA_013400955.1. NCBI lineage: Eukaryota > Metazoa > Chordata > Aves > Passeriformes > Petroicidae > Drymodes > Drymodes brunneopygia. The sequence goes on along the minus strand of VZTZ01008716.1, from coordinate 8,458 downwards.
AGAAAGTGTCCATTCAGCTTCTGAATGAAGCCATGATTGACTAAAGAACAGAAATTATCTGAGCTCCTCACAACGCAAGTAGCTGGTTTCTGCTGCAGCACTTCCATTTACTGGATATATACAGGCAAAAAGTTTGCTTTTCTCAGTCTTTTCTTCTTTTTCTGTTCTGCAAGTTGGTCAGAACACTCTGACATTAACTAGAGTTTCAGCCATGTACACTTTTAGGACAATTTAACATGAAACACAGTTGGCTGATCTGATGTGTTAATCTTTTAAGCCCTTCTGAGTAACAGAGCCAGCAAGCAAAGACTCCACAGATTTGGCACTGCAGACCACAAAGGGATCTAAATATTTAACATTATCTAAACTGTTGTTGGAAAGGATTAAAAGATTTCTTAAAATGGAGCACTAGCAAACCTTCTACCTGCCAAAGACTTCAGTCTTTCAAGGATTTGGCATTGTTACAACTATACAAGAAGTTAACAGAGATGCACAAAACATTTAACTCCTTTTGGTGTCTTTTTTAATTCTTTCTAACAGAGGAAATACAAAATCAGTATGATTTAAAAGAAAAGGGTCCAAAACAGCTCATTCAAAATTAGGAAATTCTACCAAACAATATTTAGCTAATGAAAAAGACATAATGCCATTACACCCATATCTTATGTTCTGCCCCAGAGATGCACTGACCAAGAACCTGTGACAAAAACCTGCCAGAACTCACCTTTGGGGTTCTCTGCCTGGAAGGAATCCCATCAAGAATAGCAATAGCATCTTTATCTTGCTTCAGCATTGTGTAACACTCAGCCATTTTGTATTTCACTTCAATTTCTGATGGTAAACACTGAAGCAAAAAAAAAAAGCTATTTAAATATGATGTTGGTTTAATCAGGTATGAAGCTTTTAATAAGGTTTCCTCATAAATATTTATACTGTGTTGAAAAATATCTGCTGCATGTAAGTTAACAATGCAACTTTCTGCTGGTTCATATTGTTCCTGTCTCCAAATTAAAAATATGAAGTACACACAGAGAAAAACTTCATGTTGGAGATCATTTTAAGTTTTGCATTAGAAAACACCGCAGAGATATTATCAAAATAATTTGCCTTAAAAGTCAGGTTTATTTGACATGATAAATGCACAATCTAAGGTGCTCAAAAGCCATGTTAAAGGTGATACTCAGAGATGTGGTTAGTGATGGACTTGGCAGGGACTCAAGGATCTTTTCCAGCCTCAGTGACTCTGTGAATATTGAGTCAGCAACATTAACTGGAAGGGGGAATGTGATCACTTTATGCAGCACATTATCAATTAAATACCTGGCTTTGGGGGGTTGATGCAGCATTCCCAGTAGAAGGTCTGACTTTGGAGGTTTTACTTAAGGCTTTTTTCTGCTGTAAGGCCATGGTGTACTTGCTGACAGCATTCCTGTATTCCTTGTCATGGAAGAGGGAGTCTGCATGGTAGACAAGGAGCTGGTACTTCTGAGAGGGAGAGAACAGTTCCCTAAAAGAAATTCAGACAGAAAGGCTGAGATCAGATGGCTGCACAAGAATCAAAAGCTTACACATTCAAAGTTTTTGTAGCTTTAGTTTGTCTGGCTTCAAGTTCCAACTGCTGCAGCTTCTTTACTGCACTGGAAGGACCATTGAGTAACAGCACTGACTCCTCACCCAGGGGTTATCTCACCCATTTCTTTTATCTGTAAACAAACAAATCCAACAGCCACTCCTGACACCTCAGCAGCAACAACAGCTCAATGTTTGGCTGCTGGGCCACTGCCCCCATCCTTCCCATAACAAGCCACAGGCTGTCAATGTCCATTACACCGCATCAACTTTCTCCTAGGATTTATTCACCTTTTACTAGGTAAGGGCCTGGAGTGACAGGATAAGGTGGAATGGCTTCACTCTGATAGAGAGCAGGTTTAGATTGGATATTAGGAAAAATTCTTCCCTGTGAGAGTGGTGAGGCACAGGTTGCCCTGAGAAGCTGTGGCTGCCCCTGGATCCCTGGAAGTGACCAAAGTCGGGTTGGACAGGGCTTGGAGCAACCTGGGATAGCGAAAGATGTCCCTGCCCATGGCAGGAGGGGTGAAACAAAACAACACTCAAGGTCCCTTTAGTGATTCTATGACTCTCTGCCAGGACACCCATGTTACAGCAGGCACCCCAAAGGGACGCTGCTGCTGCTGACAGCCAGGCTCCATCCCCGGCAGGGACAGGGACAAGACAGGGACAGGACAGGGACAAGGGACACCCCCAGAGCGGCCCCGCTCCCCCCTCACGCCGTGCCCCGCGCGCGCCCCCTGCCGGCGGGGCACTCACGGGTTGTTGCCGCTCATGGTGAGGAGCAGCCCGCTGAGCAGCCGCACGTTCGAGTGCAGCCCGGCGGCCGCCATCTCGCGCACGTGCTCCACCACACTCATGCTGCGGAGGGGACGGGACGGGGGAGAAGCGGGACAGACACCGAGGCCGTGACCGGGCACGGAGCTGCTGCCGCCGCCGCCGCCGCCGCCGCCCGCCGCCACTCCAAAATGGCGCCACCCAGGGGTCCTCACTCGCCGCCGCCTGCAGGCGGCCAAGGCACTGCCTGAGCGGCCCGACAGGCGCGCGGAGGGCAGCCCTCGACGAGCCGAGGACCCCCCGCGGCGGCGGGAACGGGCGTGAGGGGAGAGTGGGGTCCGGGCACCGCCGTGCGGGGATGCGCTCCCCCATGTATCCTCTGGTGGAAAACACACACTCCCCGTGCCTCCATAGCTCCCGAGTCTGCTCCTTGTCCCTCTCAGAATACACTGATGGTTGCTGCAGTTAAATGTGGCTGAGGTCTCCGAGATAACGACGCTCCTGCTTATAAAAATTGGTAACGGAGGAGAAAGACCTTTCAAAATCTGTATTTCTTCTGGGGAATGCCTCACTATGCCTACCGTTAACTACTAGGATAGATCGAGAGGTGAATCAAACTATTTTTCAACTTTTATTACAAAAACATTGTAAAACTATCCTATTCCTAAAATATAGGGTATCCTATTCCTAAAAAGGGAATCTTTTTAGAACTGAAAGTGGGAACTTTNTATAGGGTATCCTATTCCTAAAAACGGAATCAGTGGGTACTTTCAGTTTGGACATGCCATCACTGCTGTTGGGAGAGGAACACAGCTCTCAAAAGACAAACACCAGGCACCAAAACATCACCAGCAGTGGGCTTCAGGTAACACTAAAAGTGTGTTAGTGCTGTGTGGTAACTGTGGCATGAGTCCTGCCATGAAGGGACAAAACCTGAACAAACTAAACACGGATTTGTGTTCTAGAAATCATCAGAACAACAACTTTTTACCAGTTTGGGCAGTAAAAATCTTGAATCTGCTCTCAGGAAGGCAGCCACAGACCTAGCTGTGGGATCTGCCTGTGTTACCTGTAAAGGCATTTCAAGAGCACAGACCTGCTAAATAAACAGGTAAATTGCTGCAAACTGCAGCCTCTGTATTAATCCAAATTTTCAGTGAGAACAATTCACTTCCTACTGATTAATGTTACACAGTAATCATGGAATCACAGAATGGTTTGGGTTGGAGGGGACCTTAAAGATCATCTCATTCCTTCCATGGGCAGGGACACCTTCCACTGTCCCAGGTTGCTCAGAGCTCCATCCAACCTGGCCTTGAACACTGCCAGGGATGGGGCAGCCACAGCTTCTCTGGGCATCCTGTGCCAGGGCCTCACCACCCTCACAGGGAAGATTTTTTTTCCCCGTATCCAATCTAAGCCTTCCCTCTGCCAGTTCAAAGCCATTCCTCCTTGTCCTGGCACTCCAGGCTCTTGTTGGCTCCCTTCAAGTCCTGGAAGGCCAAAATTATGTCACCCCAAAGCCTTTTGTTAAAAAAACCCTCTTAGATTTTTTTGAAGGCTGTCCATAAGTCACGCAGTAGTTATCACGTTAATTACAAGCGAGTTTTATTGAAAACAAGGTAAAAATCACTGCACTGGACAACACAGCGTGAGAGGTCTGTTTTCCCTGGACACCCAGACTCCAGCCAGCAGAGCAATGACACAGCTCCCCTGCCCCACAGCCAAGCCCATTTCTTCTCTTAAATACAAGCCCTGTTTGAAATGCTGTAGCCACGATTACAAAGCAGCTTGCATCCAAAACAGCACGTTAGAAATCACTTATTAAGCACCAGCTTAATAACATTTGCTCACACAACTTATCTTTTTGCTCTCCCTCCCTCTATCACTCATTGACAGGTTTGGGTTTTTTTCTTTTTACTTTGTAAGCACTTATTTCTTCCTTGGTACAAAATGTATCCAAAACAAAGGCAAAAGACTTGAACATCTTGCTGTGGAAATGCTTGAAGTTGTTACCACTTTGCTTCACTGCCCAGGGCCTGAGAGACTCTTGTTCATGAACTGCCTCTTCACAAAGCAGATCCACCACTGCAGAAGGAAGAACAGAGTCAGGAAATCTGCAAAAGTGACTTTAAAGTATTCAGTCTCTGACACACAAAAAATGTTAAGGCTCCAGTTTTCCACAAAGTTTTCCACCCTGGTTTCTACTGGAATTGAGGTGAACATGATAACAGGAATGGACACAATGAATTCATATTACAGGACTTTGAATTAAAATAGGAAGTTCTACTTTCTGTTACTTATCTTACCTTTAGTATATTTTATTCCAATACAATCATAAATGAGGGATGCATCAGGAAGCTGTGCCTTTGAAACTACATTAGCCTAAGTAATTTCAACATTAAATGCAGTCCCATTTGCACATGAGATATGTGAACACTCAGGAGGTGACTCATTCATTGATTAGCGATTTTTTTCAATCTGCATACGAGGCGAAACGATTGACTTCAAAGCAGCTCTCAAATCAGAGCTGCCTGGGAAGAGAAACAGCACCTCTCATGCTTGTGAACTTCCATTTGCAGCCCCAGCCACAAGCAGATGTGCAGTGCTTTGAAGAGTTGAACCAGACACCTCTTATTACTGCCCTGCTTTTGATAGTAACCCAAACTGTCATTCATTGTCAGATCACATTAGATTAAATTTATTGATAATCTGCAGCTGCCATTTCACTGTAAAATCAGTCAGGCTTGGCTGCAGTTCCCCACCCCTGACCCTCACCCCATCACCTCACTTCCACACATGGCTGAAAAAACACCCCCAACCTCTAACAAACTCTGTGGTGATGCCACTGAACTCTTACCTTGCTTGGTTTGTCACTCTGAGGATCAAACACTTTGTCACAAAGGCGAAGGCCGGTTTCTTGCCTCAGCTGCTGCAGGTAGGCCCGCATCACCTCTGAAAGCAGCACAGCAAAACCACGGTGAACTGGGCAGCACCAACTCAAACCGGATTTATCAGGGAGGCATCAGACATCACTGCTTAAAGCAGAGAGGGAGTTTCACATCTGCAGGGACTCCCAGCTGGCTGAGTGGATTTGCTCAATTTATCTCTGGATCCTGGGGAATCCCCAAGGTCGGAAAATCCAGCTTGTGCTGCCTTCAGAAGACAGACTGCAGATTTAGAAGATTTAGGTTTAACAGTAATTTTTCTAACTGCAGTCCCAAAAATGCAGTTAATAAAGTGTGACCCTCAGAGGCCCTGGCTCAGCCTTACCTTCCTCCTGCTTGTTGGCAGGTTTGGCATAAATGGCGTTAAGTGGGAAGCCAGGCTCCCCTGGGATTGGGAAGTTGGTGATTCCTAGTGTGTACATTTCCTTCTCTCCTTGGCCTTTGGAGTTACACTGGAAGAACCAGGCAAACAATGGGTTAGCAGTTATGAACAAAAGCTGACGGATCATTAGACCCAAATATTTCACAAATCTGGAACATAAAAACTCATCAAGAAGAGCAACACAGCACATCCACAGCCTTGGAGTATTTGAGGCTCTGACAAGTGGGACTGAGGTGAACAAGATTATTTGTGGCCCTGGAAGGAGAATATCAGGAAATCCTTTCCTGAGAACAATCCTCAGAACCGACTGTTTCCCTCCTGCGCAGAAATTCAGTTTTCTTACCTTTTGCAGCTTTTTCAGGCACTCAGATATGTAGAGGGTCACATAGATCAGTGTTCTGTCAGCCTCGTTCTGCAAAACAAGAGCAGGAACTCTTAGATTACAGCACTTTGTGGAATTGATAAAGTCTGAAACAGGAATGAATGAATCCAACCCATTTTGGGCCATAGCTTCCCCGTGAGAGAGAGATTTGCAATTCATGACATTTACCCAACTTTAAAGATTAAGTGAAAGGTGAGTTTTTGTGATCTTCTAGAATTACTTCCTTGAAAATAAATTTATATTCACAACACCAACCCTCCAAAGAACTAGAATATGCTCAGTATCTCAAAAAGTTACCTTAATTTCATAATTTTTGAAGAAAACATTAGCTTTGAAGTAGTAGATGGCTTCATCTATAATATCTGTGTCCTTAGCTAATAAAAAAGAGATACAGAGTTAAGCAGTGCGCCATTACACTACATTTTTCATAACTTCTACTCACTGAAATACATAAATAGGGATTATTGCAAAGGTAAAACTGGTGTTCACAAAAAGCAGAAGTCATGTAACTTGTGAAACACCATGAGCTCAGACTGTAATACTGAAGCTTCCTACTCCCCTCTCCTTCCCCTGTGATATGTCACTTCACAAACAGCAGCAACTCAGCAGTTCCCCACTGTTCCACCACTTTTGAGTAACTCAGAGTTTTAACATCGTAAAAGGATAGAAAAATGTTTTTGGAGAAGGCGTACCAGCACAACCACTCAGATTCCATTATCCTCTTCAAATAAAGGCAGGGAACAGAACACAGTGATGAGCTGACTTTTGCTACCATTCAAGACTGCTTAAATGCAGAAACACTTCCTTTACATTTCTCTTCTCAAACTGAACTGCTGCATTTCTGGGGAATACCTGGGAAGTTCATGTGCTGAAGGGGAACCTGTACCTGTGGGCCCTGTCAGGGTGCCTGGAACTTCATTTCAGTTCTCAAAGCCCCACACCCCTAAGTGCTGCTGTCCCTTAAAGCAGTCAAGTGTCACCAGCCGCAGCCCAAAGTGCAAGTGAGTTCTCCACGGCTGAGCCCCCACTTCCTCTCACACAGAGGCCTCACAGCACCACAGCCTCCTCAAAACCCTGCTCAGGAGCTCAGGGAGACACAGGGGGAAGCACCAGAACAGCAGCCAGAGGCCTGGATTACTGAAACAGCTAATTCAGCAGAACATGGAGCACAATTATCTGTGCATAATTATTTTCTATGATTTGCCCAGCTGAAATGGTTGTAAATTTTCCTCCTCTCTAAACTGCAAAGCCTTCCATTTCCCACCTGTGACTCTTCTCGTCACTCTGCTGGGGCTGGCTTAGAGCAACCCCGGAGATGATGAGCTACATGCAGTAATTCAGAGATTATTATAAACTTACTTTCTCGAGGTGCTGGGCCCTTGAACTGGCTTCTGATGGGTAACAGTGCCATGTTCCCAATGAGCTTGGTGTCCGAGTCCATTAGAGTGGAGTGGTAGGCCTAGAGACAGGGAGAGCTGCTTATTGATCCGACTGAAAATAGACATTTCCATATCCAATCACACATCCCCCGTGTCCTCATCAAACAGGAGTCACAGCCTGGTTCATTATGATGCTTCCAGCGTTTTTTTTCTGGCATAAACAATTGCTATTTTCTATTTAGGCCCAGATCTTGGTGCCATTCTGGTGAATACCAGGAAAGCTGTATATGTGGCACCACCGCTGCCACCACTTGCAGTCGCCGTGGTGGGAGATGGGATAAAATCCGTGCTGTTGGTGTGCAGGCACCATCCTGACCTGACCCCATCCTGGCAGCCCCAAGGGGTAATAGCCCCACTCACCTGCCTGAGTTTTGGGGCATTGCACTGAAAATTAGATGGTCATTAAAAAATATGCAATTTATTTCCATGTCTGGCTATTCATAGTAGATAATTATAAATAAAGCCAGGCTTAATGTACTCAAAAAAACCCACCCTGATTCAGGTGAAAAACAAACTAGCTTTCTGCATATGACAATTTTTTTTCCAGGAAAACCGATTTTAAACAACTAATGGGTTTGGTTTTAGGCACTTTACAAACGTTTCCTGGGTGCTGAGCCAGGCTATTGGTAATCCCTCACCTCTTCACACCCCAGCTTTTGTGGGGGGCAGAGGAGGATGTGACAGGGGGAGGGTGGGTGCAAAAAGCAGTTTATTTCACTGAGGGGAAGGTGGTGTGAGCAAAGCCAGAGCCAAGCCCTGCTGTGAGCGCCCTCTCCCCAGCTGCTGCCGGAGCTCGCACCCTCCCGGCTGCGGGTGGATCCCTGGCAGGGGGAGGAGGAAGAGGAAGAGGAAGGCGCTGGCCTTGCAGCAGCCTCCCATAGTGAGCCATTCCCCGCTCTCAGCAGCGCTCCCCGCAGCTGCAGCCCCTCTTTTTCCCCCACAGTGCCCGCGGCCAGACCCG
>VZTZ01008693.1:29072-101173 GCA_013400955.1 Drymodes brunneopygia | reverse complement strand
TCTTTTAAACCAAGACAGTTATATTTGTGTCTGAACAGGCAAAAACACTTGGGAACAACAATTTCAAAGAGAAACCTTATTTTAAATATGTAAGTGGAAAAGTTACATTTTATAGTTTCCAAGATGTACAAAAAGAAAGAGGCTGGTAAATGTTGTTATTTATTGATGTTGTCTGAAAAAATATCTAGATCAAGGTGAGACGCTTTTGAAATCTTTGCCAATAACTAGCTTTACAGAGTTGGAAAAAATGTGTATTATTTTTATAGATTTTGTTATCACTGACTCTGGTATGATTATCAACAAAATCTTGAAAGTGTCCTTGTGAGTTTACATGTATACAAGCACAAGAAACTTACTTTTTCAAAACTCCACTACACACATATAAATAAAAGACTTTTTTGTTCTCTATTTGGTTTACCTTGCCTATGTATGAAAGCTCTACATTAAATGAAACCAGATTTCTGGCATTTGTTTTGAAAAGCATCTGAGTAACTAAACTATTATATCAGAACTTAATCCTGACCTTTTTGCCTCCAAAAATTGAAAGTCTTTTCAAAACATGAACAAAATGTATATTTCAGGGACAAATGAGTAGGAAGTTTAATATGAACAATGTCAAACAAAGAAAAATCTCTGTCCCACAGAAATCAGAATGATTACAAATGAGTCTGATTCCATGACAGAAAATGTGGGAAAGAAGGCAGAGCTGATTCTAATTTAATTTATAAAGCTGATTCTAATTTAAGTTCTAGAAGAAGGCTTTTGTACAAAGGTATTATGAGAGAACATTACTGAACTGTTTAAGAAATGAAACTTTGAAACAGTTGGATTGCCTTCTAAAATTCCAGTTAAAATGTTAATGAAGAGTTATGTATCGATTGTGTTTTAATAACGTCAAATTCGGACTTTCTGTTTTGTGTATACATGAAAAACAAATAAAAGCTGATTCCAAAATTTGAACCTAGAATTCTAACGCAAAGTATCTTATTGTTGGATAACCCAACATATCAAGAATGAAGGAATTAAATCTGCAACTGCTGGTAATGCTTGAACTGGTACAAATCATTATTTTATTCATCCCCTTTTCTGAAGTACTAAAAGTTATTGAGAGAAGCAAACACATATTTGTATCACTAACAGGTTATGGCACAATATGCATATATAAATAGTGCAATTGACTAGAAAAAAATCCATTTCATACATTCACAACCTGAGAGTTTAATTCCGGCTTTTTTGAATAACAATAACTTATTTCCAAGCATATATTTCAGTGGAGCTGGAAACAAGAAACATGATTTGTATTCTTTTCCAGATTATTAGTATTTATTGTAAGCCTAAGAATTATTCTCTTGGAAAAATACACAATCCTCTTAATTCCAAACATACTTTGGATTGTGGCTTTACTGCTACCACCAGTACAGTGCAGAGGAATTCCATTTTTTTGACAGTAAAAAAGAAGCATCATTAAAATTAGGGCCCAAACCCCTGAAGGGACCCTCACCCAGCTTCTCAAAGTGGATATGCACTGTGCTTCCATTTTATCAATTTGCAAACAGAAAGTAGTCACTGGTATAAGAAAATGGCCACTAATGACTCAGAAAAGCTGTAATTAGTCTATAATCTCTGTGAGACTAAAACAGAAAGCTTGTGCTTTTATGTACAAATTATCGAAAAAAGGTTAGACTGATCTGAGGCCAATGGAAATGTTGTTTTTTGAAAAATAAGCTGTGATGGGAACAAATCAATCTGTTTCCAGTAGTACTCACAGAAGTAAATGATGGATTTGTTTTTTTAAGGAGAAAGTGAGTCCTGCATAGAATGCTGAAAGGAAGCTGAAAAAAATTATAAACCCACAAAGACAGAAGAGTTTCAGAAAATAATAATTTTTATTAATATTTTTAAAAAGAAGTTATAAAAGATATTACATAGATCAAAAGAACTCCAAATGAGACGTGGCAAAATTCTTTTGAAGATCTCTTCCTCTTAACAACATTAGTATGATAAAACTTGTAGTTCTTCTCTAATTTGTACCCATGCATGTCAGATACAATGCTGGATACAAAGCAAAAGTATCAGAAAACTGAATTAATTCTTGATCCCTCAAGAGTTGCTTCAGATAAAATTCTAGAGACAAGCAATGATGAGGCATGTGTTCTCTTTCAATTTCAATATCTAAGTCTCTCAATTCAATCTTGCTACTTTTTTTTTTTTTTGTTTTTGTTCTTTGTAGGAGTGTAAACTCCATATATACACAAAAACAGATGAAAGGTACCAATTATATGGCTTTAATCCCATGTTTCAAGAATAGGCATGGGTTTTCATTGCTGAGATATCTTCTGTATTCTTGGTGGGTTCCTGGTGAAGAAATATTCCCAGCATACATCTTTAGACACCAGTTTAGGCACCAAACTCAGATGCAGAGTGAAACTCATGGGGTGCTCTGTGGAGTCAGGGAAGGAGAAGGGGTTCTCCAGAAAGCAGCTGGAAGCAGGCACCTGACTGTGGTGCTCATTTGCATTGTGAAGGAAAGCATCACCCTCTCTCCCTCTCTCCTCCCTACTTGCCATAATAACAGTATGACATACTGATAAAAGTATGTTGAGCTAACCAATATGAATCTCTCTCATAATATCTTATTTTAAGATATTTTACTTATAATCCCTTGCTTTCTCTACCCACAATTCTGAATAATCTCTTTAACCCTCATTGGGGAGAAAAAACCAAGTTCAATGATATGCAATTACTAAATACTTAATGTCTCTTTTTTATATTGTTACCCAATTATTTCTTTGCTCCTTTTACTTAAATCCCTCCAAGTAATTTCTAACCCTCTAATTCCTAATTCCAAGTGTATTATACAGTTTAAATATATAAAATGTGGATGTATTAAGTGCTCCTAAGGAAAATGAATGAGAAAGAGAGGAAGAAGGAGAGGGGAAGGGAACTGGGGATAGAGAGAGGGAGTCAGAGAAAGAGGGAGCTGGGAGAGAGAGGAAAAAGGGAGTGGGAGACAGCTGGTGATATGATGCAGCTGAATATCAGCTGTTGGAGTCTATTTGAGTACAAGCAGAACACTAGACATGTATCCTGGAAGCTTTCCAGTTGCCCAGAGGCCACAGACCCTAAATTTTACATTCCACCATCAACATGCTCACTTCGTTTCTATCATTACGTCTGATTACTAAGATGGGAAGCATTATAATGTTAACAAATTTTCTTCACTTGTTACACTGTAAAATTTGTATGCTGCACTCATGGGAGAAAGCTTTCAGAGCTGATGGGGTTTGAACTTTCACATGTAACCTGTATGTTGGAATGGCCAGATTCTTTGGCATGTAACCTGAAGTTGCATAAGCAGGCCTTTTCATAGGGACTAGATTTTCCTTCGTAGCTCCTTTGTAATGTACATACATGTGTGTCTCAAGTAAGGTATTACAAACCCAGGACTCAGAACAATTATTTTAAAAAAATGCAGCCCCACTCAATAAGGAATACTGATTTGAAAGGAAAATTGCTCCAAGATTTTTTGTTTCATAGTTATCATAAGTAAAGCATATAGACCCCTAAAAAAAAAAAGAAAAAAAAAATTAAATGGGGTGAAGAAAATAAGACTATGCATTATGAACTTTCTGAAGCTAACCAGAAAATCCAAGATTCCAAAAAATTTATCTGAAGACAATTTAGTCAATGGAATTTGCCATGCAAAATGAAAACACCTGCAGATGGGAAATACCTTTAAGATTCAGAAAAGGCAAATAATTGTTATGCTGTAACTACTCATTTTGGTGAAACATGCTACAAGCTTCAAAAATTTTCTGAGAAAACAGGCTATCTCCCTAGATCTCTGCAGTCTATATTCACTCAGTTAAACTCCACTGTATGTCTACTCTCTCCTTTACTTTGAGAGAGTAAAATAACCTAAATATATAAAATGGTATTTAGAAAAAAATATATTTTGCATCATATATAAGGAATATACCAATTCTAAGTCAGTGAGGAATGAAAAAAAAAGTCATGATTATGCATATATGTATTTTTGTTAATGTTTCTGAAGGGAAATGGAACCTTCTCCCTTCAGAGACATCATTATCACATTTCAGAAAATTAGAGTTTTGAATGAGAATTTTATTTACAGCCTACAGAAACTTTTTAGTCATTTACAACCTCCAAGCAATACATAGGGATGAATGGTTTGATGCCAACCTTTCAAACATAGGGAATTAATTAAACAATTAATTTTCTGCATTCTACAGTTCGTGCTCAGGAACAGATATCTTTCTCTATTCTTAATGCTAAACTGTCAACTAATCTCATTAATGGCATTTCATGCCATTCTTTTATTTCACTTATGAAGGTTTTTGATAATAGAAGGGCAAGAAAGGATTTATTCTGTCAATCTGCTCCTAAAATACATTTAAAACAACAATTTAGATTCTCTGAAGACACAAAGCACTAATGAATGCAATCCATTTCTTGGTGGAAAACTATAAAGGTCAATGTAAAACATATAATGAATTTCTTTAGGTAAGTGAGAGAAGTCAAACTCAAGTTTCCAGGCAATTACACACAATCAAATATTCTCGCTGTAGATTCTTGAAGAGCAATGAAGATAAAGCATTCTGTAAAAGATGTCATCAGATCTATCATGATAAGAGGATGATCATGGTAGTTTTTTTTTTAACCTCAGATTTTAGCCAGAGAAATACAATGAAAAACTTTGCCCCAGACTTTGGAAAGATACATTGCTTCTATTGCACACAAGTTCTCTGACCCAGAGTCAGACCACATGTCTAAGAGATATATATCATAAAGAGCCTTATTCTGTGCAACTTCATAATAATAGTAATAGTAATAATAGTAGTAGTAATAATAATAATAACAATAATAATAATATTAATAATAATAATTTGTGGAATTTGTTTCTCTACCTTAAAAACATTACAGTTTGAGACAATAAATTTATATTCAGGAGTCCAAAATAAAGAGAGGAAAAAAAAGCCTTTCACTTCTAAGTTTCATTTAATGAGGTATAGTCACCCAATCTAACAACTTGGAGAAACTATCTACTTGTAGACCTATTTAATGACATAACTGCAAGATATTTTGGATGAGATTTTTATTTATATTATCAAAAATATATATCAATTACAGAAGAAATAGCCAATCTGGTTTTTTGCTTCCTATTCTGGATAGTCTGTACAATAAAGCCATCAGAGAGCAAAATTCTTTCACCTGCTAGAAGTTTCTCTGGTGTCTCTCCCTCCTGGCAATGGCTTATAAAACTTTTTGGAGCCAATCCTGCAATAATGTTCTTTTTTGGACAGAGGTGTCAAACATACTGTTTGCTCTCCCTTGGTCTCCCACTCAGCAGCCCTGGCCCATCTGGTAGGTCAACTGCAAACATCTGGACAGCTGTGGGACATTCATTTGATGTGCTTTCCTTAGACATCCTACAGAGGTTGTACTAACAAGCACATACCATACAGATTTGCCCCAGCCGCCAAGACTCACACCTGCTCCCTCTGCTTCTAAAGAGGTATTTATTCTTTTTGGCATAAACCTTACAGCTCCTAAAACCTTAATGATATTCCTCTCTTCTTTACCTCCTTGCACCTTTCAGGGAATAAACACTCACCTGGGATTTTGATACTTTTTGTAGGAATCCTACAGATTTCAGTTTGAAAAAGGAAAAAAAAAAAGAAAAGAAAGTCTACCCTCATGATTCACTTCAATGTTATTGTGTTATCTCCTCTTCCTCCTACCTCCAGCAACACAAAAGAAAGGAGTACTACTGATAATAACTATGACTGATGGCTTCTGGCATGTCTCCTGATCTTTTCCCTTAACTAGAGATGGAAATCTATTAATCTCTGGCCACAGTGTTTAAACGCATCATTTGGCCATCATTCTCTTGAGTAAGTTCTTTAAATGTGTTAAAGATCATTTTAACCTACTGATAGTGTACCATGGCATTGTCTTTTACTGACATTGATTAGACAGTGTACTTGACATAAAAGTCCTATTGTTAAGAGTTATATTCCCCATGCCAAAAATGCATCGAAAATATGGATCAGATTTTATGGTTATTATTAATCTGGAAAAAAATTAAAAATAAGGGGGGAAAAGCAGTTAAGCGGAAGAAGATGAAAAACCCAAAAACTTTACAAAAACAACAGAAAGCTGTCATGTTTACTGAAAGCCTAGTTGTCCTACTGCTGAGTCAATAAAGATAATTAGCTAGAAAACCTGCACTCCCAGACATCTTCCCACCTTTCTTTTCAAACTACTATTGATGAAACCCTTAGAGAACAGGAATTCTAAGTTCACTCACTTTCCAAAGCTTCATGAAAAATGTGATGCCTTTCTTGAGATCAGCATCTCATTTTTCAATTTGTATGAAAAGGTGGAAGGATAAGATTTACCAAAAAACAGCAAACTGCAAATTGTAACTGGATTCAGGCACTTGGAATAAAATTCTTTAATGGTAAATGATTTTAGTAATTGTATTGGATGAAGATTTAATAAAATGATTACAAAAGAGATTTGAATTCTGATAGAAGAAGCTTACTTCATGTAATGTTTATCAAAAAAAAAAAGTTGCAATTGAAATCATCCCCAGGAAGACTTAATATAGAGATGTTTTGTTTAATTTTCATAACATATTAACTCTCCCTGTGACATGACTTGAAACTGAGAAAATGGATTGTGCAGTATAACCTGCAAGAAAGGGGACATCATTACAAAATAGTCCCTGCAATTTTTGTAGCAATGGTTGGTTACTTTCAGAGAATACTTTTAAGTTGATAATTTCTATAAACTCAGTGGGTTTTATCTAATTTGGGACATATTTAATAAGACAAAATTTGCTGCATTACTTTAGAACACATTTTTAAGCTAGTTCACAATTATTTATAAAGGATTAGAACTTCAAAAGAAGTGGCGACTTACACAAAAAGCAGGGAAATCCTCAGTACAACTCATTAAAAGAACTGAGTCACTACCTAGTGTCTGTTTCAAAACCATAATTCGCACCAACAAGAGTAATATTCCAAGTACAAACACAGTCAATTAGACCAAAATATGTTTATTTGTTAAAATAAAAAATCCAATGAAATACTGTTTAATATTTAAATAAGTTTCCATGGTTCTGCTTACCACATCTACTACTGGGAAATATGCTTACATTTGTTCTCAGCTTTCAAATCAGTATTTGCATTAACAATAAACTAATTTTAAAAAAAAGAAAAAAATTTGTAAATGCCATTAACTAGGATTTAGCAACAAAACTATATAGCTTTCAGAAGTTTCATATTGATTTTACCTTCTCCCCTTTTTTTGAGATTTTTATTGGCATAATTATGTTTAAATTCCCAAAACCACCCATTTAAAAGAAGAGATTAACTACAGTACATTAGACCAAAAACTGTCAGATAAAACCAGTTTTATTTTGCATAAGGTATTAATGAGAATTTTTTGGCACAAAGGTACCCGTTTGTAATTTAAAAACCAAATTTTTGGCACAGAGGTGCTCATATTGAATTTAGAAAGCAATAGAGCCAACCTGCCTGTTATTCTAGACTCTGCAGTGTTTTCTTCTTTGTCATGTAGAGTCAAATTGCTTAAGCCTTTCCGTGAATCCCGTTGTTTGCTTCCTCATAACTCAACAGCATTGTTCTGCTTCTGGTAAGGCTACCCACAGTTTTTTTGCCTCCCAAATGATGAGCCTGAAGGTGCTGCCTCACAGTCACTTATCCATTCCCTGCAAGGATTTGTAAGCAAGAGGAGGGCCAGCCTACAGAGAGTGCACCAAAAGCAGAGTGTCCCTCTCTGTGTCTTCTGGCTGCATGCAGAGTCTTATACAAAGGCTGCTTTAGGTGTTTATTTACTTATATCAACGGCCCAAATTCTACACCAAGGGTATGAGACTTTCAAGGGAAATCTTTGATAATGGTGCAAGGGAAAAGGTAAATAAAGCGTGTGCTTTTATAGGGTCTTCTTCCTTCCAGCCATGAATTATCATATATGCCAGTGGAAACACTTTAAGTTGATCATTTCATTGGCACTCTTTAAATGAAATGTTAGCCTCATGTAAATTTTAAGTTTCTTTGAATACTGAAGGCAAATTATTTGAACTGTTTTATTGTGACTCTAAAGTATTATATGTACAGATTGTAGAGAAATAAAACAATGTGGAGTTTGGTGATTATCTTCATATAGATCTGTTCAGATCCATTTACAGAAGCAGGGGCCTGAAATAAAATGAAAATATGTTTTGATTAAGAAAAAGCATCAAGTACTGGGTGTCTTTTGACAATTTATTTGAGGCTGTATGAATATGACTTGGGCATAATAAATAACTTGCAATTTATTATAGATAAGCTCTTATATCTTACATAATATTTATATGTATACTACAAAAAAAGGGGAAGAGATAAACAATCATTAAAATCCATTTCTATATAATGCGTCAACAGCAATAAAAGAAGTTGGTGGATTTTTAGCTCGCCCACAGTCATTTTAAACTTGGCACAGGCAAAGTATATATTTGTATTATTTTAAATTCCTATATTTACTGACAATAAACTTACCTAGTCTTTCTACTTCAGCAACTAAACATTCAAAATAGTATTTATTAATAGTACCACTAAATAATTTTGAGAGATGAGTCTGCTCTAAATCCCTCTGATTAGTTATTTGAAATGAAACATTTACTGCGTTATTTTACAGGTCCTTCCACTTTGACACAACACTAAAAGATGTTCTTAAAAATATCTTTAAAATATAACCACTATTTTTCTGTCCAAGAATATGAACAAATCTGAGTATATCTAAGACTGAGAAATTAATGAAAAAGAAGAGAGTGTCAGTTGTTTAAGGATGAAAATTTCTGGTGCTGGCTAGGTAGGTGACCATGTGTTGAACTACGCAGGATAACACACGTGTGTGCAGTTGGTGTGGCAAACTATAATTTGACATCTTCTTTATTGTTTCTTGGCAGGTCTATGTAGCTGCCATGGATGTTTCCTTGGAAACCCATGGGGGAGAGGACATAGAAGAAGAAAAAGATAACTGGTGGAGGCCTCCAAGGGGGCTGAGTTCTCCCTGGAGAGTGAAATCACCATTGTCTAACCCAGGACATTCCAGAGTAGCCCCTACGAGTGTCCATCATTTCCTCCCTCCCCCCAAGGCCTTTGTACTATCCCCTGTTATCTCCTGGGCCCCTCCACCCCTCTATTCCATAGGACCAGGTAGCCTTGGTCCTTCCCTAAACTCCCCCAACACCCCTGGTGATTGGTCCTGTGAAATAACTCTTATGTTGGTGTCTGACCCTTGCTCTCCCTCTTGGTCCCTGCCTTCCCCCTGTGAAGAGCATCTGGCAATAAAGCTACGCAGATACAAGGTAAACCAAGGGCCCTCTTGTCTTTCTGCTTCAGCTGATAGCTAACCGGTCCTTAGCTCCTGCAGCACAACGCAGGCTGCAGATTCTCTGGCTAAGTGTCCATGGGACGCTGCCAGAGTGCCTTTGGGACAGGGGCACTTCTGGAAATATAGCCAGCGGGAACCTGTCTGAATAGCTGGGCTGGACAGAGGAGCCCAGCGAGCTATAGGTCTACATTCCTTAGTGATGTTACAAGGATTATAAGATATCAGCAGCAAAGAGAAACATCAGCAACTTTCCAGAAGAAAGCATCACCTGGATGCAATTACAGAATTAGCAAGAAAATGGTCAATTTCTGCACCAAAGTGTATTAGCAAGGTTCATCTAAGGTGAAAGGAGGGATAGCCACTCTGCTGACATTCCAGCCAACGGGAAAGGCTATCAGTGCCCTGTCTCTGGGAAAATGAACAATACTGTAAGATTTTCAATTCAGTAATTGGTCCATTTCCTATTTGCAGAATATCTATCTATATTTCTGGCAAGTACTGCAATCTGGATAAGAAATAGCTCCTGCCTATGTTAAGAAGTTGAATTCATATTGAAAACAGCAATTGCTTCTGTAGGTCAGGAGAGACTGCAGATCATGCAATTGAATAGACAGTAGCCCAAAGAACAATTTCATACCTAAAAATCATGGTTTATTTAAAATAAAACAAATACTCAGACCCCTATCAACCTAGGTTTAGAGAAAATATTGCAAATATAAATAAATTTACACTAAAGATTGAAAAGCAAAAAGGCAAATATAACCAAGCTGTAAAGAAAACCCTACTTTCATTTTCTTAACTTATTCTGTTCTTTAGGGGATCTGGATTGCAAATGCTGAATACTTGGAGCTTGATATGTTTTATGTGAACCAAATTTTTCATATAGATATTGAAAATTGTCTATCCCAGTCTATGAAAAATTCAATCATTTCCACACCAAGACAGTTCTCTCAAGATTAAAAACTCAAGTTACCTCTTTTAAAATTACTGGAATGGTATCAAAAATAATACTAAGAAGAAAAATTAAATTGAATTAGTAGCATTTACTTACCTCTACATAAACCTTAGGTTTAAGGTGCAGGTCCTGCAACACATTAGGATATTACAGCTATTAATCAGTGTCTATGTGTTTTAAAATTAACACAAAGAGCTTCCATCAGGAAATGATCTGCTTCATTTTTTTCTGCACACCCAACTAAACATCCTTTTACTCTGCCAAAATTGGGTCTTTGTCAGCACTCTGGTCTTACCATGTTTTGAAGACCCATGAGCTCTGGTGATGGTTTTCTTCCATTGGCTAGAAGCCAAGGATGCCCCTCACAGAATGGGTGCAGAAGGACTTCCCAAAGCCCTAGCACCTTGAGGCCTTTGGGACACCCAAGGGTTCTCTGTAATCTATGACAAAAGCTGGCAAGCTCCTCTGTCACATAATTTCTGGCTGTGGGCTGATGAACTTTCCTCCCTGAAGAGTTGGGTGGTGGTGTTTGCTCTGGCTTCCTTCTTTCCAGGCATGGCTGCTGAAATCCTCAGCTGAAAGTCTTACCCAGGGGTCTTCAGTGGCCACTTGCTCTTCACATGAAAAGCAACCTACAAGAACCTGTGCATAAAACCAAAAACCTGTGGAATTCTAGGTCAGTTCTCCTTACTAACAACAAAACACAGCATGACAGCTGTTCAGATTATTTTTACAGAGCAGAGAGAAACAAGAAAGATGAATCAAATACAAGCAACCTCTGCAAATTTTCAAGAATAAACTGAAATTTTGTTCCTAAGGCTGCAATGGAAGCTATAAGTACAGAGCTTCCTAAACCATACCAGAAGATATTGTCAGGGCCCTGTGGGCTGCAGGCCCTCCTGTCCCTGCCCTCCTCCCCTAGGACTCCCCTATCCTGCCCAGGACCCCATATCTTCTCCCCAGAAGTCACCACTCCTTGTCCTTGTACCAATAAAGAGTTAAAAGGCTGAGCATGAGATCAAAATTATCACAGTGCAAATGTTGAATGAAGTGTTATTTTTAGAAGAAGTTAATGCTTTGAGAATAGAAAAAGAAAAAAAAATAGACGAGAGGGCACATTTCTCACAAATTATAGCAATCAGGGTGAAATATAGTGAAGAAACAAAAGATCTGAACATGGCTAATATCCATGCTGGGTTCCTTCTGCTATGCTAATTAAATATAAAAACTCTATGACAGGTACATCCTATAGGGATTTAAACAGATGATTTAAACAGGGAATGTTATGTACAGCTTATTTGTAAACCAGACCCAAGATGATGTTTTTAAGAGTAAAGGAACTCTTTGACAATGGCTTATCATTCAAAACAAATTACTAATACATGTAATTGTTTTACTTGTAGAAGTGTAACAGACCAATTTTTATTCTATAAAACAAACAAAAAAAATACAGAGCTGTTAGTAATAATTACAGGAACTTATACAATTACAGAATTTTAAAGCCATATCTAATTCTGGTATGTTGGATCTAAAAGTGCTTGAATAAAAATCTGTCATCTTTCAGATCCTAGAATAGTGCTTGTATAGTACAAGACTGGTTTAAACATTTTAGATAAAAATTTTATAGATACTCCAGTGGATTCAGTGTTTCTACTAAAATTACTAATCAGACATTCATGATTGTGTTTCTCCTATGTAACAGACTCTTTCCCCTGCTCTCTAGACTTCTACTGAGACTTCTGGACAACTTTCAACATTTAAAAACACTCTTGATCACTCTTTTGCACTTAAGGCCTTTAGCAATTTGCAGGATGAAGTAGGTTAAGAATACTCTGGTGAATGGAAAGGAATCTAATTTGAGTTGTAAGAAGAGATAAAAGACACCACAGGTAACTGGCCAGATGTGGTGAATCCTATCATTTCCTCAGCAAGTAGTACTAACTTGCACATAGTAGGTAAATATTTCCCTAGTAATTCTTCCAGTTCTGATATCTGAAGAGTCTAGGTGGACACATACACAAAATTCATTGGCTTCCAAGGCAGACTTGCATCTGTACCAAAGGTTCTCAAGTGTCAAAGACACTATCTGGCTTGTGCAGTAAACTTCTTCACAGCTGATCTCCAAATAAGAAAACAAAACTTTATTGACATTTCTAGGGTCTATGACATGATCTGGCTGAATTAGGGTATTGTACTCAGTGTTCATCATAGTCTCCTTAGTGCTATCAAGACAGGAAAAAGAAAAAAATAACAGAAAATGTGATTATTTCTTTTCAAACACAAGTGTTTTACTGAATCCTACTGATGTGTCTGACTGTACTTTACAATCTGGAAAGACTTGCTTTTCAAAATCAGCATCCTGCAGATAAAATTTACTTATCTCTGGTGATTGAGGATTTTTTTCCCCTGCTATTATAATCAATGTCCTAAATATCCAGTCCCATGTCTACCTCTGTGCATGTCTAGTCCCTTACCTGGCTTAATTTCTAGGTGAGTCAGTCAACACTGAGACCTCTATCTCCCTCTTCAGGAGTCTTCTAGATGTGGGCACAAATGAGGCCCCAAGTTGCTCCAGCTCTGCAGTGCCCACTCTAAAATACTAAGTCACAGATGTAGGTTTTCTGCTATTATTACCCATTCCAGCATTGGGCTACTCTGCTAGGATGCTGCAAAGGCACAACTGAGCAGCTTTTGGGCCTGGGTTTCATTGAAGAAAGACCCTTTAAACTTAATTCCCAGTACAATAAAAATGTTGGAGCCAGCAGGCTAAACAGCAATCTGTTGCTGTGTTTTGTGAGCCATGCTCTTGGGCCATAGTTCTGAGACTTTTAAAAAGCTGAATAAAACAAGTATCTCATATAATACAGCTATGAGTCAATTTGTATTTTACTTGAACTTCCTTTGGGCAAGACAGATGGATAAGCATCCTAAATCCCATATGCTCATTTTAAAGCCACAGCTCCAACTAGGAGACTCATAGCCCCTCGGATGGCGACATGGTGAATGGACCGTGTAGCCAAGTTGCTCATTATTTTTGAAGTGCTGTTTCCTCCAGACTTGATATGGACTTTTGTTTCTGCACACCAAAATGAGGTTTTTAAAGCTTTGTGAGTAGAGAGAATTTATGAAAAAAATTCTTACCAGTAAAATCATTGCACCCTGTATCCTATGGAAGACATTTTTCTGGTTCCCAAGGTCAAACTGGATAAGAAAACAGTCATAGTTTGATTATATCTATCTTGAGGATGGTAATTTTTCCTGACTTTTTTCATCCTGAGGGACTTTACTTGCCCCTTATTCCCTCAATCATTAGAGGATAAATGTCTATTGTTCCATATCTGCCATAGCAGGAGATAAATACAAGGATGTGAAGACACAGTCTTTTATAAAAATTGTAATGTATTTATATTATATTATATATATATGGGAAGAACTTTTTTCCATAAGCTATTTTTTGTGAAGTAGTTCCTAACCTTCACTATGTTTTAATCTATGTCTCTAGTTATAGAGCACAACCCATTCCTTATTTAAATCTTTTATTGCCTTTCTGCTACTTCTGTTCGTGAAAAAGACTGTGGTGCTATTTTGGACCTATATTTCAACACCACTCATGTTTTATTGTCACTGACGTGTGAATGTTGAAAGCAGTCAGCAAATTGCTGGGAACCAGCCCACTATGTAACCTCATATTAGGAACCATTTCTCCTTAATAGCAACTGTCCAGGCTTTTTTCTTCCCCAGCAGTAAAAGCATTTCTGTACTGGCTTTCTTCCAAATCTTGCCTTTCTGTAACTTGGTAAGTGGTGACAGAGAACACAGGGTCTGCCTTCATTAATGACTTCCAGGCTGTGAAACTTCAGGGCAAGGGAGTGAAGAAGAAACCATGTTTGAAAAGCATAATCGTTTTAATGCTTATGATCATTACTTTCTTTTCCTGAGTTTCTACCATGTTTCCAAGGTTTACTTATATCTGCATGTGACCATCTTGAAAAGCTGTCCTCTCAGCTTAATGCATAAAATCTGCAATCATTTAAGCTACTGGCTGTCTGAGTAGAATGAAAATAACAGTAGAATTAATATGGCCAAAAGGAAGAAAGAGAGAACGAAGTATGGCATGCCTCTTACAGCCCCCAGATCCCTGCAGATATAGGCTCAGTGGCTTCCTGAATTCTAACCCTAAACCTAATGTCAACTGGGGTCTGAAGCTGAGGTCACCAGCATCTTGGGTGGTCCAGATGGGAAAACTGTAGAGGGAGCAATGTTGGTGCAATGCCTTAACCCCCTTGGCATTCCTTTTGCAGCCACAATACAACTTGAGCTGTAGACTGTGGGTCTCTGAATCTTAAAGCTAACACCCTAGAGGCAGCTTGAGGAGAGATTTCTAGTATGCTGTATGACTGAACAAGAAAGGTGTAGAGGGGGCAATGTTTGTCCAGTGCCTTGATCCCCTTTGGTATGCCTTTTGCAGCCCAATATCCCTGGAGCTGTAGGTTTGGGATTCTCTAAACACTAACCTTATCCTGAATGGCAGCTTGGGGCTGAGGCTGAGGAGCCCAGCATCGTGCTGTCCCAGATGAGAAATATGTCAAGGGACACTTGCACAGTCTAGGAATTGGACTATCATATGACAAAAGTACAGGCTCAAAGATTAATAAAGCAATGCCTTTCGTGTTTGTTTTCTCCAGTAGGTACCATTCAAGCATCTGAGCAGGACCCTTCACTGCCAGCACAAGAGTGGCTCAGCTCTCCTGGCAAGATTTTCTTTGAAGAAACAAGAGAAGTTCTACTTTTGCAGACTTTAAAGTCTTCAGATAAAACTACCTGCCTTTACAAATCCCACTTCATGACAAGTCCTCACTGAAAGGTATCTTGGATGATCAGCTTTATCTTCATAAAAGATGAAGTCATTCTGAAGTCTTATATAACATATATATATATATATATATGTACAACATAACATGAATTCTATAAGGATAAATAAATTATTTAACAAAGTACTAAATCCGCTTTAAAAATGGATGTCAAAAAAGTTCCTGATGTATGAATAAGTCCCTGACTTACATTCGCTAGTTGCCTTAATGGTAATTTCTTTTTAATGGCAATTACTTGTTAAAAACCAAAATCACAAAACCCCACCTTCTATTTCAGTTTACTTAACATCAGCTGGAGAATATTTTTTTGCAAATACAAATACTATTTAAATGCATTTCTCGCAGAAGAGATACACCATTCTAAATTTCTTGAATGTTTATTAAAGTATCATTTTCACAGGGAATAAGTGATTGATGTATGAAAAACTAAGAGACTCCAAAACCTTATGTGACAATAATGGAACACTTCACAAATAACTAGTGGTAACCACAGGACCATAAACCAGACAAGATAATGAGTTGCAAATAGAGAAAAGCCTTCATCATATTTTGAATAGCAGTTCATCTTAACTAAATCTAAAAAAGGGATGGTCAGGATCCACCTGTCAATTCCTATTATTAAATATGAGAAATATGACTGTTCCCTCACATTAAATACTTTGTATAAATTCTCAAATTGTCTGTGCAGAAGGGTCCAATGAGCTCAATTAATACACAGATGTTTGAAAATGGAAATAAGAAAATTTTAGTGAAGAGTTGCTCAGGAATTCTGATGTCAAGAAAAAAAAATGAAACAAAAACCCCAAATCCAATTCCCAGTGCTACATATGAAAGTAAATACATAGAATTCATGGTCTAGCAAGAAGCATTTCCAAATTTGATATACTGTTTAGATATCTTCAGAAAGCCCCAAAATAGCCTTTTCACATTTCTCCAAGAGCCTGAAAACACTGTATCTTAAGATGGTTTGACAGATCAGGATGATGGTATCTACACCCTTCCAGGGTGAGAACTGCCACTACAGCATTTTGGGATAAAAACAGTTTTGGAATTACACACACAAATATTCGTGGCATTAGATGCTTCCGAGCTTGCTTCAGCTTTTGTGATGATGAAGCATAGAGAGTAAGATATGGAAGTTTCTCCCTGGTATCTGCAGTTCAGATCTGCTGTTTGGGGCTGTCCATTACCATAAGTTGCAGATCTATCTTCTCTTTATTTGCAGGGCTGTTGTACTGCTTACACTTGAAGTATATCAGATACTAGTGAGAAATGATGCAGATGTTTCTGTAGATTTCAGCTCTGTGATAGTCTACCTTTTACACAATATATAGCAATTAATATAGGCAGTTGAGATGTGTTAACAAAGGTCCTTTAGTAAAGTTCACCATGTCTGCACAGCACTGGAGATACATTAGTAAAAAAAAAAAACATAACCTACCTACCTTATAGTTGCTTTAGTTCAAGACTACTACTGACTTTGAGCTGAGAACAGCTTCTCTCCTAAAAGTTATTTTCTCATGCAGTGGTTGAAACCACTGCATGAGAAAGCGTCATTTTTTACCATGGCCTCTTTTGGAGTGTGTCAGTGTCTCAGTTTAGAGACAAATTTTAGGAGAAAACACCCTGGAATGAGCATTTCCTCTAAAGAGAAGGCCTTCGATAATTCCATCTGCCTGTGAGAGAGATTAATATCAGTGGGTGAAAGAAAGTGAAAAGAAAAACCCAGACGGTTTATTAACAAAAAAAAAAAAAAAAAACAAACAAAACAAAACAAAACAAAAAAAACAAAGCAGAAAAACCCAAAAGGGTGCCTGCAAGGCAGAGAAAAGGATTGAATAAATGCTAGATATTGAAATTTCTAAAGTTCAGCCCCCGTCCCACACCAGACCATGTGGCCTGGAGGCAAAGATGGCAGCTGCCCTCTGTGTCTCAGGAGCTGGGAGGAACAGGAGTTCGTGCAGCTGCTCAGGCAGAATAGATGGGAACCTTTCTGGTGTTAGTCTCCTCCTGACAGCAGGAGAAGCTAGTGGGTTCTACTGTCCTTTCTGATGTTGGTTCAACTTCTCTCAGGTCCTGGGTTTGGGGCAGCCCTACACTGGCTCCCCAGATGGGCCAAAAAACCCCAAACGCCTAGCTGAAACAGTTCAAGCAAAAAAACCCAAAAAAGCTGCCAAGAGGATTCCTGATACAGCCTCCAGGATAGGGGAATGAAAAAAAAGGAAACCTTCTTGTTTCAAACTAGCAAAAAAACTAATCCAACAAAAGGAATAATGTAACATCCCGGTCCATGCTGCAGCCCAAGCACGCCAGAAAGAGAGACCAAACCGTGCAGGAGCCCAAGGCCCCCTGCCCCATCCCTTAAAGCCACAGGGTCCACCTTAAAGCTACAGCAGCAATTTCTGGGCATAAAGCAGATGATTAAGGAGTAAAGTACCAACATAAAGTCACCCCAAGGCAGTCAGTAACTAGTGAGAAAATTTTCTGCGGTACGTGAAACTGCCAGTGTCCAAGGGGCCGCATTTGGTTCTCAAATTATCTTTCCACCAGGTTTCCTTTTTCTTGAACTTGAAACGTTTTGAGCTTAGTTAATCAAAATCTACATCTACAATCTTTCAACCCCAGTCTTTAACTGCACTATGCACAACTAGGTAAGAGCTGTTCATTTCTTTCATAAGGTTGCCTCTGTAGGAGCCAACTTTAAGGTCTGTTAGAGCAGGGAAGATGTACATAACATCATCAGGACTAACAATCTGTGGACAAAAAATTAGTGCAGCCTTGAGAGAAGTAAAAATTTCGAGAAATATGGGAGAAAAAAATTTCCCTTTTACTTTCTCATGTCTGAACAGAGTTTGCTAGTTGCCCGTATTTGTGCAGGTGAGCAGTGCAATCCAGAATTCCTATGAGGTAAGGCTCAAGCCTGCATGTCTTTTTTAAGTCTGACTCAAGATCTCACAACTTGCTTAAATGGAAGTGCATTTGGTACTTCTGCCAAATGACAAGACAAAGAGGCTACTGAAATTATGGGCAGTATCTTTGGTCTACCTAGGTCCTAATCTTCCCTGTGCCTAGTGCTGCTGTTGCATGGGAAAAGGGTCCAGTGTGGGCTGTGCTGGCTGCTGTAACATCCCAGCTACACAGGGGAGGTATAACCAAGCAGTGAGAAAGCTGAAGTGAAGCAACACTGAGTGCTGGAACAGAGTAGGGAGAAGAGATTGAGGGAAACTAAGGCTTGCAGGTCCCCATCAGGATGATCCTCTAAAAAAATGCATCTACAGAAGACCTTGGCTAGAAATGTGTCACTGGATTTTAGTGCTTCCAGTCACTAGAGATTGTAGATACAATAAGCTAGCTTGAAAATCATGAAATATCCATTTAGAGGAAAACTCTATGTATTTTATCAATTATCTAATATCTGTTATAGTTCTTGGCGTTATAAATACCAGAGGAAAGAAGAAAGTCTTGAACAGGTGCCTGACTTCTTGTATATTCCAAAATGTTTGTCATGTAAGCTTTTTTATGGATATCTGGAGCTTAAAAGGACTTCATGCATCATACAATATTATATATCAATCCACATTGAAAAATTCAGTGAAACATTTCTAGAAGCTAGAAAATTACCTGGTTTATTGTCTTTTTGTACAAATAAATAAAAAATTCCAGTAGAAGATGTTCTGGGGAAAAATATCTATGGGTCTAATTTCCCAGTTCTGTAGTTTTTGGAATTCAACATGCCTCAAAATTTGGAGCGTAGGTGAAACTTGCAAACTTAAGGGGCACCAAATTTTCCCCAAGACTGACAGAAGTATTTTTCACTACCTGATTAAATTACAGTCATTGTTTTAAACTCTGCAAAACAACAATGCCAAGGAGAAAGCACGTTTGAATTCCACATTTTGTGCCAACAGCGTTACATAATGAGATAAACATTTGTAATTGTGTTTAGTTCAATAACACTTTTAATTATAGTTGAGATCTCCTTTAAAGTGTATGGATTTTACTGGCGTAAAGTAAACAGCTGAAAGCCAAATGAAGGCAATCTCATAGATTTCTACTGTCTAATTAAAGTACAGAAACATTGCTTAACCAATTCATGCATTTAGAAGAAAAAGAAAAAAAAAATCCTGTTTGCACATTTGATGCACATTTTAATTATTGCAAGATCTCAGGTAATAAAATTTGTATTACATCAAACCAAAAGATCTCTAGTATGGGAATTTAGCTTCTCTTTCTCGTGAAGCAGGGCAAACAAGTCATGAACGGTCTACAGTATTTGTATACATAGAGACAGATAATCAAGGAAGTCCCATTACATCCCCTGAGGCTCTGGTTCAGCAATATACTAATTCCCATGGCTAAACTTTAATCATGTCGGCAAGTCCTACTAAACTTTAAAAAAATTGGCCTATGCACATTTTTTTTTGTTGTTGTTGAATTAAGGTTTAATTTCTGACAACCAAGCTGCTGAGGGGAGGCAGAATTCTCATCTTCTTATCCTGGTTCTTTGCTATGGTGAAGAGATTCTGCAGTATTCCTCATGCAGAATTATCATGCCTGGCACCATACACAAATTATGTACCAAACATCCCTTTAAAATGACAAATTGTTTATAAAAATATTATGAGCCTTTTACATGAAGGGGAAAAGTAATATCCAAGGTATTAATTAGTGGTATGAGTGTTTACCGAAGGCATTTTAACTTCAACCCAAAAAGTAGTTTTTGTTGCCAGGTGAGAAGACATTTAACCCGTTATACAATCTGATTTGTCTCACCAGTAACCATCATCTGTCAGCAAGAAAGAATATCAAATATTCAGAGTGAATTAAATGTGATCAATCTCCTCTGGCTCTTTCTAAACCAGTAAATTAAACAGTGTCTATTTTCTGCCTACAAGAAAGACAGTTGCCTATAAAAGGTTAGAGCAATCTCTGTTTCTAATTTGATGCATCTGAATGCTCCAAAACAATTCCCAGCACATGCCAAAGAATATTTCCATTAGCAGTTTAGCTAATGCTGTACATATTTGCATGCCTGTTCTGGCTCAGTTCCCCAGCACTAAGCTAACAGTCTCATCTCCATATTATCCCTTCATTCCTCTTCAGCCTATGAATTGCATCACCCAATGCCATGGTGAGGAAAAGAACATTATTGAGGGCTGCAGACTTGACAAGAGGGTGAGTTATAATACATTTGCAGCAAAAAACAACAAGGCGCACCTCACAACCTGAAAGAGATTTGACTGAGAGCTAGGGAGATTGGGGGAAATTCAGCTTAAGTAAAAAAGTTAGCACATGTAGAGCTTATTAAATGGAAAAATTTATAAAAAGGCAAAGCCTTATAAAAAGGCTTCTGCCCTGATGCTGGTTCTGTTCTAAACATCTGCGCATGTCAATTTTCACCATCTCCCAGTCTTCAAGGCTGTAACTGAGCCATTAACTTCGAAGGTTTAGGTGTCCGCTCTGTGAGCTTTATATAGTCTCTGCATGATGGTCTGTTACTTGTGCCTTGAGAGCAGTGGCTTTCAGTAACCATTCTTTTTTGGAAGGTCTCTGTGCAGTGATTTGCTCTATCATGTCTTTGTCCTATCCAGGATGCCTTTGATGGACGCAGCCTGAATCTGTCTGCTTGAATCAATATTTGTCCTAGCTCTGTCTAAATTTCATCACTGTATTCTTTTCAGTGGAGCTTCAATGTTGTTTAATGGAAGCCCTTGCTATTGGTAATGATGCCATGTAGCTGCTGGAGCTAAAGATGTGATCTTTTTCCTCCTTACTGCTTTGCACATAATTGCATGTAGACTGCTGTTCTGTTTCAAATATATGATGAGGGATAGGCAGGAATGATCACAAGAATAAACTGCATTATGGCTTCTGTTGCACCATAAACATACAAACTACAGAAGAATGAAATCCATGTATTCAGTATTGCTGGTTCTAATGTCAAATACCGTCAGCAATTTTTAGGAATAATCTTAGGATTGTTTGAGGAGGGAGTTATAAAGACAGGCTGGTTTTACAGTGGATTCACAGGGGAGCTCTTAATCAGCAGTGTCACACTGAGAAATGTAAAACAACTTGGGGGGTAGAAAATGAATGAGTAGCAGGAAAGGAATGAAGCTCAGTGAAACTGAAGATCTGTTAGAGGAAACTGAGATTCCCTGTGAGACAGGAGATAGCTATGATTCATTGGGCAAACTTTTGAGGAGTTAATCCAAACACAGGACTGGTTTTGTAAGTGTTCAGGGTATCTCTACAAACAGGAAAAGGTCTTTATCTCCAAAAAGAGAAGTAGCTGAAAGATAAACTAGAGTGACCAGATGTCTCTGACCATTCAGGCACCCCAAAGTAACCAGGAACCTACATCTGGATTGATTTTGGTCTCAGCAACTATTATAGCAATCTCATGAACTGCTTCACAAGTTGCTTTTACACCTTTCTGGGTACTTCCAATCTGTCCTTTGTCAGAAGAGTAAAGTTAAGGTTGGAGCCAAAATTCATCAAACATTTTTTATATTGTAATTCTGAAAACCCCATCAGAATAAGTTATAAAAATTGACAGTGGTCAGTGATTAATAATCCTAAAGTGATTGATAATCCTACAAGTGATTATTGTGCTCAGTAAAACAAGATTGCAGAACAAAACATAGGCCAAATACCATAAGATGAGGAACTATAATTCTGCACCTTTTCATGGGAAAAAATCTGTACCTTTTTTCTTTATTTCTGTGAGTTTTGTTTTTTTTTGTGGGGGCATTTATGTGTGTGTGTGAAGGTTTTCTTTGGGGTTTTTAGTTTGTTTGTGGGGTACTTTTATTTGTTTAGGGGGTGTAGGTTTTGTTTAGGGGTTTTGGGTTTTTGGTTGTTTTTTTCTTTAATTGAAGGGGTTGCTTTGATATTGTAGCTCAAATTAGTAAAAAATAGTAAAAAAATAGTGGAAACTATTGTAATCTGAAAATAAATAAATATTTCAAGAACTCCATATTTGCTTTAGCTATTTTCAGGAACATAATTAATTTAGATCAACCAATCTGACACATGGAAGGTTTACAGTCAAAATCAGTTCTAGGTATTGTACATTTTCACCTGCAAGAAAGAAAAATGTGATATCTGAGCTCTCACTTTATGTCATTGTAAGTGAAAAAAAACCCCAAAGCCCCAAACCAAACCTGAAGATAAGCTTACAAGAGGGTTTTTAAATTAAAAAAAAAAATACTGTAATAATCTGCCCTACTTAAAAACTGAAGTTGGACATTTTCATTACTCCTGTTATCCAGAGCAGTATATTTCATTACTTTCTCTTCAAGGACAACTTTTCTTTGGCAGTTTCCTGTGCCATGTCCAGAAAAGTACAATGAAAACTTTAGAAAAAACCTTTGTAATCCAAAAAAATAGTGTGAAGGTTGAAACTAGACTGCAAGAATGAATTACCATACATGCCAATGTGAAGGAAAAGAAAATCTAGGAAAATGTTTTCCCATGTTTGCTAAATCTTTTTGGTGTATGATTCCAATGCTGGAATCATGGAAATAAAAGACTGTGCGGATGTTCAAGTTTGAATATGAGGACACTGATGAAATTTCTTGGAAGGAAAACCCCCTGTTATTTAAATGAGATAAAAAGCAGTATGACTGTTTCAGAAAAACCTCTGAGATCCATCCTAGATCTCAGTGGTAGAACAATTAGAAGAATTATATAATGCATATAGAGAACCTCTTAGGGATCTTCTATATTCAACATGGATTTTAAATTTTTACCCTTTTCTTTGACAGAGGAAAAAATATAATTTTAAATTCTAGTATTAAGCAGGAAACCTTGAAATAATGTGAAAGCTATTCAGCTGCAGGAGGGAGAATCTTAGAAGAATCCTGCTGTGCTGAGATAATTAGGACATTAATCAACTCCCTGGATAGAGTGAAGCT
This sequence comes from Drymodes brunneopygia, assembly GCA_013400955.1. NCBI lineage: Eukaryota > Metazoa > Chordata > Aves > Passeriformes > Petroicidae > Drymodes > Drymodes brunneopygia. The sequence goes on along the minus strand of VZTZ01008693.1, from coordinate 78,002 downwards.
GACATTCATAAATGCCTAATGCTGGTTCCCAATTCTTTTTGCTTCTACCGCTAATAAAGCTGTACCACGGTCATGCTCCCACCTCCTCCTCCCACTTGGCTGCCACCTACAGCACCAGTGTGGCCACAGTACAAAGACTAATGGGCACCAGAGGTTAAGCAATCATGAGCCCTTGGAAAGATACGCTGAGGTTTGGAGCCTGAAGGATGGCGGAGGGCACAGCTCAGCTCGGGCAGACTCTGCCAGTGCTCGTGATTGATTACTGTTTGCTGCTCTGCTAGCACTCCAAGTCTAACCTCGCAGCTTCATCTGGAACTAGCTTGATTCAAATCCCTCTGCTGTCCCCAGATGCCCCATACTGTTTCAGGTCTTGGTCTTGGCAGAGGACAAACGATCTAGTTCCAGACAGCAGTGAAGCAGGTGTCCTGCTCCCACTGTGATCGCTTTCTAATGGGGACACGCTGTGCTCAACCCACAGGTAGCTCCTTTCAGGAAGAGTAATTAAGGACCATCTCTCTCCACCTTTTCCTATTAGTCACAACAGATTATTTATCTTATGAGCCACACTCCCTCACAGACTTTTATTCTTTTTGCAGGCAGTGCTGGTTTCACCTTGTGCGTCATCTTGTGGTAAAAACTGCAGTCCTAAAATTCAAGAAGGTTTGTGTTATGAAGATATTCTCATTCACAGTGTGATGGTTAAAGACATGTCTACTTTTAGTGTCTGCTTAGAGTTGCAGGCTAATATGCCAGGTGAGTGCAATTAGAGGAAAGAAAAACCTGAACCAGGAAATTTATAACTAGAGAGAAAAAAGCACAGCTGGTCATTTCAGCCTGGAAGTTTCCTGGGGAAAAGGTGCAATGCCCTGCTTTTCTCACCAAAAATGTCAATAGACTTACTGATAGAATCACAGGTGTCTAAAGAATAAGATCATGTGTCACTGAGCTCACTTCCAAGTGTGAAAAAAGAAAAAAGATCCTGACCATATTACAACCTTATAGAGCGATGCCCTGTGAGGCAAGGAGGGTGGTCTATTTGTAGCACGCTGAAAGAAAGACTCTTGTGTAAGGGATGTGTGCTGGGAAAAATGGGAAGAAGAAAACGAAATAAAAGAGGAAAGTCAGTTTCTGAATACTCATATAGAAACGTGAAGTCATCTGCAATCTCCTGAGACATCTAAGTGGTGAAAGTAGCAGTGAGTAAGGTAGACAAAAGGGGCGTTGTACTCTCTCCAAGAATAATCTAAAGGCCAGATTGTTTCCCAAACCCTTTGGCACTACAATCCACACTCAATACAATATGTCGAGCATCTGCAGTTTACTCAACTGTTTCAATATAATCACCAGAGTTCATAACAGATCAGCTCTTCTACAGCTTGAGGTTGAAAACCCACTATTATGTACTGTCTACCCTGATGGAAATTAGGCACTGACAGCAGCCAAAGGTAGCTAGCAGTTTCCTGGATAGAATAAATATGTGCAGCCAGTATGTAATATTTTTCTCATTCTCCACTACTGGGAAAAAAGATCTACTGCAGACTTAGTGAACTGAACTGCTGCTGACTATTGCTGTCTAACAGTTGGAAATCCCCTTTGAGTTCTTTTATAGCCCACAGTTTGAGAAACATTGATCTATAGGACCTAACTAGAGGCTGCCATAGAGCAGTTAATGACAGGGGAAGAGGGAGTGTTTAAGTGCACTTCATTTAACTCAGCTGAAGGCTCAACTGCAAAGAATAATCACATACACCTAGGCTGAACAGCAGCACCTATTGCAAACTCTAGTCAAAATAGGATTTTGAAAGACTTTGTTTCTAAGGATGGATGAAGGTTTTGAATAATACAGAGAGACATGGTGACTATTAGACAGTCATGGAGTTTTCCATTTTCCATGCATAAGACGTAGAAACTATATTGGTACCCTCTCAGCTCTTATTTCAGTGACTAACACTGCACTATTTCTTGCCAAAAGGATTGAATCAAAAGGAATGTAAACAATGAAATAAAACCAAAAATTCTTCTACATATCTTTCCCTCCCCAGAACCCTGAAAACCTCATCACATTGCCATCAGAGTATCACAGAAATTTCATTACTATCTAAGTAAGAGATTGTGATTCCTTCCATATTTAATATTGAGATCTGCTTCCCCAAAATTGCTGAGAAATTTTCTCAGTGCTAATAGGTCTTTCAATTTTAAAAACTCTGCCAACCTTGAAATATGTAGTTTAACTTATTTCCATAACTGCATCCCTTTTCTTGAGAAAATGGGCTTAGTCATATAATCAGTCACTAAAATAAAATATGTGGTAGAGTGCATGATGAGAATTTGTGAAACTTATCCACAGTCATTCTCTAAGGCTTTAATGATCTTTAGAATGGGCTTGCCAAGGAGTTGTCTGATAAAGTTCATTGGTTTAACATGTACTTTTACTTGCACCTTAGACTAGGGACTTGGGTATGTCTTCTAACTCTGCGTCAAACTGTCTAATTACAAAGATTCTTGCTAATTTTAGGATTAATTTACTTTGAATAGGTCACTGCTTCTTAAGTTTTAAGATACACATTGCTTTCAGTTAGTAAATTCTAAAACCAAGCTCCAGTTGGATACTAATTGTACTTTTTTTTTATCCTGTTGCTAATTAAAACTTTTCTCTGAAACCCACTGGCTTTGAATACTTAGAAAACTCTTCTAATTACAGAAATAAAGTTAGTAATGAGTAATTTACACCTACATTTGTTAGTAGGTGAAACCCTTTATTTACCTATTTGTACTCCAGAGCAAAATAGGCTTTGGCATATTTTTATTTGTGGTTACACAAGATTAACTCTTTTAATCTTTCATCAAAAGTTAGAGGCTGAACTTCTCCAGTCATTCCAGCTGTTCTTGAGTAGATCTCTTTGAGACTGATTTACTCATTCTTGAAGGTGTTGTGAACACATCAGTACAACATCATCACTGTTTCCTGCAGGTGCATGTAAGTAAATTTCTGTTTTGGAAACTCTGCATTTGCCTTTTTTCATATCTGAAAAAATCTCATAAATGTCCGTTTAACAGATAACATGCATAATTTATTCTGAATTTTTCCAAAACGAAAAATGTTTCATTTACAGTCCCTGCTTTTTCCCATTTCCTTAAAAAGGAGTGAAAAACATGAAAGTGTGACTGAAGGACAGTTTCAACCATGTCACTGCACATCCTCCAGATCCTCTCTCTTTTTTTACTGTATCTTAAAACTTTGTACTGCTATCTAAGTACTTACTGGTTTTCCAAAGGCTTTTAACCATAACAGTTAGGGTGGTAGAAAATAGAAACCAATGAGAATTTTGTGGGGACAAGTTAATGGTGTAGGAGTTTTTTAATAACAAATATGAGTATAACAGAAGAGGCATTTAACAGGTTGCCTTAAGTATGACAGAGACTGTTTATGTCAATGAAGTAACAATAGCCATTCATTTTTTGAGGTATGAATTTGTCAGTATTTTCAGTACAATGACAACAATGGTATGACACCATGCCAACATGGAACATCTAAACAGACATGCGTGTGTAAACTCTCCAATGATAATTCCTTTTGTACTCTAATGCTCCACTAATTCCAGAAGTGATACACGTGTGATGTTAGACAATACATTAAAGTTTCTCCATTACACATTATTAGGAAAGTGATAATCACATATTTCAGATTACTTTGGAAGTCAAGTTACTATTTTTAAGGTATTCTCTCTTTCAGAATTTTTAGGCTTCTGCTAATGCTTGGGATTTGTGGCATCTTGCAATACATACTAGGTATTTAACTGTCTGCTTCATAGGTATTGAAAAGTTACATACTCCCCCATCACAGTGTTTGTCTCAGTGGCACTCGCAGTTTTGATACTCACTCAGGGTATGCCTCCATCAATATATAAATGTAACCACACCTGATGACATGCAATGTAAGACAGAGTTTTTACTTTTGGAGCTTTCTTGGAATGATTCTTTGCAGAGTTCTTTTTTGGTTACCTTGAAGTTTTTCTATCACTTGAATAAACACACTAAATTAGTCGTACAGCTACCAATGGTCTTTGCTGAATTAATTAATAAAAGCTGAACTCTCAGTGGTTTGATATACATCCATTAGCCTGGTGGATGGTTGAGCAGGCGCCTCTGCAGAAAATCACATAATATCACCCACACAACAGTCATCTCGAGATAACTGCATGCTAGTCAGCAACCCCCAGCCTAGAAAGCAAACTACCAGTATCCTTCTTTATTACCAGATGAGGAGCACAGCAGGATGGTTGGAACTTGCATGTGTGAAGAGTGGGTAACATGGGGCACTCTTGCTGCGAGCCTTGGCACAGTGCAGCTCATCCCGCAGTTCTGCAAGAATGATAGAGGTCCTCAGCACTACAGTCTAAAGGGCTCAGTTGTCAGTAATTTACAGCACCATTACAGTAAGAGGTGTTGTTTTAGGTGATCAAGATGACAACAAAAGAAAGACAAGGGCAATAGAAACTGTTGCTAATGATCACATATTATATATGTGTATAGAAAAACATAATCTGTGTTTTAGTAATTTACACTGGTGATAAATATGCCTGTTTACTGATTTGCACAACAAAAATTCATTGAACAATCCCTTGGGTATGTATTCTTCTTTTTTGCTGGGGAGTATGGAGCTTGTCAAAAATTTCTTCTGTCTTTCTACTCCAGAGGAGTCTATTGTCTTCTGATGCTATGTTATTGACCTAACTATTCAATTTAGGTCCTACATACCAACGGCTAATATATGACAAGCTTTATCAGGATAAGTGTACTTGGCAAGATAATGAAACCACCTTAGTTTCAAGTCACTTTCCTAGAATCATATCAAAATTTCATAGCCAAAAACGTTTCATTTCAATAAGAACATGAGATACATAGAAATCCCATAAATCAGCAGAAGATACTTTATGCCCACGAAAAAGAAAGTTTAAAAGTTTAACAGCTTATGTTGCCAGCATGCATGTATTAGCCTGTGTGGAGGTGTGCACTTATTTTAGGTTTATACAGGGGTATATAAATTTATTAAGTGTATATAGTTTTGGCAATGTTACATCTATTTAGAGAACTTGCTGAGGATGTCATCATAAAAGCGTAACACAGATTCTGTGCAGAAGCAGTAAGAGCTCTCTTCTACATTGCTCTCTATGCAGAATGCAAGGAGTTGTTGGTATTTGTGGCACCAACTTACCCAGCTGACGCTCATTTCTGGATCATATACATTTTATGGAGCCTTTGTACTCCCCAAGAGAAAAGAAATTGTTGATTACAGCTTAATTGGCATTGTAATGTAATATTCTTCTGCAGAACAGCAATCAGAACCCTCAGAAGGATCTACAGCAAACCAAAACAGTACCATCCATTCCCTTTTACAGATATAAGGGGTGAAGGGAACCAGTATGACACAGTACAAATAGTCCTGATTACAGGTGCCTCAGATGCTGGAACAATTTCAGCTAGCAGATTCTCTTCTTTTATAATTTCTAAAGTCAGATATCTACTTAGGTTGCACTTGACGCTGACATCTATGTCTTTCTTCTTCATTTGAGAAGCTAGCAGACAAAAGCAGAGTGTTAAGCCAGGCAACAAGTGGTGAGACAATATGTGGAAGGAAGCAATCTGTCCTTGTCAGCCTGGCAATTTCGCTGTTATCTTGCATCTCTGTACCTCTGCTGGAAGAATGTCTATAGGACAGCAGATTACAACCTGAGTTTCACTGGAGATGTAGGCATAATACCATCTCAACAAGTTCTCCTGGTCTCTGGTTATCAAAGGGAAAAGCTCAAAGCATCCCAGAAATCGTAAAGTGTTCCTAAACCCAAGCAACTTCTCAGTTGTGAATGAGGAACTCAGCACCACATAGCAGATTCATACCAATGGGCAGAATTTGCTTGAGGCTTCTGTCTCTACACATGGAGAGGTCAGAGGATGCATGAGGTTGTCAGCCCAGCTTTAAGTAGTGATCGGTAAAACACACACACAAAAAGTTAATCACTTCCCTGGTGCTGCTAAGTCCTGGTGGTGAGTGTCTCTACAGCACATGCTCATTTCAAAGAGTTGGCTTGAAATGGGAATAGCAGGTTATGAAATAATGTGCAAACTGTGTAGCAACAGGTCAGTAAACAAGGCCAGTGCTCTCCCAGATGCATGGGGAGAAAATGCAAAGTGCTTGCTAGTAAAATGTGCAGCTGCAGCCCCAGCTGTACCGAGAGAAAGGATCATAGGAGTATCATTAAACCACTATAAGGGACAGATTTGAAAAATGGCTGAGTTTTCTAGTACAACCTACATTCTCCTAAGAGGGAAATGCATCAGGATCTTATGACATCCTGGGTACTGTGACTGCTAGCAGAAGATAATGGAGAGAGGAAAAATTGTAGCTTAAGTACTTGTTCTTAATGAGCACAATCTGAATAAAGAGTTCACTTCCTCCCAGAGTGAAAGGGCAGAATTAAATTGCCTTGATATTATTGGATTTGATATTATATGTCTTTCACAGCTCCTGACCATGCAGTGAGATGATGAAATGTACATTCCCCTTCATCCATCCTTAAGCAGATAATGCTTGGCTGGACAACCCACATGACCTGAGCAGTCCAGGGCTTATCCCTCCAACATGGGACTCACATGGGCATTCAGACCTGTTAAGAGATCCAATTAATACAGGAGGATGAGGTTACTAGTATCCCTCATATTTTCAGTTTTCCAGAAAACATGGGTGTCATGAGATCAGAAAATAAAGCTATCAATGAAGTCATTAAATCTCCCTTGACAGTCCCCAGGCATTGTGTGACCACAGAGCATAGAGCAGGAGTGGTTGTAGTAAGTACAGTGAAAGGTCAGAGGACAAGAATGCTAAACCTGCAAATGGCTCCAGACAACTGGCGTCAGGATGGAGGTTTGTGTGACTCAGTGCTCCCCAGGGGTACCTTTTGTAAGAGGGAGAACTGACTGACAGCCTCAGAGACCTCAACTGCCACCTTTCCAGCAGTAGGTTGCTGCACCCCAAAGAGATTAATGACAGACAGAAGTCAGAATAGGTGCACAAAACAAGGCTACAGAACATTATTATCACAGTTCTCATGACAGGCTCAGGTGTCTGGAACACGATGAGCTAATGACACTGAGAAAGCATTAGATCTTGGTAAATAGCTCTGAACGTCAGTGCTCTGCTTCAGGAAAAATTGTGCTCTCACAAAATTGTGCATAACTGGCCTATAGGAAAATCCATAGGTCCTACAGGACTGTGCTGTCTCTGCAGTACAGAACAGTACTATTTAACTGCTATTTTACACAGTCTCAGCATAAATGGAGAAGGTGAAACCTTCCAGAGGTTGAAGTTCTGATGAGGAGAAGTCTATGTGAATGCTTCAATATTGCTTTAATTTGCAATCTGTGCATAGTGAGTGCATGGTCTCTCCTGGCAAAAAGTCTTTAATACTGAATTATCAAGCTGCATTCAGTAAAGGAATTCAGTGACAAGGAGCTTAGATCAACTGGAATAAAATAAACATTCACAATGAATACCTTAATTTCTCTTTTTAGACATATTTTTTATGAATTATTCAGCTCAATTAAAAATATTAGGTTGGGGAGCAGGGGAGGGTTGCTTATTTATTCTGTTTATAGTTTTTTATTAAACTAGTATTTTATTAGTTTTACAATCACATTTCACAAAAGTGTAACCTATGGAATCAGAGAAGCACATTCATAAATTCCCCATACCACCTGATGAACAACACGTTTAAAGACAGCAGAAAACAAAACTCAAAGGCTGTGAGTACACCAGGAACCTTGGAGGCTATTCCGGACTGAATTTAGGGTGTACACATGTGTGTGTTTGCAGAAAAGGAATCATTATATGCTCAGCATGCCCATCCTGCCAGGCAGACAAAGTTTTGGTTATAAGTCAATGACTGGCATTGTTCTGTTCCAGTGGCTACTCAACATCTTCATGTCAAGGCTGCCAATCTACTTGATGTCATAATGGCAAAATTTTAGAAGTAGGTTTTCTACCACACTCATAAAATTAAATGTATTTAATTTCTCAGATAGCTATAAATCTTATTTGAAATGGGTTTTTTCATCTTAACACCAGTCCTATTCATGAAAGAAGTGCCTTTGCTGAGGCAATCCCACACTGAATACATAGCTGGATGTACAGCTACTGAGAGTCTCTTTGTCCTCAGGAGTATAAATTTCTTCCTGACAGATTTACAAGGAAAAAAAACCCAAAACTGATTGCTGAGAACTGTACACAGATGTTAAGATGAGCAGTTAAACTAGTCTTACTGTTTACAAAAGATAATTTAATAGTGATATACGGTCTTTAAACATGTTGCGGTTTAGAGGTTTGGGAAACTGGAAACCAGGCAGAAACACCAATTTGTAGTGGTTTTAATTCGCCTATTTGAGTTTCTGGCTAAATGCCAGCACACTTACTAAAATTACTCAATTTTAGTTATGAGATAAGGATTAGAAGTAGGCAAAGCAGGTTTAGACTTCAAGGAATATAAAGAGAATTTATTAACAGACTTAAAACACGAATAATAACAGTCAGGAATCCGAACCAAAACCTTCAGAGCACCCTTTTCCCCACCACCTCTCTATTTCTTTTCCACTGACCATACAAAAAGACAACACTTTGACTTTTAGTTAATTTACCACCTCTGGAACAGTTCTTTTCTCAGTTCATGTAGGGAGAGAAGTTTTCTCTTGTTTTACCATGTTGCTTCCCATAGGAAATACAGTTCCTATGGTTGCCAGCCTCACAACAAGTAGTCGTCTAGAGGAAAAGATCTGCTTGTTTTGGAAAACCCCTCCCACTTTAGTAGCTTTCCCAGGACCACTAAAGTGGACATAGGATGGTCGTGGAGGTACTCTTTTGAGGATGAATAGTTCTATCACAGCGGCAACGAAATCCCCTTTTCTCATTATTGGCAACACAAATCTTCTTCTATTATTCCCAGGACAAGGAATTTTTACACAAGAGTTTTAGTCCACTGGCTGTAGCTAGAACATTACATCTCCCTTTTTTTCACTATTCTAGACCACTGTTCATATATTACAGGGTATATTATAGCCAAGTTTATCAATGTGTCTTTTACAACAGAAGTTTCAGTCTTGGTTAAGACACTCCTCATCTCCTCCTTTTCTGGATATAGGCTTTGCTACATTCATTAACTTGGAGTCTTTATGTTGTACCTTTTGTAGGTGTCTTCATTTTTTCTCTTTCTGTGTGGGAGGAAAACGGATGTTTTCAAGTCCCATCCTGATACTGAAAAAAAAGTTAATTTGTCTTTCAGCCAGGCGATGGTCACATGACCTCTGTCCGTGTTGTTTAAATGTAGTATTCTCAGGGTTTGAGCTGAGGGAGAGGAGTTCATCTGCATCGTTCTCCATCCAAGCTGCGCTTGAGCTGCAGGAGGTTGGCAGGCTACGTCCGAACTGCAGGGGGCTGGCCCAAGCCCTCTCCCCGCCGCACCACGGAGCCAGCCCGGCAGGGCCAGGTCAGGGGGCGTTGGCAAGGCTCCTTGTCCTGGGGCAGCAGAATGAAGCCCCTCTCGGCTCAGGAGGAGCCGAGCGGAGCCGATCTGGTTCCCTCTCGCATGGAGCTGCCATGAAGAACTGAAAGACTAGCCCAGGTTCCCCCCTCCCCTCCCGCTCCATGCCATCTCGACCGGCCTGAAATGACCTCACCAGATGGCGCAGAGGGGAGAGAAAGTGATGTTTTTTCTCAGCAAGCCAGAAGTCTAAAAGGGAACTTCTCCAGCTTTCTTTCCTGCTTTTATGAGTTCTGGAGGCGGAGACTGTAGTACCTCCTTTTGGGTACGTCATTTCGAGGTCGCACTCCTTCCTTCTGTACCAGGAGTTTTGACTAAGGTTACCCCATGACAAAACAGGAGGCAAATATTATGATTTTGTCAAGGCAACCACACATTACTCTTCATACGGGGCTTCCAGCACAAAGGATTTCAGAACTGAATTGTTTAGTCCTTAATGAGACAACGGTTTCAAAGTGTTTTCAAGTCCCTTTGTTATTTGCAAAAAATAAAGCCTACAGACGTAGCAAAAGGTGTTTGTTAATCAACCAAATCCATAGATGGCCAGATAGACACATATTGTTTCTGTCTTGTGTCTGGCCAACCCTCAAACACAGATCTTTAAAGCTGTAGCTAAAAGACTTGTACTGTCAAGAGATTCCGACTTCTCATTAAAGAGTGGAGCTAGCTAATTCTGAAGCCCTGACAAACCAAAAGAAGGATTACTTTTTTAACTTTTTATACTTCGTATTAGGTCTTGAGTAAGATCAGTATTGCATAAAAGATGAGAGCAAAAATGTATCCATCCTTGGGAGGGGTTATTCAGAGTCATAATTGAGCCAGTTTAGAGGAGGACACTTTTCCTGCTGTTATTCTGTTCTCTATACTAGAGCTTGATCCCATATGAAGATTTTGTAAAAGTTATCTAGAGATCCCTCCAGAAGAGTGGTATCTACCTGCTGTCCTTGAATACACCTGTAATAACCTGTTGCCTTGCCACTTAGGTAAAACAAATTGCACATAAAAACTGTATTTCCCTCATGCACCAGTTTGCATTTCCTGTCTAATCTTAGCAAATCAAGGTTGAACAGATTTTACCATGAGAAAACCTGATATTTCTGTAAAAGGGAATTGCTGCCTGTTTGTCCTGAAGTGATTATGGCCATTACTTAGCTGAAGGTCCCAGTGAAATAAAATCTCTGGTACACCAAATTTTAACAGGGAATTCAGCTGGCCGCAGGAGGCACCACGGTTATGGCATGTTTTAAATTTTGCCATCACATAAACCTTTCATACTTTAGACACAATGAGGGCAGCAAGCTAAGAGAAGGACCTAGAGATCTAGAGGGAACTGGGGCAGGCGATGATAAAAACTGTGTTAAAGTAAGATAGAAAAACACATGGAGATGTAAAAGTACAGTCATATTTTTAAAATCTTGATTAGATATTCTGCCTTGGCAAGGAAGTGTTAATGCAGGCAAAAAGCCACCCAGGAAGCAGTGAAATTGTATCTGCTCTGGAAAAAAATTTTTCTTGTTCCTAAATAAAGTGTATTTCTCTTGATTCACAGATAAATTGTATTTCTCTTATATCAAGATAGCTGAAAGCAATCCTACTTGCAATTTTTCTTAACAAGAGAAAAACAACAAAATCAATTAAAATGTGGGAAATAACCAGATTGTCTATGTCAACAAGTAAATAAAAAATCTTGTTTCTAGGATATTTCCATTTTATAATATTTCTCAGCAACCACTTAGTGATTACTTTGACCCAAAAGTTCCTGTGTTCTAGAAATGCCACTACAAGGTAGCACCATGCAGTACTATAAAAAAGCTTAAGAGATAAATATAAATATTATCATAACTTAACTTCTTTTCAGAAAACTTTAAGATGTAATAATTTTGGGGTTAGGTCTGTCACATTAGTTTTCTGGCTTGAAAAATATTTTCATTCAAATTCATACCATCAGATGCAACAAAAATTGTGGTGACCCATGCAAGCTTTCTTCAGCCAGAATAATGTAAGGAATGCCTTTCAAAATAAAGTTTGTGACATTTTCTGTCTTTAGTGTAGAACGACTGCAACTTGTTTTGTTGAACAATCATTTTGCATAATCTGATAGATGAGTCTTTCCATAACTTTAAATAGCTCTTATTTGAGTATATTTCATATACTTTATATGTATTTTGTTGTAGCTTGTGTATTTTGAATACTTTGACGTGGAAATACTGAACTTCTAGCATTACAAACAATCTTTTCGAATTGTGGTTTCTCATTAATTTTACAGCATTTCTCTTTTGGTCTGTGCTTTTGCTTATTTTGTAAGAGGTAAATGTGGGGTTCTGAAATAATGTATTACAAATAGGCAAAAATACAAAACTTGATTATGCATGTTTGCTAATAGAAAATATATTTGTTTCACAGTGGCCCACACACTACAGGCAGAAACTGTGAATTTTATATTCTTTAATTCCAGTGTACATTACAGATTATACTGAAAACTTTGATCATAATGAAGCCTTGGCATAAGGAAATCCACTGAAATTAATAGGAGTTCTAGATATTTATTAGGTAGGACTCTAACAGCAGCATGTAAAAGGACAGAGATTAAAGGGGAAAAAATGATGCAAACTGAATGAAAAGTGAAAAGAAAGTAGCAGTTTAAAAATTATGCTCTGAACAACTGAAATACACCTTCCACAACAGAGTATCTAAACTTTAAAAGAAAAAAGGCCTTTTATAGAATGGTACTGATCTTGGTTCTAAGTTTGAAGTAAATGTGTCCTCCACTTTAATGAAAAATGAGCACCTTTCCCATCCCGATAAATACAAGAAAAGGAAAGAAGTCACTTTACTAGTTTGTTTTAAAGAAATACTGAGTAAAATGAAGTGGCAATATTTATCTCTCAAATTAACCACTAACCGTCAGGTTGACCCAACAACAGGTAAGAATCATAGCTCTAATTGCTCTTCCATGTGTATATATCCTAAAGTGAGGCATTTACTCTTAACATGGTCCATTGTGTTCAGGCTGAATTTAGTCTGTGAGGAACAATAGCACCAAGAAAATTATTTTCTGTGGATGATGGAAAGGATTCCCATGAATCTCCAAATGTCTCTTTTTCAACACTGCATTAGCAGATTCAAATTACTTAAGGAAGTTTTCTCAGCTTACCTAATGGCAGCTTTGGATTCTATTTTCAGCTTGAATAGAAGCAAGAAGCTCCTCTGGAATCATAAATCATATGTTCTTCTGACCATACCAGTTTTATCATGGAAAAAACATACTATAAGACTACAAAATCATAGTGTATGTTAAACACAGATTATTACTATCTATTCTACTAAATCAAATGTGAAAATAAGCTTGTAGCAACTTTGGAAGTTAATATTGCTAACAGGCCAACTCAGAATAAGAAGAGAGATAATTTTGTGAAAGAGAATAGTAGCTGCAATTGGGATGGTATCCATTGTTTATGCTGCAAAGGAAACCTCCCACCTCTTAAAATTCTCAGATTTCTTGGTTTTTAATTTCTTTTCCTCTGGAAAATGTTGATCTTCTCAGCTATCTCTAGGGTTCCATTAAGGTAACATATAATTCTTTAAGATTACACTCAGTGTCACTTTACATGCTGTGCATGTTTTAAGCAAACATATAACTAAGCAGAAGTGATGGTGTGGTATCTAATTTCAGCACAAGAAAGTACTGCGAAGCTCAAAATTTAAATAACACCTCCCACACCCTACCAATAACATCCTTACTCAATGTAATTTGAGTCTCTTTTTAATCAGGACTATGACAGGAATCAGGAAGCTCATGGTCCTGTTGTCTGACTCAGAAGTGCACAGATGTTTTCAGAGTGGGAAGCTAAAATTAGGACCATTTGCTTAATTAGGCAGTCTCATCATATAATGAGTAGATAATCTCTTTATTCTTGAAAAAAGCAAGGGATCCCACTGCCCAGCTGCTTTGCTTTGCCCTTCACCTGTTTAGGCAACTTGGAATAAGCTGAAGTAAGCGTCTGAATATCTTACTTAAGAGAAAAAGTCAATGCATGCTTTTGACAACAAAAGAAGTTGAGGTCCGTATACATCATAGAAAGTTGTTGATATTGGTTTCTATTCCTGATTGCTCCATTTGAGAAAGGCAACCGATGCTCAGACTATTTTGATATGAAGGGTACTATTAGGAAATTCAGTCTTTCTTGTCTGGGCATTCTTTAATAAACATTAGAAGAAAGAAGTTGCTGTTCTTTGACAGCAAAAGGCTATGCAGGTACCCTGAGAAATGATTTTTTTTTTCTTGTTTGTCTTCATCAGGTGCAAGATTGCTTAAAAGGTATCCCCGAACAATTCCAACTACACCCAACTTTATATTCTTTCAAATTAACATCCCACAGCTGTTTAATCTTTCTCCATTGTCCCTAATTTTGTTATTTATTTGATATTTACAGTTGCCCCACTACCTTCTGCAGAGGTCAACAATTTTATTGCGCTGTTATCTTAAATATTTTATTATCTACAATGCTCCTCATTTATTTTCTCATGTGGATATCACCCTAACAGATAATTTTACTCTACGTTAATGATTTGCACTGAACCTGCCAGGTATATGCCCTATGCTGTTTCCATGTGGTCAGAGCCCTGGACATTTCGTCTGGTGGCCTTCTTAAATCATAGTAGACTGAGTGAACCATCCTGCATGATTCAAAAAAAAAAAAAAAAAGAGAGAGAGAGAGAAAAGAAAAAGCACAGTTTTAAAGGCAGCTTTGCCATGTTGTCTTAATAAAAAACCACTTCTATAGCATGGTGCCTGTGTCTAGTGAGGCCTTGGGTGTGGCCTGGCAGACACAAAGCTTCAAAAGCCCAAGTAGCAGCAGCCTCATAGTTAAAAATGACATAGTATTATCTATATTAGCAAACAGACATATCCCTGAAATGTGAAATGGACCTGAAGATTTTATGGAAAGTACTAGCTGGATTGGGGCAAGTTTTGCCAGAGAAAAAATTTCCTAGAATATTCATGTTCTATTGCTAAGAAATGTTCCTGGTAATGCTGAATTTACTACAATAGACACAGCCCCAAGGGGTGCTTTAATAATTAAACTTGTTTTCCTCTAGCTTTCTCTCCTATACTTTCCCTTCCATGATTTCCCTTCAGTAAAATCAAGATTTGGAGCATAGAATGACAGTGGAAAGCATGATCTCAGTAAAGTAAAAGCAAAGGAAAGGAAGAGCTTTCATAGTAGAACTTGCTATTGGAATACTCCTCTGTTTATCAGGGGTCAGGAAAACAAGAAAGTGGTATAGCTTGTGTGAGCATAGAACTGCGGAGTACTCACCTCAAGTGTTGTGTGCTGGTTTGGGTGCTACAATTTACGAAAGATATGAAGTTGTTAGAGAGTGTCCAAAGGAAGATCATGAGGATGGTGAATGGTTTAGAGGCGAAGCCATATGAGGAGCAGCTGAGGCCACTTGGCCTGTTCAGCCTGGAGAAGAGGTGACTGAGGGGAGACCTCATAGCAATCTACTTATAAGTCAGAAGAGGGAATGGAGGGGCAGACACTGATCTCTTCTCCAGTGACAGGCCAGAAGGAATATTATGAAGCTGTGTCAGGGGAGATTTAGGTTAGATATTAGGAAAAGATTCTTCACTCAGAGGGTGGCTGGCCACTGGAACAGGCTCCTTAGGGATGTGGTCACAGCACCAGCCTGACACTGTTAAGAAGCATGTGGACAATGTTCACAGGCACATTTTTGGGGTGGTCCTGTGCAGGGCCAGTAATTGGACTTGATGATCCTTGTGGGTCCCTTCCAACTCAGGAAGGGACCAACTGTGATTCTATGATCAAGATAATAGCAGTGTATTATATTAAAAAGATGTGGTCAGACAATTTTTAAACCCCCCCAAAACCAGAATGCTGTCTCAACCCTAGTAGAGGCAAAAAAGCCTCATCAGAATCTTCTTTCAGACCATGGTTTCCTTCAATTGTTGCTGTCTTCTACAAGTCATCTTTTGACATAATGTTTTATCTCTTGAGTTTTCAAATAATAAGGCATGGGTTGACCACACATAACAAATAAACCTTGAGAAATAAGTGACTTTCATTATGCAGCACAAATAGCAGTAGAAATATTAACAAAATATTCATGCATGTGTAAAGAGGAAACCATACCCTTTCTACTACTGACAACTGTGAAACAAAAAAGGATTCAGAGTTCTGTTGCAGTTGCCACCATTTTTAGGAGTGATATTTTACTTCCAATTTAAGGACAACACACTCCTTTTGTATACCCTTGTATTACTAGGATCATAAAATCATATTTCACCTAGGACAGTTATTGAGACAGAAGTATTGCTTTCTATTTGCCTTGTAAAACACAATTTTCCATTTGCAGGTACTTGATCACTTGACAAAGCCATGATCTTGGACAGTAACATCGCCAATAAATATGCTCCTGGACAAAATGGTTTGTCAATTGCACTAATAGAGCTGCTGCCCATTTCATGAAGCCCATATTTGTTCTTATCAGTGATGGAAGCAATGATTTAGGTAATGAAAAGGAAGTTATTATAACAGCTAGAGACCGACAGGAATACTGTAACTCCAGTAACCATACTTTCATGATTCTGAACAGATAAAAACAAACTAAGATGGTGTAGCTATAGTCTATTATATTCAGTGGTGGTTTGTAAAGAAAAAAAAATCCATACTCTCTAGTGTACTTCTAATAAAATCATGCAGCTCTCTTTGGTTGTAGTTGTCACTCAGCAGATCAAAGTTTCTAGAAAACATTCAGTTACACTGACTAAAGTATTTGAGAGTGGTGACTATAGCCTTTTGAAAAGAAAATAAAAAGTTCAAGAGGAATGACTCTAAGGTGATGATATTTTTCATTTTTACTGTTTCTGCCTCTCCTACAAGCTTCAACAAGCACATTATGAAGGTGTTGTGCAAACAAAGTGTGAAATCCTTCCGCAAGACGCCAAGTATTTTCCTGAGTCAATTTGCAAATTCCATGATGTATAGCATTTATAAAAAGTTTCTGCTTCATAGGCATAAATTTTATACTAAAAATGTTGCCTGAGAAATGGAAATTAGAAGTTTCAATCAAGTTTAGAACAAAATCAAATATACCAGCGTTTTATGTGTATATCATCCAATGAGAATACTGCAGACTCTTGTTTAGATCAAAGCACCCCTAAATGCTTACCCAGCTGCAAAACCAGTCTCAGCACAAGTCATGTTCAAAATATTGCAAAAATATTTCACCTGAATTCTAATATTTGCATGAATATTAGTTGATCCTCATTGATGCAGGGAAATTACTGATTTTTTTCCCAAGAGGACTAAAATGCCTGTAATTTTTATTATATTTTTCAGTTCAAACTTTAAGGTAAGTATGGGGCATTTTTTGTCAAAAAGTGGTGATTCTTATTTTCTCTTCTCCCTGTAATTTACTTACTTAAAAAGATGGTTCAGGTGGCAACAATTCCATGTACTGTACATTAAACAGATCTGAGAAAAAGCATTTCAGCCATGCTAAATGTCTTACAGATTAGAGATTTTTGTTTTTCTCATCATCAGATCTTCAAACTGAAGAGAACTCCTAAATCTTATGATCAGCACTAAATGTACAGAATGGAAAAGTAGCTTTCAGAATTTTTCCCACAATACTGTTTAATGTTGTGCTCAGAGTTCACTAACACAATTTCAAACACAGTTGATATTTTCTTCTTAAGCTTTCAAGTAAAATTCTTAATGCAAGAAGCTTCTGATAGTCAGAACACTAATCTTGATATGTGCTCCAATTCCTCTACTGCCAGGTCTCCCAATTTGTTCTTGACAAAAGATATATTAACATTTTTTGCAAAGCATGCTAAATGAGACAGTACATGTACCATAATATTTCTAGAATTTGTTCTTTAATCTTTAAGAGTCTTTCCAGCAAATAGCAGAACTTCAACAGTATCCTCTGCAATTAACATACTCTTTGCTTCCTTCCCAGGAGCATCAGTTTCCTCATCTACACCAGTGGTCTGAATCCTTTGATATGAATCCAAATCATCTCCAGTTGTCTCATATTGCTTCAGGTCTCAGCAATTTTACTTAATACAGTTGAGTTTCTACACAGGAAACCAAATCTGAAAATAAAAATGTGGACACATTTGCACTGAGTCAAAATTTTATGTGAGGTGGCAGTACCAGAAATCCTTTGTTTTATGTGAGGTTGCAGTACCAGAAATCCAGAGCAAGCATGAGATATTTGACAGTCATGGCACCCACAGGAGCTACAAGAGCAAACCTTTCAGTTGATCTGTGGATTGTACAGAGAAAGAACTGCTGAGAGTAGCTTTCCGTTTACCCTCCAGTGCCAGACATCTACAAATTCACTTCTTGGACAATCCTGACCTTACAGTTGCTTGTACCTCTTCAGATATTTTGCATCTTTAAATCATATGCCTGTTTTACTTTGCCTTCTCTGCATTGTATTTCATGTATTCTTTTTATTCTTCTATATATTATCTTTGTATTTCACTTTTCACTTTTTTTTCTACTAACCCAAGGAACAAGTCCCAGCCACTAGACTAATACTTTCTAGCTACTAGCAGGACCCTAGGCAAATGCAACTTTGTTGTTCACAGAAATGTGCAGAGTGCAATTTTTTATCTATGAAAGAGGTCCTTGGGAAACAGGTAATTTCCTCCTTGCTTTTAGACATTTCAGAATCAGCTAAAACTTTTGAGTTCAATCAAATTGCAACCTTGCTTTGAAAATTCAAGGTAATCCCCATACAGAAGTAATGTGACTGACAGTTCTCTGATTTGCTGGCCCAGCAGCTAACGCAAAATAAACACATGTAATACAATACAGATATATTAATCCCCTCCTGCACAGAGAGTACCTGTATTCATCTTACTGCAAAATAACAGAAAGCAGTTATTTTTATTTTTTCGGTTGGCTGTCCAGAATCATTAATTAAATTTGTGACCAGTTTGGGTAGTGTGATAGTCACTTCACCAATACTTTAACTTAACATTTTAAAATTATTCATGCCCAGTCTCTCTGTTTCATTTTTCTTGCAGTTCACTTTGAAAAATATTCTATTCACATGCTTTTGTCTGAAGTTCACTTTTCTGTTATCTAAAAACAATTAATTTACCTGTGTTTAAATAAGCAATAGCTAAATATGTAGCCAGCAGGCTTTTTAATGATTTTATCTGTAAACATTGCCCTGTAGGTTTTCCAGCTCTCTCATTTCAGAAATTTCTTTTCTTATAACTAGACAGAGATTACAAAAATTATTTCCATTCCAAGTGAATTGTTTTCTTGCAAGCCTTTTCAATATATTTTCAAAGTGTTTCAACCATTTTGAGACCAGAGAAAAATTGCTCATATAAATGCACAGAAACATTTTATTAAAAAAAAATTGAAAGAATTTTACATCTTACTCATCTTAACTGAAATAAAAATGAATTTTAAACCTTTTAAAATTTATGTTTTCCATATTATCTTCCTGCATACTCCTAGGATTTTAATGACCAATACATACCAGTGGTCTCAGAAGAATATAAGCATTACCAAATGTGCATTTAGTGCTCATCAAGCTTACATATATACTAATTTTAAAACTGAAAGAAGTTGAAGTTTTTATGCAATATTTTTGTAAAAAGCAATAATAAATATTCAGCATATTTAGAAAGGCTATAGATATTTCTCATATACAGAAATATCAGTGATCAGATCATGCTGTTAAACACTCATTCATCAGCTATGATATTTCCTGCAATTTTGTGTATAAACAAAATCCAGATTCATATATAAAATCCATTAAAGCACTATTCTGAAGTCTTCTACCTACAGTGGCCACACTGTCTTGAAGCAGCCTAGAATCTGATGTTAACTTCAATATATTTGAATGCTTTGAGTTTGTCCATGTTTGTCAAGACTAATTTATTGAAAGTCTTGAGATGTTCAGCCTTCATTTCAGACCATATTCACCAGTACAGCACAAAAGGCTTAATCTGATTGTTGCTTCCCAAAACTTCTTCAAAGAAGTGCACCTGTCTGACAGAACAGTCTGTCTACATCCTCCTGCAGGAACTGATATGGACTGAATGGTGATTTATTCTAGTTAGTAATACAAACTCTATTCTTTCTCTCTTCTCAACATATTGCTCATATTCTTGCATAATTAAAAACAGAAGGAGAATGGTTTACATCCTTTCTTTCAATTTAGTTTTCTCACTGGTGTATGGTTTTCCATTTGTTGCTTTTAAGAAAACATGGTTTTAACCATCTCTTCACTTGTGCAAAACTTCTGGTTTTCCTGCCTATTTTTTATTCGTAATTTGGTAATTTTTTAAAATTAGAATAACTCTTTTTGAGATTAAAGAGGCCAGGAATTTTGCTTAGAGGTACTTATCAATCATTGTTGCATCAGTTCTTATAACTGTGCATGATAGTTTACAAGCAGTTCTTTAAAAAGTCAGGAATTAAAATAAACTCATATTGTTTTAAAAAGTTATTCCTTGTAATTGCCAGAAACTGCTTGTTTTTTGTTTGTTGGTGCTGCCAATTCACACATCTTGAAAAGGTCAATTTGTAGTTTCTTATAAAGTTTGCATCTCTTTTTATAAAAATACTTATAACTCCCAGAAGAAAAAAAAAATCTTAGTTTGACGATCTTTATTCCAAGTTAATGAAAATCATAGCATTATAAACAAAGTTGTAATCTAAGTCGGTATTATATACACTGGGAAGACTGAGGGGGCAGTTATACAGCTTTGCAATTGAAGCAATGGGAGATTGATCAACTGTCTAAACTGTTTATCAAAGACAAAAATTAATGCAAAAATCCATTTCATGTTAGAGATTAACAACGTGCAAAAGAGAGAAAATACATCCCTAACTAAAGAAACTAGGTTTGTAGTAGGTGATGCATAAATATGTGTGGAAATATGGATAAACTAACTGGGCATCTGAGTAAAATTATATGGATTATAGATATCTATCAAAAATCCCAATACAGCATCCCAAAAAACAAAAAAAGCCATTACATATAAAACATAGTAGAGAAAATAAAATTGTCTTAAGAAGAGCATGTCCTTAGCATGTCCTTTTTTTGCCTTAAGCATTCAGTATGCTTATTCAGTATGCTTATTTGTATAAAACTAAAGTATATTTTGTTCTGTGTGTTTCAAAATTAGTTTCCTGTTGTATTTATCAACCTAGAAAGCAAGAGAAAAAGCTGAGTTAAAAAAAGTTTACCAAAAATAACACTCTGAGTTGTCCAGTGCTGAGTTAAAAAAAAGATCACCAAAACTAACACTCTGAGTTGTCCAGTGCAGCCCTAAATTGTCCTGGCACTTCTAGGACATTACCAGGCTCTCCAACAAGATGGTCTAATCAGCAAAATGAGCAGAAAGAAGAGAGTATTTCAGTTCTCTGAAAGAAGTATACTGAGGGTATACTGGTATTTATAAATTCAGCAGAAAATAAACCTGGGTCAAATAAGTCCTTCAGATGCTAAATAATGTTAGGGGAAGAAATTATTTTTAAATACATAACTTTGTTTTATTTTATTTATATTTTATTTATAAAAAGGATAGCCTTAAAATACAACTTGACAGGTTGAAAGTCAGCAGTTTTGTAAAATGATCTCAAATTCTACCCACAGACTGAAGTAAATTTTTTTCCTATTAATCCTCTCCTCTTTTCTTAGGTCCCAAGTATTGCTTAGACCACAAAGACCTCATACAGGTGTGACCTATCACCATCAATTTATCACTTTAGCTATACTTTAATGAGATAATATTTCCTGGTTTTATTTTACTTTTTTGTGCTATCATGAAGGGGTAGAAGAGGCTTCCACAAAGTGTGTCTGGTCACGAAAGAGTAACCTCTGCCCATGACTTCATATCTACACAAGAGGCAGCAAGTGCAACAGCAGCCATGGGATCTTTGTACTCTCAAAGTTCCATTATTGAACCTTTTCTCTTGTGAGCCACATCCATCATTCAGATGATACTTGATGATTATTGTTTACTCCCAGTTAATTGTGGAGTTTTCAGTAAATTTTATGTAATTGAACTGAAAACAGTCAGAAATAAGTTAAATTTCACAGAATCACAGAATATTCTGAGTTGGAAGAGATCCACAAGGATCGAGTCCAGCTCTGAAGTGAGTGATCTGGATGCGGACTGTACCTTGCCATTATTAGCACCATGCTCCACCATCTGAGCTGATTGCGGTGTCCAAAGAATGCATATTGGAAAAAATTACAAAATGGGGAAAAAAACTGTTTGCAAGAATGTCTAGGTCTTGTTAAGCACATTCAGATGAAGATAGGAATGATAAGGAGATATTTTCACAAACTATTGTTAACTACCAAGTTTTTTAGTCTGCATCAATTTGTTGTTGTTCAGGGCATTTACAGTTACTGAATGTTGGTTGTTTACCTGGCTTATGTCTTGAGATAATTTAAAGTGGAAGTTTGTTGCTTAGAAGTATTTATGTAAAATTATTTTGTACATATCTAAGAAATTAACTTTTCGTTCTGGTTATTTATATAGGACATTAAAAATTTGCAATGGATTGATGATGAAACAATACACAGGCTTAATCAAATCATGTCAATACTTCATCTTTATTGGAGAAAAGAAAACCTTTGGGATTTTGATGTCAGATGTAAAGAAGAAAGCAGAAATTGTCAACAGGAATCTGTTATACCTGGTGTAAGTTTGTATTTTGAACAGACTTACTGTAAACAGAAAAAACTTCAAGCTAATGAACAAAATTCAAAAAAAAAGTATGCAAACAGGGATGTCAAAGCAGAGGGAGGGAGAGGAGCACCAAATAATATGACTTGCTAAGTACAATTCATTGGGTGGCCCATATGAGCGCTGCTGGGTAAAGGTGATCATCTCAAACTCATGCTCACATATGCATTCACAGCATCATCTGAGCCATCAAATGAGCACTACCATGGTTTGTTCTCCCTTGAGGTAGTAGAGTAGAGGTTAGGTGAGACAGAATGCAGCTCTGAGCACAGGGCAATGGTCCAGCCCAGCAGCGTGGTCATCGTCCCACCTCGTGCATTCTGTGTTTAGGCTGTGACAAACAGCCCTGTGACAATGTTCTGATCTCTGCTGGGAAGGGAGCACTGCAGTCAGACCTGTCAATCAGATCCATCCTTAATGAAATCACAACTCACCTTTTCAAGTATTATTAGTCTTCCTGCAGTTTTTGATTTCTAGCTGTGTCAAGGCTCATTGCACTGACTTTGTGATTGCAAACTGAAAGCAAGCAAAATATTTCCAAGGACATACTTCTATAATCTCTATTAATGGCATATAGGACTTAAGTCTTTTGATGTGAGAGGTAAAACAGCAAGTAGAACTGGTGAAAATACTACAGAATAACAGAATGGGTAAGGCTGGAAGGGACCACTGAAAGTCATGGTCTGACCTCATTGCTCAAACAGGGTCCCATATAGCAGGTTACTTTGAAATGTATTCAGAAGTCTCTGGAATATCTCAAGGGAAGGAGACTCCAGAGCCTCTCAGGGCAGCCAGTTCCAGTGCTCAGTCATCTGCACAGTAAAAAAGTTCTTCCTCATATCCAGATGGAGCTTCCTGTGCATGTTTCTGCCCATTGCCTCTTGTCCTAGTGCTCAGCACCACGGAGCAGAGCCCGTCCTCTTAACACCCACCCTTCAGATACTTACAGACATTTTGAGATGCCCTCTCAATTGTCCCTTTTCAAGACTAAATAGTCAGGTCCCTCAGCCTTTCCTCATAAGGGAGATGTTCCAGTCTCTAAATCTGACTGTGACCCTCTGGGATCTGCCATTCAGACAGTTCTCAATCCACCTCGCTGTTCACCCATCCAGTGCACACTTCCTGAGTTTGTCTATGAGAACATTGTGAGGACCTAGTGTTGAAAGCCTCCTTAAGATAGATGATATCCACTGCCCTTCTCTCATTCATCCAGGTAGTTTTTTCTTTGTAAGAGGCAATAAAATTGATCAAGCATGATTTACCTTTAGAGAATCCACGCTGACTACTCCTGATTACCTCTTTGTCATCCATGTGCTTAGACATGGCCTCCAGAATGAAGTGCCCTATCACCTTTCCAAGGATTGAGATGAGACTGACTGCCCAATACTGCCCTGGGTTCTCCTTCTTGCCATTTTGAACACTGGGGTGACTTTTGCTTTCTTTTAGTCCTCAGGCAAATTAGAAATCAGTACTCAGGTCAGTGAGTCCAGACATATGAGGGAAAATGGGAGATCTTACAAGGCAGCAGGGCACTCTTTTTAGGAACAATACTCGTTTTCATTGTAAATTTAGTATGTTGTATATTGAGGGGGGTTTATTTCCGATTATGCTGTCTCAAACCAAAGCACCAAGTAAAAGTGTAAAAATTCACGTTTAGTAACGTGTCTATTGGTACCTCAGAGTAGGAAAAGCTTTTGAAGAGAATGCTGGATATATCTCACTGAGGCTGAAGAGTAAATCTTGTAAAAACAACATACTACCTACTACTAATAAAACACCCAGAAATCAACAACAGTAACTAAAAGAAAAGTACTTGCTATTGACTCACCCTAAATAAACTAAGGAGTTTGGAAATAAATTCATCTTTGAGTCTTTCAAAACTTAAATTCACATTCATACCATAATTTTTATTATTATGCAGTGATTTAGGCTTTCTGTTTGTAAATAGAACTAAGGGCAGAATTTAAGTCTAGAAGACAGCTTTATTCTTTAGTACATCTATCTGCTCTCTAAATTTGTGCTCGTCTTTCTGAACTGAGAAGCTACTGTACTCATTTTAGGATAATAGTAATATGGAACTCTAATCTCTGACGCAAATAGTAAACGGGAGTAACATCAGGAGAAACACAGAATGAACTTTTATTGTGTGTGTATGTGTGTGTTTTCTTGCTAGAAGTATCTAAGGTATTTATGGTTAAAATTAAGTTATAAAATAGATTGCTGACATAGCTCCTGAAATTATTTTGAGTTGACCATTTAAAAATCTCTTCTGAAAGATTTCCATAGACTTTGATTCTAGCTCTGTTACTGGAAACCAATTGCACCATGTACAAATTCACAATACATTTCAAATGCGAATGTCAATAGGACTGGAAGTCTCATTGGTATTTTCCACATGGAGAACATGCGAATAGGAACCTTTTCTGTAACTCAAATAGTATGCAGGATTTGAAGGGAAATTATGCTCCAAAAAGAGCGAAATTTCAGTATTTCTTCCAAAGAAAACTAATTATCACATAGCTTTCAAACTCTATAAAATATTTAATTCACAAGCTTCGAAGAGAATATTGAGTTCCTCCAGGTTAAGTATTACCATGAGTATCATTAGATACTAAAATTCAATGTAACCACCATAATACTTCAGAAAATAAAAATTGTATTTTAAATGAACAATATAAAATTATTTAAACCTGATGAAGAATACAAAAGTTAAATAAACACCAAAGTCGTGTATTTAAAGAGAGGAAGGGTTTATAATTTTATTCACTCATTGAGAGCATTTTTTTCATTCTTTCCCCACTTGAAAAAACATATCTAGCTTCTGAACATCTTTCTGATAAGTGGGAGTTGTATGAAAATTTTATACCTATCATTATAAATTTAAACTAAAATAATTTAACAGACTATTCAGATATATTGATTTCTGTATCATGGTGGAAATGACATTGCAAAACACATGCTGTTTCCCTTTTCCTCTTTTTTTCCTAAATTGCTCTTTCAGATACAGTTTGGACTTCCTTTTGTTATTTTATAAGCAGTATTAAATATCATATTAAGAATATTTTTTCACACATTTGCTTGATATTCTCCTACGGATAGGTGGCTGATCTTGTAAAATTGGCTTTTAAA
This sequence comes from Drymodes brunneopygia, assembly GCA_013400955.1. Lineage (NCBI taxonomy): Eukaryota > Metazoa > Chordata > Aves > Passeriformes > Petroicidae > Drymodes > Drymodes brunneopygia. The sequence continues at coordinate 52,523 of VZTZ01008693.1, read as the reverse complement.
TTAGGTCATCATCACAGAAAAAACTCTTCCACCTGAAATGTGTTTAGGCTTATCATAGCGGAATTTCAGCCACTAGTTCTTACATGTTCCAGTATAATATCAATTGACAGTGTTTGTTCCCTGCGTCCTTGCCTTTCAGCCTTGATAATATCATATTATGCCAGTGGATTTTTTTTCTTTTCTTTTCTTTGCAAAAATAGAGATTCTCTGAAATACAACCTTTCTTTACTTCTATATCTTACTGTATCTCATTGTTACAGCCCTTGATAAATTTTTTTCTCTTTTTTTCAGTGCATATATTAACTTAATATATTTTTCAGGATAAAAGTACTGAACCCTTTAGGAGACCACCAAGAAAACAAACTGTTTCTGCTATGTCACTGCTGTGTTTTTATTCCTATGTGAAAAATTACTGCTAGAAATGCAAGCACCAATTTAACACTGTACATGGATATATCCTTAATGTAAACTTTTTTGAAGATGGCATCTGGCATTAAAGTGCAACATTACAAACTGCCTCCCATCTGTGTGGCAAAGTTGGTTTGTTTTTTTTTTTTGCATGGTTCAATTTCTCCTGCTGAAGATCCCCCTTTTTCTTTCACAGGCATGATAGATACAAGGGATGTTAGCTTTTATTTTCAATCAGTATGCTCTGTTCCTCCTGCCCTCATTCCTAACATGATTTCCACCACTGATTATCACAATAATGCAATTATATACTGATGGTCAAGCATAAGATTGATATTATCTCATCTTGTATACATTTTTTTGCATACATAAATTCAAATTCTTAATGAGATAGAAGCTGTATTTGAAAAGATTTGAAATATCAAATAATTTACTTACTAACTTTTTGCCAAAGATTAAAAGAGTATTTATTTGTTTGATTTGTTTTTATTTTATGCCAACCAGTTGCCAATGTCCTGATGGTACTTAATTTCCCTGATCAACTTCAGTCAAGACCCTCACCCATTCCCTCTGCCCATCATGCTGGTGGCTCCATTTATGTTCAGACCTGACCTTAATTCCACCATATCTAGTGGTAGGCAGAGTTATTTTCTGCTGTCTTGACTCTTGAAAGGATTTGAGTACGTTCTTTGCCTGGTGAATACTTGAAAAAACACTAAAATTACTTGGAGGTGTGGGGGCTATTTTTGTAGGATGTGAAAGAGGATAATTTATATCAAAGGTTTTTGGAGTAAAGAAAAAAGTTTATTGTTTTGATTAATCTTTTAGCTTAGGAGCTTGAAATTTGTTTTCTTCTGCTCTGATTCTGCTATATTGCCCTGAAGCCTTTATGTTTAAAGCTGTTAAATGGAAACACCTTTCTCTGGTGATTGTCTCTGAGAACCTTCCTAATTTAAACAAAACACCACAGCAACCTTGCTTTTCTCATCTTCTATAATGTTGTGAGACTTAGTATAATAATTACTAGCTATTCTGTCATTTGAAATTCAATGGGAGTCTGTAGCTGGGTTTTTTAGCTGTAGCCAAGTGATGCAGCTGGAAGGAAGAAACATTGTATGGCTCCATATTAAGTCATATGGCTTTTGAAGAGTAGGATTCTTGGAAGCAGTAGGTAGTGAATGTTCTTGGTGAGTCCTGAATCTGAGTAAAATTGTCTTAACTGTAAAGAGTTCACTTTAAAAACATAAGTGAATTGCAACCCTTAGTAGGACATATGGATGTGTGTGGCAACATGTGGGTAATGACAGAAATCAGGCTTTCCACTGTAATACCACAAAGCTATTTTGAGTAGTGCAATGAGTGCAAAAAGAAAACACCATGCTGTTACTGGTGCTCTGTCTTCCCTTGTTTTCAAAGACTCTTTCTAAGGACCCTTGTGGGCTCAGTAAGGAGTGGATTTTCCTGTCCAATTATTTAGCCTGGTGACGAATGGATCATACTGTTGTGGCCTTGTGTGTGGGTTACATGGGCCCACTCAGTCCTCCCACGGTCTGTAAATTGTATTTAAAGGCTGATAGCTAATGGTATGTTTTAAACTAAAGTGTAACACTGTGTGTATAATCTTGCACACACAGTATTCCAATAGATCATTTTGTTACTTTCTTAAATGTCCACACATTACTGGTGTATCATATGAGTTTGTATGCCATGTGCTCAGTCAGCAGTTTTCACCCCCAGATAACTATTGCTCATAACATTGCCCAATTGCCAGTAATGAATGACACATTTTTTCCAGTCAGATATTTGCACCAAATAAGTCTCACTTCATATTTGTATCCATTTTAAGGGTGTTTGGTGCATGAGTACAGGTAAATGGAAAAGAGAAAGGAAGAACTGAGGTAAGGAGGAATTTCACTGGCTGGTTCAGTTGTCTAACATATGCAACCTGGTTCTTCATCAACAGGAAGGGCTTTTCCTGCTGTGTGCTCATGTCAATTGCAGATGATTGCAGCATCCTTACTGCCATTGATGACAGGTGCTCTGTGGCACTGCAAGGAGCCCATGTGTTTTGTAATTCCCAGTCTGGCTGGGACTAACATGAATACTCTTTACATTTGGTGCAGAGCCTAATGAGATCAGCCACCTCTTTCCCTTGATGATCCTGCTCAGTTACTGCCAAGCTGCCTCATTAAGCCATTCTTTGGCAACTTCTCCTTTGTCCCAGAAATTTCCCTCCCGTGTCTAGCTATCTAGCTGATGCTACACTGTGCATCATAGCTCCTCAGGCAGCACTGTAAGATGGTCTTTTCAGGGCCTACAATCCTGCACCACATTTGACTGTCTTGGCCTTTCATTGTTTCTTCTGTTTTGTAAAATCAAGTCACTTCCTCAGTGGGAAAGCTAATTTGCCTTCAGAGTTGTCTGCTCCTACCCTGGCTAAAGCTCTTATGCTGGAAGATTCTATGTTTTATAAAAAGTACAAGAGCCTCTATGCTTGTTCTTGTTTCTGCTAGGTTTTAGTTAGTGCTGCCTCCAAGATGTGGAGTGAGCCTACCATCCTGACAATGTTACTGTTCTACTAAAGTGTAATTTCCAGGCTCTTTGCTCAATGGGCCTGCCTTCCCATAAACTCTCAAGAACAAAATCTCATGACATTGTGGGAAGGACTTGGATAGTCTGTGGCAGGACAACTTCCCCCCATCATCACCTACTCCTGTGTTTCCCAGAACTGGCACATAAAGAGATAGCCCAAGGGCACAAAGGCCCAGCAGGGGTCATCTCTGGTGCCAGGGGACCTCAGACCTAATCAACATCTTAGTCTGCAGCTGATGGGAGGAGAGATGAAAGAAAATTACTGACTAAGAGCCATGGTTTTACACTATAAAAGATACACGAACGATCACTGAGGCAGAAGTCTCATACACCCCAAAAGTTTTCGAAGCTTCTCCCCAAAGTTTGGACGCAAGCTTTGTGGTTACTTTCTCGGGAATTGAGAGGAAGGATATTCGATGTGCTACACCAGCGACTGATTGGTAAGATACATTGAATCCTAAGTTGATACTATTTCTTCGCTAGCTGTAACTAAAAAGGTACCATTTTCCGTGCACTGTATGTTAACTACTAGTAGTCTTTCTATTTTGTTTTATCCCTGTGTAGTATTGGTTTACTTTAAGTCTTATGTTTGTTAGTTTCCCCATCTATTAATAAATGATTCATTTTATAATAGACAGAATGAGTCATCATTAAAAGAACTTATACATGAGAGTGGGTTTTGGGGTGCTGGTTACCTTGATAAGGTTACTACCTACTGTCAAGGCCTGGGCAGAAGGTAAAAACTGATTTTAACTCCCACATCCATTCGTAACATAGTCCTGGTGCTGAAAATGTCACTACATGCCCTAAAGTGTTTAAACACCAAGTGTAACTTTTCCTGTAGTAGCAACTTCCACAAGGCGCTATCTCTTGTAACTCTAGGCTGGCTCAACAGTTGTAGCTGTCAAAGTGTAGAGACTGTGAACATAAGTTCAAGAAAGTCCTGGTGAATTATCTAATGATATTATCCTTGTAGTCAAGCTGAGGTTTGCTTAGCCCAAACAGCTAGTTGCATTGTATCTGTTCATCTTGAGCAAGGAGGAATTGTCAGCAATACTCTATTTTCTCCCTTGTTAAGTGTACCCTTATGCATTACAATAAAGCTTTGCTTTGCATTGAGCAATTTGAACTGCACTACATTTCTTTCTGTGAAACACTTACATAAGAGCATGTAACAAAGGAAAACAGTAAATATTTATCCTCAGTAATGAAGTTTCACTGCCATAGTAATTCTGTTGTGACCCAAAGTATTGATTTATTTAACAGTCTGTGTACAAATTACTTCAATTATTGAACTACGACATTTTGTCATCTTGAAGTAATCTTGACTCCTTCCAGCTCTGATGAATGAAAAACCTCTTCATGCAGGAAAATTAACATTTTTCTGGCAGCAGAATATATTTGAAAATAAGGTGGTAAATCAGTGGCTGAATTTTGATTCCACAATGAATGAGTCCTGCCTTTGAAGTTCTGTCCCATACTTATCTGTGCCTGATTTTCATGAACCTATTGTGTTTGCATGAGAGCGAAACCTGCTTATCACAGAGCAGGCTACATATGCAGCAAACTCAAACAATCAAACCAAGTTTACCTGCCTGTGTCAGAAGTCTTCAAACTCTTCTGTTTAAAGGAAGGAAACTGAGGTACTGGTGTGGAAGCACACTAGGACCAGATTTATTTTTGATCTTTTGATCTTTATATTGGTTTGGTTAAATAGTGTGGGCTGAAAGAAGCTCACTGACTGATTTTTGTTATACAATATAATGGTATGAATGACTACAACCATAACGTCCATCATCTGTCATGTTTGGATTGGGTTTCATGACCTGGCATGAATTTTACAACAACACCACTGTTGGCATGTGCTAGCGTGAACCTGGACAGTAACACAGATTGCCTACCATGTGAAAGTAATTTCCGTCTGGTTTATGGTTCAAAATACTGTTTAAAGATACTGCAGCTTCCTGTTCGTATCCAAGATATAACGTTTCCTAATCTCAGTTTAGGGAAAAAAAAATCATTGTTTATAATGATGAAGCCTTTCTTAGGGACAAGAGATTCTCACTATAGTCTGCAGGACTGGACTTGAATTCAGGAAAGAGATTTACTCGATTATAAATCTCAAAATCACTAGAAGAAATAAGGTAAAGGTATGTTGTCTTTTTCATAGCAAAACTGTTTGGAATAAATCAGATTTTTTCTTGTTGAGGAACACCAAAGAATTTGGGACTTGCACTAATTAAGTTTCATCTGGAAATTTGCTGTCATGGACATAGTGTAATCTTGCAGAGCTGGAAAAAAACCCCAATGTTTTTCCCCTTATCAAGAGAGTTGAAACACTTTCTATATAACCTCACCAACTGTGAGTGAGTCCTCTGGAGAATGCAGTCATAATTTTAATTAATTTAAAACTAGGTTACTTGATTTTTAAGATATATTCTACTGATTCTCTAACATTTTGAAAATTCAGTCATTTTTCAAGAATTGGGTGAAGTTGAAATGATATCCATCATTAATTAAATAACCTCTGTCATCTTTTTATTTCAGAATTGATTTAATTCTCTGATTTTTTTAAGAACTTTATAGCCAACCTAACATAACGTGTTTTTGATTGTGAACAGTTTCTAATTGGGAGAATTATTATCGCAGTTCATGTTCAGAAGACTCAATGCTGTATGCTTTTGTTCCCTGCTGTTTTCAATTTTCTTTGTATTCCATTCTCAGCTGGCTAGTTCACTGCTTAATATTATTATTCCAGATACGTTCTCTGCCTCCTTGAAATTATTTGAAAACCTTAAAACCCATATTGAAATTCAGTTTAGCTTAATAAGTTAGTCTGATAACTGGCTGCTCATGAGCAGCTCTGACCCTCTTGCCTTCAGGGTGGTGACAGCTGTCAGAGGCACAGATGAGAGCCAAGGGCTCATTCCTAACTTCATCTATCTGTTTTTAATTTAACAGAAGTCTGCTAGAGAAGGAATTAGAATCATTGTTGCAATGCGGTCACCTGCTCAAAACAGAAGGATTCTGTCATTTGTGTAGCCCAACAATCCTATGGGACTGTGAATTGCTAACAGAGAACTCTGGGAGTAAAAGTTTTTCTTCTATACTTGCCTGAAGCAGGTCAGGTGGATGGCAGGATCTGCTTATTCCTTCTTACATTGTGTTTAATCTAGAAAAGTCTTTTAAAGCACTGGAGAGCTTGAACTGGGGAGAAAAAAGATATTACATTTAGTTTTCAACTGATACAGTGTTTTTTCTACTTTGGATTCATTAGACACTTTGCCTTTTGTCTGGGTGGAAAGCGTACTTTTTTGACATATAAAATCAATGTTCTTCTTATTCTGAAAATGCCTTCCACTTCCATTGGTGTCTTTTGCAGTAGGAACACAAGGGCTAAACAATCATACTAAATGTTGGTCTCTCTCATTCTCAATAGGGAGGTACTTAGCTGAGAGAACTTCAGCAGCAGTGCTACCAAATTATGAAACAGCAAAACTCTTTTGTCTGACTATGCCAACTGTTGTGCAACCATGTTTAGGAGCATTTTGGAAGACTTTTGCATGTTCTTGGCTTATCTGCTAAGAGAAGCTGTCTTTCTGTTTATATATTAAGATTAGCTGTATTTTGTTCTCTAGTGCAATGTACCATAAGATATGAGCTTTAAAAGAGTACTGCTTGGGTACCAGAAGATGTCTGGTTGCAAGAACATGGAAATTTGTGCACTGATTTACTCTTCCCTTTGGCCAGTGCTTCCTAATGAAAGTCTTATAAATAATGTCAAACAAGCATTTAATTTCTCTTAGGGACAAATCACTGTGAGTAGAGCAACATTTGTGTAATAGTGCACTGGAAAGCATTTGTCATATAAATAAAATCCAAATGAACACATACACATTCATCAGCTGAGATATGTAAAACACAGTCTGGCAATGCATCAGAACACAAGCAAGACTGGAAAAATATTAGCTCTTTCTTTTTTTTTTTTTTCAGTAGGATTAACTGTGCAAACAAAGGCTGTATTGTTAGGAGCTTCTGTTTTGTAACCAAGTTTATTGATGAAGAGCCCTATAGTTGAAGGAATATTAGAAGCCAGAAATATCTGTTAATCCTCTGAAATAATTTTTCACTTTCATTTGAGTCTTGTGGAATGGCAAAAAATGGCAAAGATGAGCTAATTTTTTCTCCTAACACAAAACTAGAACTAAAATCAAAACAAAATAATGAATGCATATACACACCTATAAATGGTGCAAAAATTCCAAAAATTATATGAGCTAAGAAAAACTTAGTTATTTTGAAAGTAATAAGCACTTAACATGAAACAACAGAATTAATTGTTTAATGGTCTCTGTTTAAACAGAACTATCAGACAAATTAGACTCACTGGTTTTGTGGGGTTTTTTATTCCTTAATCATAATTAGCTTTAGTCTAATTTCAGGCATTTAATCTGAAATATCTGTCTATTTTTCTTAGGGTACATTACTAAAAAAAATAGTTTTATATATAAAATAGATGGTTACTCTACGATGAGCTTACTAGTGAAAATCTTTCACTTAAGAGTGCTTTTCTTCTAATGTGTCTTTTATATTCAGTAATTCTCATCATTTGTTTCCACAAAAGTTGTCTTGTTGGGGAAAATTTTCTCTTAAAAAGACTTGGCAATCTTATCTTAGAATTGACTGCCTTCAAAACACTGCTTAAAAATATTCTATTAAGAAATTGAAGTAAAAGAACATATGGAAAACTTTTTGGTTTTTGCTGATGGCTCTTCTGTATGTATTTTTTGCATTGGGAATGTAAGCCTGTATAGTAAAAATTAGGGACAACATAAAAGATATATATTTCTTGCCCTTGCTCAGTACAACTGTAATGGTGTTCTGCTTTTATTTTTATACCAGAAATGCTGAACATATGGAAGGAAGTGTTACCTGATTCTAAATTTTCTTGAAATTGTTTCTCTTCATTTGCAGGAAAAAAATGTTTTAAAATTAGAGATTCTTTCACAATAGGCTTTTTAAATGCTGTTGCTAAAAACCTGTAGGCGTATTTTCTTTTTCTTTTTTTTTTTTTTTAACTTTACTTGCTACAGATTTCTCATGTTAAAACCAGGGAAGAATGAAATTGCTAGAGATGTTTTAGCAAGACAAAATTTTTGTAAAATACTACATTGGTAGGAGGAAAAATTTCTCTTGACCAATCTTGATGTCAGAGTCCTATTGTTATATTTGGCCATTCAAGAGAATGTCAGCACCTCTTCCGTTAAGCACATTAAAGAAAAAATATTTTTCAAAGAGTGAATCAACTGGCTGTAAATTTTTGCATCTTAATTGACTTGGGTAGGTGGGAAGATGTATTATCTCTGTAACCATTTGGCAATAGATGATTCCAGCTAATTGCAGATGAATTTTTAAATTGTTATCTTTTCTTGTCATCTTTTCACACAGTTGTCCTGAGGCTCTTCTTATGAATCTGAAATGATACACAGATTTCTTGGTATCATATGTACCATTTTTTTTAAAATGTTTTTATTTCTTTGTGAGTACGTTTCTATAAAGAGCACTGAGTGCCATTTAGACAGGTCACTACACTGCCAAATATGTATTTTCTTCAGTACTTCCATTTCTTTTCCTGCATTTGAACAGTTATTCCTCTTGGGAAAAATATGGCTTTGGAACACTGTTAGACTAAAAGATGATCTGTGAAGGCAGCTTATGGCCACCTGCTGTCAGGCAGCATTACACTAACTACAGCTTCTCATTTCCTGTCATGATCACTTGCATCTGTTTTCTTCCCATTTTGGAAACTGAGATTGCTCTGCATGATGAAATACATAATAATCTGGTCAGATCTGCCCCACATGGTACTGCTTATTACAGCAAGCTGACAAAAAAAGTGAGGAATTGTAATAGCTTATTTTTAAATTTCTTATATATAAAAGTTTCCTTTTCATGAATAAACCTTCCCATCTCACCTTCAGTTTCACCTGACAATATTGAAGAGCACTTAAATTCATTTTCACAATATTCATCACATATTGCTCCTTTACTAAGAGGGCAGATGGGGAATATATTCTAATTTGAGAAACACTTGGTGCTCCTCTCAGGAGTAAACATGTTTGTCTATCCTATAAATATTCTTCCCTGAATTGGAGTAGAACACTGACTTAGAGGAGCTATGACAAAGATGGGGGAAGTGTCTTGCAAACAGTGATGACTGGCCTTGAATAATGTTCTCTGCTGTGAACAATAAAATAAATGAAGTAGTTCAACAAAACTCTATTTCCAGAAGCCACTGTCTCTGTAGAAGGCTCTTGCTCTTGTTCTGTCTTCTAGAAGTGACATGAATACATTGGTGTTCATGGGAGAACTTATGCTAAAAGAGCTTGAAAAAAGTTTTCTGTTGTTTGCAGCAGTGCTGAAAAAAAGCACCTTCAGTTCAGAACACAGCTTCCAATTCCCTCCAAGCTTGGAATATATGCATGTGTGAGCATACCCCTTCTAAGAGGAATGTGCTCCTTTCTATGGGTCTCGTTTAGCAAATATCAGAAGAAAAAAAAAGTTAGGAAAGAAAAGACAAATCCAACAAGAAGCAGTTCTACTGGTAGTACTAATAGAAGAAGAAAAAAGGTGCAATTGAATAAAAAATAATGGCTTTTTGACCACTGTTGTCAACAGTATTTGAAATTCTCTGTGGGCTGGCAACTGCTAACTAGCTAAAACTTACTGAAAATGAAATAAATGTTTCACATCTTAGAGTGTGATGCAAAAAGCATCCACAAAACTTTGGTCCGGTTACATCATTGACACAGATTGTTTGAAAACAAATTTACCCCGAAGATTAGATTTGATTCAATTTCATTTAAATAATAATGTCTTTATCACTTACTGTAGTTTTTCTTTGGTCTTTCTTTTATCGTAGTAACACGTAAACTTTAGGTCTTCCTAATGAGGTAAAAAAACTAATCTACTGCATCCTTATGGGCCTGGACCATCTATTGTTAGACAAGGGCAATAGGACTAGGAGTTGCTAGAGCATTAACTGGATTGCTGGACTACCTGTCAAATGCCTTGCTTACTTGTCTTTCCTTAACTCTATTACTTGGATTCTTGTAGTATCTAGATGTCCTAGTCATGCATCTAAGTCCTATTACAAGCAGCACCAGCTGTGTGAGCATCAGTTTTGTACAGTTTCTAACTAAAAGTCGTTAGGGTCTGAATTTGAAAACATATACTTTATTGCCATAGATGACATAATGAATGCTAATGCAATATAATAGTACAATAAGCTCTGATTTCATAATGAGGTTGAATGAGATGAACTTGAATGGTTAATCCTAAACTAAATTATTCCATGATTTAGAAAAGACCATGTTCTCTTGTGACTCCAGTAAGAGCTTATTCTTAATAAAGATAGATAGTAATGCCTCCATTCTGTTGCCTAAGAATTGTTATAGCTACATTGCAAACAAGGCTCAAAGGCAAAGTGCCAGATCAAATACAAGTAATAAAAGTGTTTCCCTTTAAAAATAAAAATCCTCTGTCATATGTAGCATCAGTGTTGTAGGATGCCAGACTGAACAGAACTATACTCGTATGTCTGAAGTAATGCGACAAGGCAACTATATTGTTTTCTCAGTGTGAATGAACTCACATAGATGGTGGGAAGACAGCATTGCCATTGCCATCAGCTGTTCAATCTTCACAGGTTTGGGTTTTGCAGTTCTGTACATGGCATAATTAAGTAACCTCTCCAATATTCCAAGAAAATTCTAAATGAGAGGATTTTCCCCTATCCTTATCTTTCAAGATGCATGGTACCTTTCATCTGATTATTCCTGTTTTTCTCAACACTCCTCAGAATATGCCTTTCTAACAATATATATAATAGCTTCACCTGCACAGCTCTGCCATAAATAAATCCTTTTTATGCCCTAAAACTTGTTTCTTTATAAGGTGCACTCTAGACTGGTTAATCAAAGTGACCACGCATTTTAAATATTCATATATACAAAGGACATAGCCTATGCCAAAATCAAGCTTATTCTCTGGTCTTATGCACAGGGCTTCCAGTACTTAGGAGTTAGGCTTAATTAACAGTAGGCTTAATATTGTATGCCCAGTCTTCTGTATGTTTTTATCTCCTTATGGAGACAGATTGTTTTATGCAAGCCATCTCCTTTTTTTTTGGGCCCAGGACAGTCTTGTTTCTTATAGAAACAAGTATTTCCCTTCAAATATGGAGAAACTTTCATGATGAAGTGCTGGGCTTCTGTTTCAATGATATACTAGGAGACAAAAACCAGACTGATATGGATGAAGTAGACTTTTATGTGATGGTCATACACTGCTCAGTTCTCTCCTTCTATAGTATAAAATTGGTAGGGGAGTGCTGATACCACAGCTTTGGTTATGGGGATTTCTTTGCTACAGGTAACCACATTAATTTGCCTTGTCACCACAGTGGAACATCCTTGTTTCTCTGACCAGTGAGAGTGACATCTTCTCCTACGTTTTTACTTTCCCTCCAGTTACTAGTATATGTCCATGAGTATGACCTGTGTATACTCTTGTGACTTCTATTGTTCCAACCTTGACTGATACTCAAATGCTTAAAATTGTCTCATGGTCTGACTCTGAATCCTCCTGACTTTCAGAAGAATTTGTCAGGTATTAGGTTTAACCAGATTTAATTTTCTAAGGGATTTAACCTACCAATATCTCTTTAAGATTCTGAGATCCTGATTCCAGTTTTATTCTGTTTTTAATATTAAGTCAACAATTCCATTACAAGTTTCTGCCTTAATTTCATAGATCTCATTATCCATGAGAGTTTATATTCACTGGCCATCTGACTAAATAGACGACCTCTCATAAGGTACTTCTTTTCTTCAAGTTCTGCTTTTTGTCTACAGAGTTTACCTGGTAAAAGAGGTTAATTTTTGGGCCACTGAGATGAATCTACTTGCCCAGTCTTCTCCTAACCAAATAAGATTAATGACAATAATTTGCACTATTTTTATTATTGCTTCTGAAAGAAATACTTATCAGGCAAATACTCCAAGGTATAATACTTAGTCTAGGACAGGCAATATCGATTATGCCAATGAGCTTTAAGTGCTAATGGCTAGAGTTATTATTTTAATCACAGTGTTTAAACTAATTTTTAAGTAGAGTTGCTCTTTCCTCCTTATCTCTTTCTGCGCCTTTGACACCAACACCATCACCCCTCATTTGTCAGGAATCAATCTTGGAGCAGTGCCTTCCTATTGAAAGAGGTAGCTTAGTCTGATTTGTCAAAAGGTGTATTTATTACAATGTCATGAAAGGAGAACAGGGTGAACTGAATAGATTCCACAGCAATGAAATTGTACTACCAAGTGTCTGAAACACCAGTTGCTAGTACCTGTGGGAACTATTTACAGTATTAATTCACCCTACTTCATAAGTTGTGACAGCTTGAAATCTCTGTTACAGAAGAGAATTTTTTAACTCCAGTTATTCTGACTATTTCAACAAAATTTCATTTTTTCCAAGTCAAAGTACTTGGCCTTCCAAAGGGAGGGAAAGTTCACCCATGACATACCTGTAAGACACTCTTTCACCTAGCTGCTCTTAAAATGGATCCCTAATTTCTGCTAGGCGGATTTGCTGTCTTCTCTGTGAAGCTCTCAGATGAATTTGCCAAGTTTAAGAAAGAACTGTGAGAACTGCTGATCTTGTCTTCATCCCCAAGAAATGAACCGGTTCAAATTTAAAATTATCTCCTGCTGTCCTGGTATCTGCTCATTATTCATGTAGGACATCCTCTTCTACCTAGACATGCAAATATTTCCAGAAAGAAAACCAACATGGAGCTTTCATTGAGCACTGAAAGCAATGAGTCATGAAATCAAGTGAACAAACTAAGCATAGGGTACAGCACTTTCAGGTGTGGAACTGCTTTATAAAAATGGATATAAGTCCATGATTTGTGAATCATAGTAATGCCAGGCCAGCCAACAATATCTTTCTGCTTGATCAAATTTCTGATTGTCAGTGTTAATTTTAAACAATACAAATTTGTTTGAGGAACTGTTACAAAGCACTAACTGATTAGTTGAATTAATTGATTCTAAGTGATCAGATAATGTGCTTCAAGATAGCTTAATCGGCTTCAAAATTGACAAATGACTGTTGCGTATAACCATTTTTTAAGAATGAAAATATCTTTATGGCTAACAATAATTACCAAAGCTTATAGATTAAAAGGCCTTATTTCTTTTCTCTACAGTTTAAAATTCAACCTTGTTATTCTCTTAAAACTTTCAAGGTGAGAGTCATACAGGACTGCTTTTTGGCTACTTCTGCTAGGGAAATTCCTTCAAGAATTCATCAGTTTACTGTTTAATAGCAGAGTATTTGTATTGAGATATTAAAATAGAGCATTCAGTGAGTGCAGTTTTTCAGATGTATTTTGCCGTGGCAGGATACCATTGTGATGGACGTCATTGGTGATTCCTTTGACACGTTGTACATTGTTGATGTTCTTCTCCCATTCTTTCTTCTGAAGAAAATCTGCTGGTACGTCAGAGAGCATAATTACTTTTTGTCAGGAGAAACTTATTTGCTGTTACAGGCTTCATGCTCTTTTGTCTGGCAACCTCTATTTATAGAACACCCTGGGTGACCTTCATTTTGAGTCATCAAGTAGTGTAGATGTACTCTGTGTAGTTCTCTTGCAATTTCCTTCTGACCTAATGATGCACAACAACCTTAAGTTTTCTGCTTGCTTATCTAATACTATTATTTATTGGATCAGTTGCACTAGTTTCTCTCTAACATATGTTGTTCTATTTTAGTATGAAGTATTTTGCCTTTTTTAAAAAGGGTTTGCTCAAAATTTTGAGTTCTAGGTATGCAAAAACATGTGCATGCTCTGTAGTAACAGTAGCAAAGCCATCATTGACCAAAGCACTGACACCTCCCACATGGCACTACCTGACCCACTTTGGGATACCTAGAAGGCATTACAGAGGTTATATGGAGTGTTTTTCCAGAGGTTATCTGAGAGTGCCACATGATGCATATGGCCCTATCTATGCAAAATATCATGAAACTGCATGGATGTTTTCAAAGTAGATGCCTACCCTTGAGCTGTATCACTTGTAGATACAGTGACTTGAAGTGTCCTGTTGCTTTTACCCATCTCTTTCTCTGAATTCCTCTGTCCCATTGCACGCAGCTGTTGCTTAACTGCTTGTCCCTAAGCTGAAATACTGTGCATGTGTTCCAGGAAAAGAATCCCATAAAATCTATCAATGAGCAAATGGGTAAAGTTGCTTTGGATCTCAGTTGCACAGAAACATAAATATTTTCTTAGAAAGTGAATGTAGACTGAATATAAATACTTGTACTTAGCCAACAAAATCAGTCATCCAATATTCTTCAGGTCCTGCCTCAAAGTTTGCTGTTTTGTAATTAGATAGCATTTTCATCTTTCCTGCTTTCCTTAACTGTTGCTTGAAACAGTTCTTGTGTGAACCAAATTAGGAGAAAATCTTCAAGAATGTATTTGAAATCAATTTTCTTTTCTTTATATTTTAAATGCATTCGATTTTTAACATAATTTGTACTAAATTGAAATGTTTGAATAATTTCTCATGGCAGAATGAGACATTTAGAATCACTTGAAAGCAACTTCTTTTAGAAATTAAATTCAGGGAAACTGTGTACACTTAAAGAAGTGCCTATCGGGATTTAAAGGAAGTAAAATGTTGTGCAGTTCTTAATAATGTGGCATTTGGTTCTTATTGAAAAGATTTTCTAGTAATTCTGTTAATATCACTCTATGTTATAGCTTCCACAATTTGTCTCCATCCTCCTATTAAACTGATTAAAAATAAATATCTCTAACACAGGTAATAAAAAAGAAGACAGGCTGATTTCTTTCCCATTATTCTTTGATGGGACATCAAGTCCATTACAGAGAGGAGGATAGGGAAGGTTGAGGCATGCTTAAGATGTTAATTTGTTCAGATGTCATGAATGTCCAGTGTTACAGAAAATACACCTGGACTTTTTTTAAATCAAACTGAAAAGCAGAAGAGCCTTTTGGTTCAAAAATGCACGATGTGGGGTAAATGTAGTACAGAGATAGTGTGAAAAGCTTTAACAAGCACTCCTTTCTGACTACTGTTAAAAAATGAGATAGTCTCCTCTGAAAGTGGATATATGTGTGCAATGCAACTTTGTATCAGCTGCATTCCATTTAAGTAAATTGAAGCAACCAAGGATGGATCTGGGGAAGTAATGATGAGTTTTAGGAGTTATGAGTGGGGCTGGAGTTTCACTGTCCTTCACAGCCTCTTCCATGGCTACATTTCCTCTCTCTGTTAGAGGAGGTCCCCAAAACCTTTTCTTCAAAGGACACAAAAGTATTATGGGGAAGTATACTGTTTTTCTGGTCATCCTTCACTGAACTACTGCATGAATGCAGCAATACAGCTCAGGAAACATCTGCATATCTTTTATCAAGAAAGTCAGAAATAGATTTTGGAGGCAATGGAAGTTCAGGTGCTGCTTTGGGAACTCTGCATTGAGACAAAGCATTGCCAATAGCCACACTATGATATCCTTTAGACCATGTATAGCTACACTTTTAAAGTTGAGAGTAATTGGAAGATTCTAGTCAGAGTGAAAAAACAAACAAACAAACAAACACAAAACCCAGCCTTTTACACCACTCAACACCTGGCACTACTCCTTCATAATCCTGGAATTTTTCCCTCATAATCCCTCATGCTATTCTTACATCTTGTCACTATGTTGTTCCTTCCCCCAAAAGGGATAGGGATCCCCACAGCCCCTCAGTGCTGTTCTCTTGCAGCATAACACAACTTGCAGAGACATCTGTGCTGCCTGCAGTTTACAGCAAGGCAAGGAAATACCAGGGATATTCTATATATAAACAAAGAGTTCTCCTGCTACTTGGATCTTCAGTGTACCAGGAGGATGCTGGCTGGTGCATATTTTCTTTTTTTAAAACTGTTGCCTTCCACAGCAGCTGATCCCAGAGAGGAGTGTGCTGGTTATCCCACATCTTCAGGGGCATGTGTCTGGAAGGGAAGAGACTTCCTTGAGGTGCACATTCATTATAGCTCACAATTTCTGTTGCTCAGCACAGACCTTGGCTGTGTCAAAATGCATTGCTTACTTTTTGCAAAAGCCTGCTGCTATTTTTCTCTGCAGACTGCAACCCTTCCCAGACCTCCACAGAAAATCTGAGCTTTACTTTCCAGTGTCAGCCAGAGCTGGCTGAATGCCGCCTGTCAAGCATGTCCTTGCCCTGGATTGTCTCCACTCTGGGCTGCCAAAGCTCAGGATAGGTCTTTTCTGGCCAGGTACTCCGGCGTTTGTTACTTCTGCAGAGCAGGAAAGTAGATCCAGGCCCCAACACTGAGCACTGAAGCATCTTTTTTTTGTTGTCACACTCATTTTGAAGAAGCCAGTCACTGATGTTCTCACTTTCTTCACTCTGCAACAAAAGTTTGAGATCACTTTAAAATTGGAAGTGATATTTTTTTATCACATAGACTGGTCAGAAATTGCTCTATCTTTCTGCTATTCAAACGATTTATTATTCATATTTTATAAGTCTTTGTAATTTTTTTCTCCATGCATTCTAAATTCTTTTTGAGCTTTGTTTGCCTGAAAGTAAATCAAAAGATAATGTGACGATAATTGCCTTGAAATCTAGGTCTGTCTGTTGAATTCCACTTGTAAGATTCAGAACCAGCAGCAAGCTCTGTTCATTTTGCAGTGTGTTTATTTTTCTTGTTTCTCTAATAACAAATTCCTATTTATTATTTGTCTTTTTCCAATTAGTGTTCTAACAAAACGAATATTTCTACTTTTTCGTATATATGAGCCCTTTTTCCCAATGTTATTCTACATTAAACATTTTCCAATCATATTTTTTCATTAATAGCCCAAAACTAATGAAAAAAAAGGAAATTTACCCTCACACTAAAATATTTAAGACTATTAACTGAAATGTAGGCAACAAATTTACCATAATAGCATTGGTTTTCACATTAACACAAAGTTGTTTATACACTATGATAAATATATGAATTTTTTGTCTATATATCAACTCCATTAAATTAACTCCTGATTATGAATTTCTGAAGCTATGAAAATAACTAGAAAAAGCAAAACTGTGACTATAGACATTAGTTACTAAAAATTTGTAAATTATAAGTCCATGCTCTGAAGTGTGAGTGATTTTATTCAAATGAAGTTCAGTCTTTTCCACCACAGTCTCCCCCCTAAGAGACTAATGCCACCTCTTTTCACTCATTGTGAGTGTATAACCTCCACCCTATCTTGGGGGGCAGAAAAATGCAGCATTGCAAAAAGTGCCCTGTGGCTGCCCACTTACCCTGTTTGAAGACAAGCATCCTTTAGGGCTCTCTTCTCAAACTGTTTTTTTCAGAAGTCTGTGCTTGCTCCTGAGCCTTTCTTCTGTTGTTTAATACCTAGTGAATATTCTCTAAAGTTTTTATGTGGGATAACTTCACTTTCTGAGATGCTTCCTCATTTTTGACTTAAAATACAGATTTGTGTTCTCAAACATATTGTTCTGAAATATTTTCTGAATGATCAGGGAAAATTCTTCCTCAGTTTCATCTAATTTTTCCCATACTTTTTTTTTTGGTATCATACTGAGTAAAATCCACTAGATCTTACTGATTAGAAGCATTAAATATTTGTTGAATAAGATCAATTAATATCTTAATTTATTCCTTCATTTTAATAATGATTTCATGTTTCTGTCAGTTCCTTGCATTACATTTATTTCCTTCTTGTAACAAAACTTTTAGAATGGAAAAGCATCTTCTCTTTGTCACAAACCTGGAGTCAAAGAGGAGACTGTTACTCGTGCAGTACACAGTTATTCCTTTCTTTTTTTTGCACCACAAAATTATAATTGCCTTTGGTTGTGCTATTAGATGCACATTAGATGTCCTAGGATGGTAAGTTACATATTTGTAAAAACCGTGGTCTGATGTTGCTCTTATGCACTTACCATAATTAATGAGATACAACAGGAGTATTGAACTTAGCAGTAGTTAGTTGTATTTTAGCAACAAGAATTTGAATAAGGCATAGACCATTTTAAACTATTCTTTCCATCCCTGGGAAACACTAAGTCTGTTTTCCTATCAACAACACCTATGACTTTAATATATTTGTATAATCATAATCTCATAAATAAGTAAATCTTTTAAGGCATTAACTGAAAGTAAATAACAAAATTAGCATTTATCCCTTGCTAGTTCATCCTGTCAAACTCTTTTAGAAACATCAAATAAAAAAAGCTTCAAGCACCGAAAATTCATCATTTTACTGTGTGCTTTGAATTATTGAAGACAATGCTAACCAAATCTCTCTTCTTGTCAGAAATTGTAAACATGGATACCTATATATATGTTTACTTTCCCAGGGTAATTCCAGTAATATTTTTGAAGTATTCATGTTGATTCTGTTGCCTGTACAGGTTAAATTATCTTTGCAAACACACAGTTGGTTTTCACAAATGGGATTTTGATAATGAACCTTGTCTTCATCATGCAAAGATTAAATGTAAAATACATTTTTTTTACATTTAGGGGGTCCTGAAAGTCAGGCGGCTTTCCCAAGTTGGAAAGAAGGTCTTGATGTAACTGAGAGTTCAGTTTATTTTTCAGTAGAAAATGTGGTTTGAGGTGCTTAAAGGGTGCAGTCTAATTCCTTAATGGGGGTCCAGTCAAGATCATTGCTAACAGTGGTGTGATTGTATTTATTTCAAACCTAGTGCTATACACAGATCAAAAGAACATTTTGTTTAGATGCGGATGTGTTGTTTGCTCTATCTAATCCCTTTATCCAGCCTCATTCTTGACTGCTGTTTGTATTTAATTTCCTTTCTTTCTTGACTTTCTCTTTTCCCTCTTCACTTTGCTTTTTCTTCTCTAATCTTCAGACTTTTTCCCTGTTTTAAGAACTCATTGAGTCCGCATGGGTCTATACTATAGATCTAGGCAAGTACTGTATTAGAACATTGTTCATCTGTCAAGAGTTCACTACTTTTTTTCACATGTGCTCACAAATGGATCATTACCTTATCTACTACTTTGTGCTGATTTGAAAGTAAACCAGCAGGGGAAATAAACCCCTCAGGTCAGAGTTACAATTTAATAGAAAGATTACAATAAATGCAATGATACAGAAAAACTGGCTTAAACCCACAAAGTCAGAGTGCGACCTGGCACCCTGTTGCTCAGGGTGGTGTTTACTCTCTGATTAAGCGGTGGTTGCACTCCTGTTAAAGTGGTGGTTGCAGTCTTGTCGAAAGTGGTGGTCCTGTGGATTGTCTGATTCTCCTCTGAGCCCATTGAGTGGTGTTGGCCTTGGTGGTCCAAGTCCCCAGACCTCAAGGTCATATATGCTCAGATTCAGTCAGGCATGCTCAGTACTCCCCGCCATGTTGGGGAGTTTCACAGTGGAATGATGTAATCCTGTGATTATCGTAGGATATTTTTGGAGTCCTTGATGGTGGTTGAAGCTGCCTATTATGTTGGTGATGTTGAGCCTCTACGGCCCATTAGCAGAGAAGACCCCCCTCTGGATGTTTCTTCTCCCTGATCCCTACCCAAGTAGAGACACAGGCTTAGTGATTCATGAATAACCACAGGTTTCATAGAACACTCTTAACAAAAGATTACATACAGTTTATCATAATAGGGCCAGATAAAACTTGTCCAGGTCCTCCATGGCACTCAAATCCTGGCAGGCTACCTCAATTTTGTTGATGGTCATACAACAGGATAGACAAAACTCTCTTATTTCCTATCTGTGCATCGCATCTACAATGACTGAAATAGAACTACTCCTAGCTTTGTGTTGTACCCTAAGCTTCTACATTTTTTGGGAAGGGACTGGAGAATGTCCTTTGCTGAGAGACCATCTAAAATAACAAGAGGAGCTCTCTGCAACTAGTCACATACATTTGGCAACTGAAAATTCCCTGAGCTGTCATACTCGAACTGCTCCGAGGTTTCATTTCAGAGAAAGGTAATTGTACTGTTCTGAGATCAATGTGGGAGTTGACCTAACATATACAGACTCTGGGTATCAAGGGGAACAGTTCATGAAGCCAGTTCTTGGTGTTACTTTATTTAGCAATGTTTTCAGCTGTAAATCTTCTTTTGCTTACATTAGATCCTTCATTTCAACTGTGTCTTTTTAATAATATGTTAAATAGCCTGCTGTACCTATTGTACATGTTCAATTTGAATTATGGCTATTGTACAAGATTATCAGAGAATGTCTTATACAAGAATTTATAATGTTAGTTTGGCATTTCCGAAGTCACATTCTTTCAAGTGCATTCAGATCTTTCTTATGTAAACAAGAGTTTTGAAAGTGAAAGTTAGATGCAAAATTAGTATATTTGTTGCTGAAAAGGATTGCATGTCAGTATTGGAGTTGAAAATTTCTTGTTTTGTAACAGAGACTTGTAGTTTTTCCCTGCTAGGTATGATCCAAGAGATGTGTAATTGATTTGGTCTCTTGTCATCACAAATTGATTTTCAGAATCACATACTAAGGAATCCCAAAAATATTTTAGAGCTTTTTATTCCTTTGCTACATGAGATATCTCCACAAGACAATTTATTATAGAGGAGAATTCTTGTTCTTACACGTGAAATTAGTTGCCAATCTGAGATCACTGCATTTACTTTTGGAATGAAGGATTTTGTTGCTTATATTTATAGATATAAATAACAGATTTTCATCTCATTTGATGATGCTTTTTATAGGTATTTTTCAAGTTGCTTCTCTGGACAGGACAGGCATTATTTCTATTTTATACATCTATGCTCTCTACAGTAATTTTAAAGGAACTCTTCAGAGCCTTTAACACATTGCACAGCTTTCCCATGTCCCAGTTTGTGAACTCATTCCAGCTATCTTCACTGATCCAAAATCAAATTTTTCTATTTTTAATGTGGAGAAAATGCTATTTATACTTTTATGGTTATATATTGGCTTTGCATGGCAAGGATTTGGTAGGGGTGGACCTACAGGGGTGGCTTCTGTGCTAAGCTGCCAGAAGCTTCCCTTATGTCTAACAAAACCAATGTCGTACATTTCCAAGATGAACCCATGACTGTCCAAGGCTGAGAGTGGCAGCACCTAATATATTTAAGAGATGGAAAAAAACCTGTGCAACTTCAGCTGGAGAGAACAGTAGGAGTTTGTGGAAAAAGAAGCCCTGCAGGCACCAATGTCAGTGAAGAATGATGGAGAGGAGGTGCCTCAGGTGCTAGAGCAGAGATTCCCCAGCAGCATATGGAGAAGACCATAGAGAGGCAGGCTGTGCTCCTGCAGACCATGGAGGTTCATGGTGGAGATACACTTGTAGCCCATGGAGGATCCCATGGAGGTGGATGCCCTTAGGAGGCTGTGGGAAGCCTGTGCTGGAGCAGACTCCTGTATGGACATGTGGATATAGAGAGGAGCTAAACCTGGTTTGCTGGTAGGACTCATGATGCCAAGGTGGTCCCATGTTGGAGCAGCCTGTACCTGAAGGACTGCAACATGTGGAAAAGATCCCACACTGAAGAAGGTCATGAAGAACTGCAGGCCATGAGGAAAAATTATGTTGGAGAAGTTNCTGGGCCTAACTTTAAAGCTATAAAACTTAATATTTGGCATAAGCAAAACAGATGATTGGGGATACAAGAATCATATAGTCAACCCAAGACAGAACAGAAGAAGAGGGAGTGGCAGAGACAATATGGGATGAGCTGACTGCATCCTCCAGTGCTGCTGTGGGGGAGGATGAAGAAAAAATTAGGAGTAAAAGGGAGCAGTAGGGAAAAGGTGTTTTTAAGATACTGCTTTTATTTCACATTATCTTAACCTGATTTTATTGGTAGTAAGTTAAACTGATTTCCCCAGGCTGAATCTGCTTTGCTTGTGATGGTCCCTAGTGAGAGATTTTTCCTTGCCCTTCTCTCGATCCATGAGTCTTCTCTTATATTTTCTCTCTCATGCTCAGCTGAAGAGGTGAGGAAGAGTGGCTTTGGTGGGCATCTGACACCCTGCTAGTGCCAACCCACCATATCTTACCAAGGGTCTTTAATATCAACTTAATTATGGGTAGGAATTTAAACTCCAGAAATGTCAAGAATCACTCACTGAATTCCAATATACTTGCTTATGCCTTACCAAGAGTCTCTAGACCAGACCAAAACGTCAGCAAATGTAAGAGTTGAGAGTTGTCCTAATGGATGGCAGGAAAAAATACAGGTCAGACTTCAGGGCTGTAAATAATGGATGTATAGCTAGATTAAATAATGAATTAATGAGAAATAATCTGACTTCTATTCATCTGTATGAATTATCTTGTTCTAAGTATTTCTGGTAGTGTCACACACTTGTAGCTCCTCATCCTCCTGGGGAATGTGGTAATCAAACATGAAATTCTTGTGATTGGGACCTTGGTTCCAGGAAGACAAATGATTATTTGAAGGGACAGGCAGCTAGCACAATACCGAGGCTGTCTCTTAACAAAACCTCCCAATATATCTCACTCAGGTACCTGATGCTATGACATATTCACCAGTGCAATGCAAATTCACAGTTCAGCTGAGTCTTATAAGGAAGTTATTGTCATCCCATCAGACTGGTGGCAGCACTGACTTGCACATTGAGAGAGAGCAGGTAGCACACATGAGTCTGGTCGGAGGAGGCTGATGTCACCATGCATCTGTGCAGAGGCAGTCACTGCTGATATGGACTCAATGGAGAAACTCAGGAAAATTGTTTTCAACCTTATGGGGCAGGAATAAACCAGGTAGCAGGAATAACAGTAAGGCAATAAAAGCTTATGAGCTCCCCTCCAGTCTTTGCTTGCTTTTCCATCTGTGTTGCCACCCTGTGTTTGAACCAGCTGTCTCTTTGACTAAACAGCTGTGTGTTCCCTGTTGATGTTCCTCTGCTTACACCGTACTACAGATATGGCTCATTCCTAGTTGTGGTGGTATAACTTATATCAAAACTTCCCAGCATAAAAAAGGAGGCGGAGTCGGAAATGAGGTATCCCAAAGCAGTTATTACAGCTTCTGCCTCCAAAAAACTCATAAAAACCCGGTGAGCACCTGGCGAAGCTCTCTTTTCGGCTTCCGGTGGACTGACAGGACGTGCCTTTCCTCTCCCCCCTTGCACCGTGCTGGTGCCAGGGGGCGGGAAGAGGAGAAGGAGCCCAGACCCATAGTTCAGTTTCGCGTGGCAACATTATGCAGGAGGTAACAGTAACAGTGTCTCTTGGCTCCGCTCTGAACAAGGAGACAGACTTTACTTTTGCTGCTCTTGACCAAGGAGCCTCGCTGGCTGCACTCCGCCTGGCTCGGGCCGGGC
>VZTZ01008693.1:0-28746 GCA_013400955.1 Drymodes brunneopygia | reverse complement strand
TTGTTTGGTCAGTAGAAAGAAATGAGGAAGTGGGGGGGGGGAGGGGGGAAGAGTGTTCTAAAGAAATTTTGTTCTGATTCCTATTTATCATTGTTATTACTTGTTTTAAGTCTGTTAATAAATTTCTTTTTTTATATTCTTTAAAGTATAAACCTGCCTTGCCTACTATTAATCCTTATCTCACAACAAAATCAAGTGATTTTAGTGGATGTGCTAGCGTTTAGCCAAAAAAACTGCTACAATTAATATTTCTACATAATTTTCAATTCCCCAAACCTCTAAACCCGCAACACGAGTGCCCTACAGTCCTTCTGCAGCTAACAGTATAAGATAATAATGAAATCATCCAACCTCCTCAAATACATAATTATATTTCTAGTCACTGTTTGAACTAAATCCAAAATAAGGGCTGAGCATGTCTGTGGCTGACATATTTACATCAGTGGGCAGGCACCATTTTCATTCAGGAGACTCCATTCCACCAACACCTATTCAGTGCCATCATTCAATCCAGCTAAATAGGGACAGGCTTAGTATTGCTCATACAATGCTGGGGCTGCACATATTGTATCAACATGGGATTCATTGGAAGAGAAAGGTATTTGCTGTTGAAACTGTTGGAGCATAGATGCCTAAAATCTAGTACTGAATCAGTTTTGATGACACCAGAGTTCTACCGCAATAGTCAGTGATGTTTGGCACAGAATTAACTCTAAGTCTGTCAATTTTTTTTTCTCGTGAGGTCTCAGCTTGAGTTGAAGAATACTCTTTCTGATATGAATTATTAACCTATTCACACCTTCATGTTTTCTAAACATATGAAATCAGGTTGCAAGTAAAATGTGCCTCCAAAACCTCAGCATATTAGAACTAGTGGTTTATCTTCTTCCTCAGAGCAAGAATAATAGGTACAGGGCTCTGTGTCAGGTTCTATTCCTTGAAAATTCAGGAGTTCCTTGAAAGATTAGACAGTCTATATTCTTTAGGGTTCCCCTGGGACACTACATTTTCATCTGCTCCTGAAGCTCACCACCTATTCATTTCCATCATGACTTCCTCCTTTTGCCTTAAAAAGTTTCTGAAAATGTGCCATTCTTAGCAGATCTTTCTAATATTCTTCTCTGAAATGACATTCCCTGTTCTCATCCTTCAATACATTGCATATACATTCTCCATAGGAAGTTGGCTGCATATAGGTCCTGTTTTAGCAGGGAAGCTAGCATACTTTTATGCTTTCTTTTATACAGCTTCTATCATTTCATAGGTGTGTCTCTGTGGTTTTAATTGCTCCTTCCATTTGGCCCTGAAAAAAGTAACCAGCCCACCCACTGGATTTAATGATGTCTGTGATTGCTTGGGAATAAAGACTCTCTTGGTGGCAGTCATCAGCACTACCAGTGTGACAGGCTGTCATTCCCCATGTAGGTGTCAGGGTGTCTTACAGCAATCCAGAATGGCTGCATTCTGAACCCATTATACTCTCATGCTCAGTGGGACCAGATTTCACAGCAAGGGCCTTGAAATTATCTAGCAACCCTAATTTATTCAAATTCTCATCTACACTTTCATTCACTCTGTAAATTTTAATTCTTAGCTGGAAATAATACTGATAAGCAAATATTAGCAGATTTTATTTTCAGCTGAGATGTTCCAATACGATGCTGGATTTCACATCTTTGCTGTGCTCAATGGAGTCAATAACACCGACTGCAGAATTCGTAATGATACTTAGAAGTTATCTTCGGGTTTTATTTGTAATGGCACTACCAAAAATGAACACTGGTCTAAGATGGGAATGTAACCCACTAGCTTTCACTTTATAAGGTCTCAGCTGTTGTGCTGTTTTCCACACAGACGGAAGTCAGATCCAGTTCCCTCTACCCCTTGACTATGAGTCACTGGCCATGACTTTGCCTCTGTGCTCTGGCTGTGTGAAATGGTCAAAGGAACATACACGATGCTCTACTTTACCTCTTGGGGGAAAGCTGAAGACAGCAGGCAGCTGTCCCAGCAGAGCTAAAGACAAAGCCCAGCTTAGCTTCCTGGTTACAGACAAATGAAAGCTTACAAAGAAACAAAATGAAATGAAATTAGATTAAATGAAACTACTTTAGGACTCATGTGGCTTTTTAGCTAAGAAATCCTGATATCTAGTAAATAACATGGGAGATGTTTAAACTTTCCACAAGATCAGGGAAGGTGCCTGCTATTCACTTGGAGCATGTTTTTTGTTATACGCTGAACCACTAATCCTGTCTGTGTTCACAAACCTATTTCCTGAAATTCCCTTATTCCAAGCATTACTTTAAATAGAATACTTCAGTTTTTTAGAAACATATGTTATTTGAGCTAGCTCTACTTTTGTGTCTTCCACACGACTTTTGTACTTGCTGATGCTACTAAAATCTAGGGAAAATCTGAACTTTTTTCTTCCAACTGTTTGAAGTTCTTACAATGGGCCTAATCTTACTTCTAATTTAATTGCTATCACAGTCCTTGCTTACAGGGGAAATTTTACTTTTAGCTACTCAATATCCTTGCTCTTTCATAGTTTTTGAATGGTTGTTCTTTTGTATTGTGTTAGATGTGTGTGGTTCTGATTGGGTGGTATATTTACCAGTAATAGCACATTTATTATTCCATGAAGCATTTACAATTGTACTTTCAAATGAAACACTCCTTTTATTTTTCTGAAATCCTTATATTGTCTGACAATTTCCATGCAGTTGATTCTGAATGGCAGGAACAATGGCAGTGCATGCTTCATAATTTTTAGCTGAAACAAAATCATAATGGCTGAGAAAAGTAATGAAATTCACTCCTTTCATGGTCATCTGTGAATATTCTCAATTTCTCTGTGAGGACATAGTGCTTCCTTTGAATATTAATACCCACTTGATTCTGCCATGCAGTTTTGGATTCAGTTTCCTGAAGTAAGTTGTTAAACCAGCTATAGAAAACCCGATAAAAGAGTACCAGAAGTAAACTTGAGGTAGTGAAAATATTTCCCCACCTGCTTTTCCCCTCACATTGGTCAAATGTTTAGAGAAAATAATTGATTCCTACTCTTGGGCACGGAGAATTCTGTCAGTCTCTGACCTTTCTGCATTTCTCCCTCTTTCACAGGTGCAGCACCAATGCTTCACCAATGAATCCTGTGAAGGAAAGAGTGCTGTGCCAGGGAATTAACATAACTGTTTACAAGCTCCATAACCATTCTGCATATTAAACTTAATGAAGATTTAGAAAATACTACAGGGATCACTTGAAGGATTATTGTGCTAAGTAGTAAACAGCATTTGACATGAATTCAAGCAAAAAAAGGTAGAACTTTCTCTTTTCCCATTACAGTTGCAAATTTGCTGTGGCAAGCCTAATCCCCTCCACAGATTAAGGTTTCTTTACCAGAGCTGTCCCCAGACTATATCTGCTATCCAGGCAGATTATCTGCCCAGTCAGAGATCCACGATTTGCACTATCTCTGGCTAGTGACATAGCTATGCAGCACAGCTACCATGCTTGCAGTATTTGGGAAAATCCATACTGTCAGCCTTTTCACACTGTGGTTTTTTTGGTTTTTGTTTTAACTAAATAATTTTAAAATTAATTGTAATATTTTTAATTTTTTTTTCATTTATTTATTTCTTAGAGCCTTGGCCCTTTGGGGTTTTAATACCCACTGTACAGTCGCCACTGACTGTACACTGAGTAGTGTATGGCAGTATCTGCTGATGTGATACAGCTTTTTTATCACTGTTGTAACCACTCCGGGGCTTGTATTATACATATTTTCCTGTTGATTTTTCATAATGAGTTAATTCTCATAGAGAGGAATTGTCATAATAATTAAATTCTTTCTCAGTGGGAATTTTAAAAACAAGGAATGGAAGATAATCTGAGTCCATGTGAAGGGTATGGGAAAGCATTGAGAGGTGCAAAATCTTCATGCATTTATATCCAATGTTTTAGAATAGAGCTTTAAAATTCAAAAGTTTTCTTGCACATGGAGTTTAAAGGATTTTTTTTTCTATGTTCATTTTATTTTTTTTGGTTCATAGAGACCATCTTGAAACTTCTGTCTCTTGAACTGCTAAGAAGTATTTTTAAGAATTCTGGCCATCTTAAGAAGAGATCGTCTTAAGAAGAGATTCCTTCACATCCTTGTCTAATATGCTTATTTCTCACACGATGCTTGTTGCCAATAAAGTGTATCTTTCTTGTCTACAAATAACAGAAGCACAAAACCAGCTATAAAATATATATAGAGGGCTACTTATGTATGTGCATATTAAAAAAAATTCTAGCTTCACCAAATCAGGAATTTTTGTTTTTTCTGTGTATGATCTTTAAAATTTAAGTGCGTGATCAAATTTATTTTACCTTCATCTTCTCCAGAATGTCCAACAGCTCTGACTGAATTAGCTTCAAGCAAAATAAATGGCACAGTTTTTGATGACTCA
Organism: Drymodes brunneopygia; assembly: GCA_013400955.1. Classification (NCBI taxonomy): domain Eukaryota; kingdom Metazoa; phylum Chordata; class Aves; order Passeriformes; family Petroicidae; genus Drymodes; species Drymodes brunneopygia. The sequence goes on along the minus strand of VZTZ01008693.1, from coordinate 24,286 downwards.
TAGAATATAGTGTTTAGGTCATAAAACATTCTAGATATGACAAAATAATATTTTAATGCTGAAGCATTACAAGCTACTCTTGATCTCTCTTTAGGTTTGTAACACTGCTATGATATTTTATGTCAATATTGGTGCACTTGCTTTTGTTGATCTTATCTGACACAAGAATGATAGTGATATATTCAATGTGGTAAATCCGTAGTCTCACCACTCTGAAATCAGAATCAGTCTCACTTTTTGATCTCAGACAATCTTCCTGGAGCATATATCATAAATCCACTTTTTTCTTGTGTGATATTTCCACCTTTTCTCTGGCACATACTAATGTGTATATTACATGGTTGTCTATTCTTAAATATTATTAATAGCTGTTTATCAACAGCTAAAAGCTACATGCTGAGCCATAAATAAAATCCTGGCACACTATTATTGCTGCAAAGAAATAAGCAGCTGGAAGTCATAAACTAAATGCTTTGGGAGAAAAATAACTGCTTACTAGTTCACTATATATTGCTACAAGATGTTCTGCATAGCTTTATTTATTTGAAGATAAATGCCCTATTCTGAGAAGCTCTAGGATTCTGTACATACGAATGATCTGTCTATCTGGAAAGTTATTTCTAGCTGCTACTTCATATTATTTTCTAGTAAATGGTTTTGTGGCAGCCAGGACTGGTTTGTCCTTGGATGCTCAGTTATTTGGGGGTAAAATCTCTCCTTGTTACTTTGGTTGACAGAATGAAGTCTGACACTTCATAGAAGTGTGATATTTCCTATGAGAAAAAGGGTGAAGTAATTCAAGAGATGGAAAAAGGCTAAGGCTTATGCCCTATCTCCCTTTCTGACAGGCAAAAGTAACACTCTGGGCAGGTGCAAGGTAAGAAAGAAAGCCCCAGCTCTGTACCACCCAGAACTGTGAAATTATCTATTTCCTTTTTCCAGGCAAAAGGAGGAAAGATGTGCCCTTCTTGGAGCTACCAGACTCTTCTGTATATCCTTGTAGGTATTTTATTTTTCTACTTGGACATCCTAATAGGAAAGTCGAACCGACAGTTAACTTGTTATTTAGTTCTCAAGTAGATATTTATTGTGGTTTTGTGATTGATTTATTTGTGCCATGAATGCAGGACAAGGAGGCTTTCTTGCACTTTTGTGACAGCTGCTCAAGATTGAGATGTTCAACAAATTAAATGCACAGCATGAGAAATGACACATTAGAGGGTGAGTTTACAAACCTGAGAAACTATGCAGAAGTTGCACTTACAGAGATTAACTCTACTCTGTTTTTCAGAAATTATATCTACCCTGTTTCTCCTAGAAGCACCATTTCTTTGTTAGTAACATTTCCACTACTTGGTTTATTCAATATTTCTTCACTGGAGTCCTAATCACAGAATCGTAGAAAGGTTAAATTTCCATACACAGGGACACCTTTCACTGGACCAGGTTTCTCAAAGCCTCATCCAACCTAGCCTTGACTTCCAGAGAAGGGGTGTTCACAACATCTCTAGGCAATGACAACTCTACCATCCTCTGTTCACGGTGACTTGTGGCCTGACATCAGTGAATTCCTTTGTTTTGAAGCAAACAACAATAACCTTGAGCTATACAGTGGTATTTTGTCTCCAGCAAACATTATCTTTCAAGGATAAGTCACACTTCTACTTCTTAGAAGACTTGTCTGCTTAGGTGAAAATTCAGAAAGATACGATAAACTAACATTTATATTGTATTTTCACAGTTGGGTAAGTAAGTGAATACGGAAAAGTGTTCATATAAAGGGTTTGTGTGATTTATTTTCTTAAGTTTCTAGGAAGCCCTCAGCCTCAAGTTCAGATCAGATGTTACACCATAAAGCAGATCAAAAAGATATTTCTGTTCACCTTCATTTGAATTTTAAATGACTGCTTTTTAAACAAACTTGTTCAGTGTTCCTGACCCTCCAAAAAGACACTGTTCAGTCGCATCTTGAATAACACATCAATTATCACTGCACCCCTAAGAGGCCTTTCCACGAGCCATGGCCAGCACTCCACATTAGTGCCCTTTGGCATGTTTGGCACAACCTGCTCTGCTCTCACATGGCCCTGTGCCAGTAACAGGCCATTAGGTTCATACTGAGTTTGCACAGCCTTGGGACTGAAGGTTGCCAGGTCTGCTCTGCCTGAACCTTCTACAAAATTGCCTGAAGCTTTTTTTGTTTACTTGTGGCTACTGCAACAGCAATTTTGTAATTGACTAATTCTAATTTTCTGATCGGCTAGCTTCTTTCACTGTTCCTCGTCTTCATGTGGTGCTGCCATGGTTTTGCGACTGTGATGCAATACTGAGAGGTACAGATTGGTGCAATGGTGGAGCCTTTCAAGCAGGGACAGAGGGCACCACACAGGAAGCATACACGTGGGGTAGTCGGGGTGGCACTGGGGACCACAGAGATGAAAGAAAGGACAAATGGTCAGCTTAAAGAGATGTAGATCTGGACAAAATTGGTTTGAGGGTTTTTTGTTCTTTGGGAGAACAAAGTAATAATATTGGAACATGACATATGTGAAAGGCACTATACATACTAAATTTAGACATGACATGGAGCTGGAGGTCACTGAGGAGAAAGCAAGGTGTGGAAGCATAAAACATCATAGCAAAGACAGAAAGGAGTCCAAATAGATCCCAGAGTGGGGAAGAAATCACCAACAGGAATGTGACATTCCTTCCAGTTTAAGACTCTAGGCACAAACAACTCACCATAAACCCAGAGTCAAGTTAAGAAATAAGCCACCAACTGTCAGGACTCATCAATGGGGGCCTGATGTTTGTTGTGAATTTTTGTCACACTGAACAAAGATGTCTCAGGAACTCTTATGTTTCCTTTTATAGTTGCCTTAACTCTGGCAACAAGCCTACTGCTTAGAGTCAAAAGGTGTTGGCTAACGACCCCTTAAATTCTTACACTTATACAAGTGTTCATAAGAATTCATAAATTCATAAGAAGTTAAACTAACCTACTAATCCATTCTCAAACATCTTTCTCCTGCTATTGATTGGTAATGAGTGCCACCCTACTTATATAATTTTTCTCACCAGCATAGAAAATAAGTTTTGTTTCAACATTCTTTCGCCATGGATATTTTTAAAGGTTTAAAAGAAACCTGTTTTTCAGTTGTTAAATCAATCTACATTAAAATGACAATCTCTAAAGTACAATCTCCATTTTAATACTGTCAGGGGTACCTAGAATAGGCCAGAATATTATTACTAATCAAAAAATTTCACTTGCTTTTTCTCTAAGCATCCTAATAAAGCAGATGTGACTGTGATGGAAAAAATGTCAAGGATTTAACAGTTATTTTTAAAAAGCCAAATAAAGTGAAACCTTAATATATTTTTGAGGAAAAAAAAACCACAAAGAAAAATAAAGCTGTAGTAATGGATTAACTCTGATGAAATGCTAAAAATAAATTCAAATTTTAAAAAAGGAAAAGGATTGTAAAATTATGACAGAAGGGAATGAAAAATTCTCTGTATGCTCCATCCAGCCCAAACAGCTTCCCTGAGTGCCTACAGAATCTGTTGATTTTGAGATTCCCTCCTGGGTTTAAAGTCAAGACAGTTGTAAAATAATAAAAGTCAGATTAGATAGAATTTTGCTTAGGGAATTTAGGGAGGATTTTTCATTGTGGGGCTATAGATTTTAATTATACTGAAGGTCAGTAACACCAATACAAATGTTTCCCATAATTAAGAAGTACAGTTGGCATGTACCTTGTTAGACCTTATCATTTTTTATTTTCCAGGGAGAGTAAGTACAGATGGTATAAAATACCTAATATAGTAAAAGGGCATGCAGTTTATCAGTCTCTCTTTGTCCCTGGAACAGACATGCCATCATGGTTTAGTTTAATGTTAACAAAACATTCAGCTGTAATCTCCAGCTTCTCTCTTTCTCCCTGCTGAAATTAATAAATTCACCAGAGAGTCAGATATACCTCCCAATCCTGAAGGGAAGTTCACAAAGAAATAAAATCATAAATGAAATAATTTGTAATATAGAAAGAGTACCAATCTTGTTAAGCAATCTAATGTTTCTCTAAAATGAAGAAAATACCAGGTTAGAAGTTTCAGTTCACATCTGACCTTTTTAACAAAAAATATTCTTCAAATTAAAAAAAAAAAGCATACCCATGTTGAGATAATTATCTAAATGACATATCTTAACTTTAAGCTCAGATTAATGTTTTCACACTGTTTTAACAGCATTTAGTACTTACTACTTCCAATTGCACCACCTCTTTCCCTTAAGAAAATCGTGCAATTGCACGAGTTGTCAACAACAAAATAGGGGATAAAATTTTTGTTGCTGATAACCTAAGCAAATTCAAAAAGGGGTGAAAGTTGAGCAGTTAATACAGCAGTTCCAATTTTTGGTATTAATGCCATTAGTGGAACACTAATTGTTTCCAAAAGGCATCAAACATGTTGTGAATCACAAAAGACTTGCTGTTTGTATTGATACACAGATCTAATAACCCATACTGCCGCTTAGCAAGGAAAAAAACAAAAATAAACAAGGAAAAACTTCACAGAGCACAACAAAGCCAAGCAAAGCAACAACAACCCAAACAAACAAACAAGCCACTCCAGATTTGGGATTTTCTATTTTAATAAAATATTAATACATTGGTGTAGAGAATATTGTGAGCTTTATGAGCCTATTAAAAAAAAAAAAAATCATTCTTCCTCTTACCGATGGTTTAAGTGGAGTAATTAGTACTTAAGAGTGCAATATTTAAAGTATGGCAGGATGTTGACAGAAAATATTGGTTTTGGAGGATTACATACCACTAAGAAATGGATAGCCAGGAAATGCTGAGAATCGACAGGAATGAAATGTATTTGTTTGGCAAGCCAACATCTCTCTCTCCAGTGAAAGGTAACACATGAGTTTCCAGAATGCTATATAGTATAAAATAAGGGATTGAAGAATTTAAAATTAAAGCTTACATGTGCTTATAAACATAAAAAATCTTCCAGACCAAAAAATAGTAAGATGAAAACTATCAAGGGAAAGAAACTGCTGAGAAATCAGTAGAATTTTTATAAAGGTTTACTTCTACAAATATCATGAACATTCTCCTTCACATCAACAAGTTAATAGAAAAGTTTCATAACCTTTCAAGTTGCTGTGTACAAATATGTTAATGTGGTGTCTTTACAATCTAGTGGGATAAGTGCTTGTATTGCAGTCCTTCAGTATATATTGTGTACACTATTGCTTACTCTTCAGGTGTTTCTTAAATTTTTTTTCTTCCTAACAGCCATATACATTACATTTGCGACATAGTCACAAGCCTCTCAGAAGCATCATTTCAGAAGGTTGAACAAAAGCAATTTCATGTCAGTTTGCTAACTGGAGATCAGTCTGAAAGCAGGGAGACAGCTGCTCTGATGGTTCATTTATACCGGCACATTTTCTTACATTCCTTTTACTCCATTGAAGTTCTGCCTGACAAGCTTCAGAGTGCAAGTGTCAAATAAGCTTCAAACATTCAATTAGAGAGTTTGCCTTACACATTTCTTTAGACAGTACATTCACAAACCATATTGCTATGACTCTCTAGGCCATTTTGTTTAGGCATCTAGAACCATATGCAAAAAATCTCTGTTAATAGTATAGGACAAGGTTTTTTTGTTTGTTTTTTGTGGTGTTTGTTTGGCTGGTTGGTTGGGTTTTTTTGGTTTTTTGGTTTTTTTCTGGCTTGTAAATACAAAAGATACCTGATGAGGTTTTACCTCATTACTAAGAAAATAATACAGTTTCTCACCCCACTCTTAAGACTTTTTAGTCTCTTTTCAGGAATAGACAACAGAGTCTTTATTGGCAGCTATGAGCCAGGAGAAGAGTTAGTCTCCATTGCTCCCAGAAGCATCTGTTATATCAGTAACTTGAAAGCATCCACCAAATCCAATGGTACTGACATGCTCCCATATATTATTTTTTTCCCATTTCAGATTTTTTACTTTTCCACATTGGTGCTTTTTAGTCTTCATTCTTTCAGTTATCGTGCTCTTTCATCTTTATGGTTCTAGCTCTGTCTGTAACTACAGTCATAACTTACAAGGCTCTTCTCTGCAGGTTTTCTCACAAGTGTTTCCCACAATCTATGAGTCTCTGTGGCAGCCTGAGCCAAAGGCACATAATCATACCACATCCGAACTGTGCTGTTGATCTTTGGAGCATGAACAGCTGAGCCCTGGGGGGAAGGCGAGAAAGAAAGAGTGTTACGGTCATAGAGGGTGAGATGAGTCCTACTCAACCCCAAATATCAAAAAATCAGACATCAAAGTCTGAGCTAACTGTCCTAGGCCGCCCTTACAGTCAGTGGACTTAAATACCTGTTGTAAGAAGGTGAGTCATTCGCACAAATAGCATCTAAAATAAATCAAATGACTCAGCTCTGTATGCACCTGCTTCTCTCAGCTGACTGACAGGAAGTGTGGAGTGATTAGTTTAAATTTAGGTATCTCCCTTTTAAGTAATTGAACTAAAGTATTGTTTTATGGAAATGGGCTAAAGAGGCCCACCCCAGCTGTAAGCAGATTGTTGTTCCTCTTGCATAATCCAGTGCCTCATTCACAGTCCCTCAATTGAGAAAGAGCCATTGTTAGCTATTTTTAGTTTATAATATGGTTCAAACATAAAAATAACATTTTGTTTCAAGTTCATTTATCTATTAAAATATTATGGAAAACATAAGGGAAATTGCACATCATGTGTCAGAAGCTGCTTCACCTCCCTGCATTTTTAAAATCACAGCATTGTTACATTTCCATGGGGTAAAATCGTAGATATGAAAGCATCTGAGAATAAGAAATAATGATGGATTGACTTCAAAATTCTGGTTTAGATAACTGCTATTACAATTAGAAAGAAAATAAAAACAAAACCATGAATTTGAATATGTCAGAAAAAGTCTATATTTTCACATCACCTACAACCCTTACTAAATGAGAACATACTGGTGTTTTAGTAGTTATGAAAAAGGAATAATGAAAATATTTAGTCATTTATTTAATATCTTAGCATTAATGTTTGACATTGTGGAAATAGAATTTCTCACTTAATATAAGTACTAACAACAACAAATATTCGAAAGAAATTAATGCAAAAAGTACTCTTAGTCCATTAGTCTTGTTCTCCTGTGTCCTAGAAACTAGTTCTGCACCAAAGTCTTTCTTGGAAATTCTTTCTCATTTTCTCTTAGTTCCAGTGTCACATAAAAACATACAAGCCAGGCTAGCTTTACTTTCCTCTTCATTTAAAAACTCGTGGTATTTTATCTATTTCAAGCTTTTTTGTGGAAATATTAGACGCATTGCCCAGTCAGCATACTGACTCATCTTTGCATCAGATTTTCATGTGCTAATTTTTCCTTATTAAACTATCGATGGAATTATTTTGATACTGGTTCTGCACATGAACATTTTGGAAATGTAAATCTAATATGGCAGGATGCATGAAACTGGCATAAAATTTGCTACATATAGTGATTCTGCTGTACTTTAAAGACTGATCCTCTGCAGATTTCCTCTGCTGTGAAGTGCAGATAAGAACTCCACAGACACTGCTGTATTTGCCCCATGACAAATACTCATTGTGAGGACTTAAAGAATGCAATTGCATGCCTCAAAACGCTGTGTCCATAAGATAAGTCACCACAACAAACTTGTGATGGGTGCGAATGGCAACAACAGGAAGATGTTGATTCCAGGCCTGGTGAGGCAGATTTGGGTAACCTATCCAGACAAAAATTCACCCAGTGGCAAACTGGGAGAAAGGAAGAAACTGCTTACACAAATAATCCAAAGGCATGGGAGCTGCATCTATATCTCACAGGTGCCCAGGACTCGGACTGGATAAAAGTGGTACCTCCAGAAGAGCAACTCAGGAACCCCTACCACCAAGAAGATAAGGGTGAAGAAGGAACCACTGGACACTGTAGGAATTAATTTTGCCTAATGTCTCTTTCTCTCACTCACTTTCTTTTCCCCCTCCTCACTCTCTCTTCCTTCTCTGTTTCTGTCTCTCTACCTCACATTTACTCTTCAATAAAATCTATTCTACTGCCTTTGACTTATGGTATCATTTGCACCTCAATTTGAGCAGAGGCACCACTTATAATTGGATCATAACACTCATGCAATAATTTGCTAATCTGGGTCCTGTGTTTCTGCATAATATTTGTCCTTCAGCACATGATAAAAATAATTTTTTTTCTTAGCACATACAAACAGAACTTGTTAGAGATAGCAATTTTTCTTTATATTTCTGTTTCTGTATTGGACTTAATACTACATACCAGTGTTGATTTCTGCAGCTTGATTACCTATTCTATATATACAAATAAAACATTTTTCTTATTTTAAAATCACAGAGATGGAACAAGCATAATGGGCTAATAATGATGTAATAAATATCCTTACCACATTTATACCACGGTTGTGTTTCTTCAAATGTGGAGTGATATTTACATAAAATATGATGGTAAAGAAGGAAAAAATATTGTAAGCCATTATATGAGATTTGTTTAATTTTGCATTCAATTTACATATTTCAGTATGATTTTCTTATTGTAAGTCGGTAAGCTACTTAAATGCAAAATATTTGAATATTTATATATACCCCTTTGAGGATGAAAGCTCAGGTCTGCTTCTTTTCTTTCTCCTGGGGAAAGCTAATCTGGTTAGCTGTGCACGAACATTCATTATGTTTAAATTTATTTTGAAAAGTGAAAATGTATCAGATTTTCCTGGTGTGTTTCAGTGATCCTTCAGCTGGAATTGGATTTTAAAATATTTGAGTTCCCTGTATGTGCATTTAGATTGGCAGCATTTATTCAAATCTATTTAATAATGGTTAGATATCTCTTGTCATAAGCTTATATACATATATGCCTTTATTTCTTTTGTACGCTTTTTGTATGCATGGCATAATATAATTTTTTTAATTCTGCATGACACACAAAGGTTTCAAATTACAAAGCAAAACCAGAAAAGCATATGCATACAGAATGGAGGGCCTAAGAAGCTCTTAAGTGAACCTGAGGCTTTATGCTCTCTTCAATTGCTGTGTATTTGCCATTGTAAAGTTTACAGAGAACCTCACTGTGGATAGCTGGAATAGTGGATGTACATCAAAAATTTATTCTAGTCCTGAAGATATTACCAGTGGAATTGGAGTAATAATTTTAAGCATAGAAAATTCTGTTGGAATCTAGTGTTTTAAAAATAGACTGGTGTTGAAAGTACATCTCTATTGTGTTTTCAAAACACATGACTATTGATTTATAAATCAAAATGAGTTTGTCTAGAGAGTGGTGGAGAGAGGGGAAAGGTGGAGAGAGGGGAAAGTACATCATGTGTATAAGAAGCATTTTTATCCTGAATCTTAATTTTTAACCTGTTAGTTGATTACTTCTGCAGCCTAAATAAGACCTGAGGTAGCTGTCTTGCTTTGCATTCTCTCAAGAATTCATATTGGGACAAAGCAATGAACCCCTGTTGACTGAAAGTAAAACATTTTAAAAGCTTATGAATAAGTAATTACAATTCTCAGTAAAGCAGTTGTTTCCAACACTGCTGTAATTATCCATAAAGTTCCCTTTGCCCTTATATAAGAAGCACTAGAATAGCTCTTTTAAAAGGAAACAGAAGAAGAGAAAATATCTCCATAATATTCTCTTTCCTTTCCTAGTCAAGAGAAATGCTTTTCTCTCTGATACTACCATGGATGAACACAGAGGTCAGGAACTTGCAGAACTCCACAAGTGTCAATATGTCACCAAGTTAACTACATCAGAGCCCATATGCTTTGTTAGACTATTCAGCAATTGCAATAAAAATTATATAAGAGAAATTCTTCTCAGTGCTGTGTGCAAAAATCTTGACAAAATGATAATGTATTTGAGTATAGAATTTTTTTCTTTGAAAGTAAGTGGGAAGAGCATTAAGCATAGAGCTAAAGTAGTATGAAGGACAAACACAATGCTAACAACTACCTAATAATCTTTTCTACCAGTAGAAATGCTGAGAAGGATTCCTGGTTAAATTAACCCCAGTCTTTTAAAGAAGGATCTAATTTCATTTTGTTGTTACACTTGTTTGTGGAAAGAAAGTATACATGCATGTATATGTCATGGTTGCACACATTAGTTGTCAAGGTCCACTTGATACGTAAATACTAGGACTGACTCAAAACACTTACAGATAAACTTATTTTAGGTTTTAAGACTGTTTTCTTAGTGTGGCATGAGTTCCATATTCTAAGGAGGATATATATTTTTTATCATTTTGTTATTCACAGAAAAATATGTACTGCACAGTCTAATTATATTAATCTCATAGCAGTTAATCTCACCAGAAAGAAAAAAGTGTAGGTGCACCAAGGCAATGTTCTTTCTGTACAGTGATGAGTGTTAAAAGTGTTGTAAGTTCATTCTGTAATGAGCCTGGTTCAATTAATATTGCCACTTCCATTAAAATAGGAGGCAGGAATTATAAAAGCACTAAGTATGAGAAATCTGATTCAGGGGCTCTGAATCTTCCTTAAAATTGCTCAGAATCAACTCATTAGATTCTGTCCAGAACTAATCAGGTGTCTGTGGTTGCTCCTTAAATTTATAACCTTCATGCACTTTTATAAATATGAGGTCTTTCAGAATGGGACAAGAGAGAGATTTAAAGCTAACCGTATATCAGAGAGATTATGTAGTTGAAATAGATCCAAACAATTTATTTTAAGTGGTTTTTATAAATCAACATGTGTTCTACTGAAAGGAAATATTATGTAAATGAAACGATGATTCCTGATTCCTGGTCTCCACAGACATTAACCTAGATCTTTCCCTTTATCATCTTTGGCCTTACAAAGCTTTACAAAGCTGTGGGATTTCTACTCACTTTCTCAAAGATTTTAACATCATTTCCCTCTCTAGTAGGGTTTTGTGCTCTGAATATTTGGAAGTGGTCATTATTGCCATTGCCAAGAGAAACAAAGTATCAACCAATGGAGTAAGGGTGTTTACTCAGGTAACAGATCTTTCAATCTCTGTCAGTAGAGGGCAATGAAATTTGATAAGAATGTTGTTGCAAAGTAGATTAGTGTGATGATGGAGCCTGAATAACTCTTACAAGGGTCTTAACATTCAACACAAAATGTGAAACACCTCCAGTTTTCTTCTGAAGATAATTAACATTTTATAATGTTTCAAAAAAAGAAAAGGCCGATATAAAGATATTTCCCAGTACACAAATTGTGCACATCAGTGTTTAAAAAACCCGCTTCTGTCATGCTTGATGCCAAGATTTTCCTGAATATTTTACTTTCTGAGGTCTTTATTCCTTTGTATCTTATCATATAATGATATCATTACAAAGAAAAAAAAGTACTCCTTGAACTAATCATTCATCAAAAAGTACTTAACATGTACTTTTTTATTTGCAACAAAAAATAGTTTAGCAGTTGGAATCTTTTAATTAATTCCCAATATTCAAACTAGAAAAAGAAAATTAAGCATGATGTTAGAGCTAAGATCCTCGAGTATTAAACCCAGCGATTGTTTATTACAAGTGATAGCAAAAGTTTACTAGGATTGTATGAGTCCTGTTTGAACTTTTACCTGAATGATTTTTCCTGCCATTAACTCAATATTTGTAGCTTCTTTAACTAAAATGTAGTATTTCTCAACATTACTTCATTTACACTCAAAAATGTTGATTTCAAACACTAAACATCAATTTATGACTCTATTCTTGTATTCCTTCCCTGCAGCCCTGTGTTTCTGTATTATCCTTCTGTTTGATTTTCATGTCCTTGTTGAGGCTTGGGCTTGATGATCCTTGTAGGTCTCTTCCAACTCAGAATGTTCTGCAAATCCCTGAATCTGTAATTTAGATTTATTTAAAATTGCCTTAAAAGCATGCCATAGATTTTTCACACAATTATGGTGCTTTAGTACTGCATGCATTTTAAACTTCACACCTTCTAGTGTAAGTATTTATCTAAGTGATAGCTCCACTCAGATTTTTAAATAGTTAAATACAAAATTACCATGTGTTCTATCATAGTGGTTATACATTTTTAAAGGTTCAGAATACAAAGTTGTTATCATCATCGCTAGGTTATATGTTATTATATATATTTTATATATGGTTGAATAGTCTACATTTTTACTGAGAAAGTAAAATATGAAATTCCAGTTTCATGTAAAAAGTAAGGAGGGAACAAAAACTGGGGATATTGGAGCAGGAAAAATTTTCCTTGGCCATATTATCTTTTAATCTAATTCCAGGACTTTTATTTTCATGAAAATTTATAAGAATATCCATTTTCAGACACAATGTACAAAAATTTAAAAAGATAAATTAACATCTCTGAACACCAATGTACCATGATAAAATACAACAGTACATTGAAAATTGTGGAACAGATATAACTTGTTGTTGTCTTAGGCTTCTTAGGTAGAGATGAAACTTCTATACGTGTTTGTTAATGAGCTGACAATAAACTTATAAAGGCAGAAATGAAAAACCCTGAATATACAACCACATATTTCATAATTCAAATATATTATTTTCTACACTGAGGAAATTGAATTACAATAGTGTTTGATTTGTGGGTACTACATTTTTCTAATTTATCTGAAAACAATTATGGGCATAGATAAAGCAGGTAAAAAAGATTTATGGGAATAGAAATAAACTTTAATCTAGTATTAAATACGTAAAAATTAATTACATGGGTTTTTTAAAAGTGTGTATTTAATTTTATTCTCTTGGTTTAAGTTTGGGGACTTTTAAAAAAGTCTTAAAAGGTTTGTTTTACTATTTTAAAAATAAATTGAATTAAACTTGGTATAAAATGTTTAGTATTTGTGTTATAAGGATATTCACATATTAGTGAGTATGTTCAATATAAGAATCCAGTAAAAGAATCTGTTGATCAAAAATTTCAAACTGTGCTTACCTGAGCATGGATTTTTTTTTTTTGGTATTTTTCACTAAATATTTCAGCCTTCTAAAAGATTAAAATTTAGTGATTATTTTACTTGTTGAAATAAACTAAATGCAGCAGTAGCTTCACATTTGAAACAGGAAATTCAGAGCAGAAAGACACTTGATATCTGGGTCAGGACTTCAGACATTAAAGCTTCACAAAAAAATCCACATTTATGCTTCCCACTGGAAAAAAAGTCTATGTTTCTTTCACTCCATTTTTTAAAGTGTGTCCCTTAATCATTATTTTCTCAGGAAACATTTTCTTTCTCTACTTTTATTTTAGGCATATCTTTTCATTGTCAAACTGAGTTCACTCACTTACTCAAAGCACAGGAACAACTCATTTAATATATTAATATTAAATATTCAGCACTAAATATGGACATTTCAATGAGCTAAGAAATACTTTAGAAGCTCATGGAATTGTATACAATTAATTTAAATAATGCACTAGAGAAAATAATAATAAATCTGTGAGAGTAAAAAATATGCTAAATTTACTAAGCTTTTCACAGTAAAATATTATGAATTTTGTCTTAAAAGGAATATTTTTCTTTTTTAAAGATACTGAAATGTGTTCTTCATTAAATTTCTTGGCTAAGTGTGGACAAATGTCGAAAATTTTGACAGTGGAAAATCAACCATACTAGCTAAAGTGGCAATATTGGTAAAACTTGCATTCAGTTTTAAATATTCATCTGGCAAGATTTGAAACTACTAAATATACCTTGGACTTGGAAATGTGGATTTCCTCTAAATATTGAACTGATTACCATATAGTGTGTATTTACCAGTGACTAAGAATAATCTTTCAAAATTTTCTTCAGAGGATTATTGTCATAGAATTTAGGAGAGTCACATATTCAAGCTAACAGCTACTTAGTCATTCACCTATGAATCAGAAATTATATGCAACAGCCCATAAATCCATTTTTATGCACTTATGTCATGTCTTTACTCTGAAGAGAAAAGTTGGTCAATTTGACATTGAAATGCAACTTAACACAAGCTTCAGTGTCATGTGCAATTAATAATTTACAGTTCCATTTCAAATAGCAGAAAATTGGTCAATTTAGCATTTGAATTAGGCTTTGGTGTATATAAACACATTTTTCTACCCTTAAACTAATGCTATGTTCCTAATTCTTATGTTGTCATACAATATTAAATATTTATGTATGTACTAGGCAGAAGCATTCAAGAGCATATTGCAAGCCATGAAATTAGTTTAACCGGTGATTTTATAGCCTTGCTTGTTCATCATGCTACATCTATGTGAATTTTTACCACAAGGAGAATAAAAAGTGAGAAAAAGGAAAAGGTCAAGTCATGTTAAACACTGGAAGCTCAGAACCTCACTAAGTCATTCAAAATGCCCCACCGAAAAGGCACCTGAAAGTTCAAAAACACTCTCTGTCTATATGCAGATATGCAGCTGTTATGTAGCCACACAGCCTGAACCCACAGCTGTAATTTTTCTTTTATTTGTAGCATTTCAAAGAATCATAGAATCAGAGAATCAAAGAACAGCTTGGGTTGGAAGGAACCATAAAAATTAGCTAGTTCCAACTCCCCTGCATAGTCAGGGACTCTTTCCACTAGACCTGGTTTCTCAGAGCCCCATCCAACCTGGCCTTCAACACTTCAAGGGATGGGACATCCATGGCTTCTCTGGGCAAAAGGTTCTAGTGCCTCACCACCTTCATAGTAAAGAATTTCTTCCTAACATCTAATCTAAATCTGTCTCTTAGTTTAAAAGTATTCCCTCTTTTCCTAATGCTGACCATGTAAATTCATTTCATAGAATCACAGAATAAGCAGACTTGGAAGGGACCCATCAACATCACCAAGTCCAGCTCCCGGCCTTGCACAGGATGTCCCAAGAGCTCTATCATGTGTCTGAGAACACTGTCCACATGCTTCTTGAACTCTGTCAGGTTGGTATTTTGACCACTTCTCTGGGGAGCCTGTTCCAGTGCCCAGCTACCCTCTGAGTGAAGATCTTTTTCCAGTATAAAACCTGTACCTCCATTGACTAAACTTCATGCAATTTCTTTAGACCCTCCCACAGGTCATCAAAGAAGAGATCAGTGTCTGCCCCTCCTCTTCCCCTCATGAGGGTATTGAAGACCACAATGAGTCCTCTCTCCCCTCAGTCTCCTCTTCTCCAGGCTGAACAGACCAAGTTACCTCAGCTGCTCCACATACAGCTTCCTCTCCAGGCCATTCACCATCCTCATGTCCCTCCTTTGGATGGTCTCTAATAACTGAATATCTTTTTTATATTATGGTGCCCAAAGCTGCAGCCAGCACTCAAGGTGAGGCTGCCCCAGTGCAGAGCAGAGCAGGACAATCCCCTCCCTTGCCTGGCTGGCGATGCTGTGCCTGATGAACTCCAGGACAGGGTTGACCCTCCTGGCTGCCAGGGCACTGCTGTCTCATGTTCAGCTTGCTGATATAAAGTCGACCATGATCCCCAGGCCCCTTTCTGTGGCATTGCTTTCCAGCATCTTGTTCCCCAGTCTGTCTGTACATCCAGGGTTTATCCCTCCCAGGTGCAGAATTCAGCACTTCCTTTGTTGTACTTCATATAGTGGATGATTGTCCAGTCCTCTAATTTGTTGAAGTCTTTCTGCAAGGTCTCTCTGCTCTTAATGAAGTCTACAGCTCCTCCCAGTTTAGTGTCATCAGCAATACTAATTTTAGAAATCCATGTTGAACTAAGACTAATCCAGTCCAGTTATCCAGTTAAATTACATGAAAGTTAAGAAAGAAGAAGCCAAGATATTTTTCTTGAGATGTAGATGAGTATTTTAAATCTCACTGAAGTAAAGCATCATAAAATCATTAACAATCTTATGTAATTAATGATCAATTAAATGTTAACAATTACCTTCTAAAATTAAACTGCTGGGAAAACTCTTTGATAGTGGTTGTCACTAATTTTCACTGTTCTTCAGCATTTAGAGATGAAGCACAAAGTTTAGATTAGCACATTAGAAATGAAGTAGTATTTGGAAGACAACAACTGGTGTGTTTGGGATACATTCCTTGATAGAGCAGTTTAGGTTTTTTTCTAAGGAAACTATTTTGGCAAATGCTGGGAAAGCTTGGGTAACTAGTCAGTGAATCTAATGATTTAAATAAACTTCACTTAATGAAATTTAGGATGCAGTCTCACTTGTAGACTTTATAAAACTTTTAAGTTGGAAAAAAATACTGACTTTATACCAGGAAAGGCCTTATTTAACTTCTCTAGAAAATGCATTAAATATTATGTATAGAGGCTATATTATAGGATAATGCATCGATTCAGTAATAAAAATGTAAATAAACAGATGCTTAGTGTCCTCAAAATACATCTGAATGTTTAGAGAAACCAGTGTGCTTAAATTAATTTTTTAAATGCCACTACTAGACTTAGAAGAAGACAATATCAAATGGGATACGAACATAGTAAAGAAATTTTTACAAGGGAAATAATGGACCTATGGGAGGCTGCTTATAACACAGACAATTTAATGTGTTTATTTAACAAAGAAGAGATAGCTAGCAGGAATTATCTACAATAATTAAGATAAGATATTATCTACAATAAATAAGAGTAGCTGCACGAGATTATTTTTTGGGAAAGTGGAAACAAGAGTCTCCAGTGAGAGAGTGAAAACAGTAAAAGGAAAGTATTGTACTATTGCCTTTGTTCCTCCAGATCATTTTTGAGCTATTAAAGAGGAATTTTGACTCTTGAACCAGCAAGATGCTCAGTCATCTGTAGAGCAGTAGAAACAATAAGCTAGCTAGGGCAGGCACAGCTAGTTCAGTATTGTTTTAATTGCACTGCTGTGAGTTTTCCTGAAATGTATCCATCAAATTATTGAGGAGCCAGACATTGGCTCAAGTTTCAAGAATAATTTTAATAAAATATATAAAAGTGGAATTTACAAATATGCAAAACTATACACACACATACAAACCTACTCACTGTATTAAAAATTGACATAGATGTAGCATTTGAGTAGAAAAGGCTCTCAAATTAACAATCGAAAGATCTTTGTAATTATCATATACATTTTTTATGCTTCTGCCCTATGTGACAATAATTATTTGTTGGCATAAATATATATAAATATATACGTATGTGTGTGCATATATATTTCCATGTATATATCAACATATATTTTATATATTTATAAAATTATGCAATAATTTTTAGAATTTTTTTTTTACGTCATTGTTTGGTATATTAGAGCATTTGTAATTGCTCCAAAGTCCAAACAAGCAAGGGTAAGGTTTCATTGGTGAATAGCTATTTACTCTGCACTATGGAAAATTACATATTTTTTATCTGTAACCTGAACTCATACCCACAACTTCATCGAAGGCAGGAATACCAGGAGTGTCTCTGAGTTCTTCTTTTGTGCTTATCACAGCCTGGAAAATTTCTATCACAGCTCAGAGTTATTATGTAGCAAAAATTTTATGCCTTTAGAAAGATCTGTTCAAAACCTGTATTAATGCTACTATCCTTCACAAGGTTTTTTTTTAATAAATATTAAGATATTATTCTGAATAAATGATCCTCATGACTTCATATTCAATATATTAGCCAAAGTATTGAGAAACTGACTTTAGCTCAACTTTCTAGAACAATTATAAAAACCCCAGAATAAGAAAGATTTTCACAGGTCACCTAGAGGTCTTGTGACAAGTCACTATATGACTTGTAGCCAAAAATATTTAGAGGTTAATAAGGCCACTAACCACACCAAGATTAAGGGGTTACAAGGTGACTTTATCTTCAGACTTGGCACAGAATTGATTCTGAGCAATTTACAATTCAACATGACATTCATTTTGTCTTACTGTGACATCTGGAAAAGCATCAATTGTAACAGTCCTTAAGGTCTGGTTTCCCAGACTCCATCTGCTGATCTCCCTCATTCCATCTTTATTTGGACTTGGATTTCTCCTGTAGTTTATTTGTCTGAGCACTTTCACTACTGCCCTGCAACTTAAATGGAATATGCACATGCCTCAGGTAGTTGGATGCCTATAATACCATTGCTGTCTGTGAAATGCACAGTTATAAACAGACTGAAAACCAGCCATGATTCAAAACCATCATTACAACCACTTGTGTGTGTGTGTTTGCGTGTGTGTGTGTGTATGTGTAAATGAGCTGGGATGGTTTTACCCTTAAACAATTTCAAGATTAAAAAAATTAAAGGGACAATTTTTGTCTGAGGAAATTAAGGTATTTGAAGACTTTTTTTGGTCTGTTTTTGAAGACCGTTTTTGTTTTACAGGGCATTTAGCATAGATTTTATTTTTTAAACCTAGATTTCGTAAACTATCTTTAAAATGCACTCCACAGAATGACCCAGGAACATTTCTTAAGCAACTTTAATAGAAAGTAAAATATAAAGTAAAAAATATTTTAGAATTTTATAGAACAATCAAGGCAGAAGGAAGGACTGCAAAATACCACGAGATTTCTTGACTTGTGAGTCTGTTTTTTTTTCCTGGCTAGAACAACATCATTTGACAAGTTTATAATCTCTGGATAAAGAGTTTCTGACAGCTAGACACCATATATAGCATGAATACTGTCTTTGCACTGATGTCAGGCTATGTTTTCAGCTGGTTTTTGGAGGAGCCACATGGCGCTTGCTGGACTAATTTAGCTTTGTTTCCATAAAGTTATTGTTTTTTCTTATATAAGCAGGTATATGCTGTAGACATTCCCAAGCTTTTCACATTTTATGGTTCAACATTTGACAATTTTTCTTTTACCAATATTCTGCTTACATTGCAGATATAAATCCTGAAGTAAGGTTGTCTCAATTCATTACATTCTCCTTTCCCCTAATGGAAAATGAACATTTTTTATGAAGTTTCTTCCTTCTTTTTCTTTTCTCATCTCATTTTGTTGATTCTAGATTTAGCTACGTATTGTGCTCCATGTGTGTAGATTTGTATTATCCCTGTGATATGGATTTTATGTAATTTTTTTATGGGTGTCAGCAACTTTTATCCAGAGTATTCAAACAGAGTAGTTTGAACGGGAGTGGAGCTCACAACAATATTGCACCTGGGACAGACTGAAGTGATTGTCTGATTGTTTGTCTTGCACCCTTCTGTTTCTCTAGCACAAAAAACAATTTCCTACAGATTAGTGTTTGCTGTACATCTCAGGCAGTGAAGGAACATGTAAAGGTGTTCAGTTTCTCATGCTGCTGTCTAGAGAAGGAAGAAAAATAAGCTTCTCATGCTTGCAAGTGGGAGAGGGGATCAGTGTGGGACATTGTGTTGCCTCCACAGCAAGCATCTTAAATTCAGACAGGCAGAATTGTCCAGGAGGAGACTGGGCAATAAGAAAATAGTCTCACAAACCATTTTCTGCCTTGTGCAGGCAGCACAAAATGACGTTCTAGTTCTCAGACTGGGTTCACTCATTTAAGCTTTTGCACTGATTTTTCTCCATGTCTCTTTTCTTAGCATTGTGGAAAAAAATCCTCAGGAATATTCTACAAGGTTCATTAGCTGGACATCATATGGCTAGGTTTCTTACTAAATCTATTGCAATTGTTACTAATATTTTTTAGTGTTCCATAACTGTTTATTGCCTGAGATGGAATTTTTTTTCACGTATGTTTTCAGCCAGAAGGAAACTTAAATTTCCAACTATTTGCTGACTAAGGGAAATTCTTTCCAAAATAAGGCAGCTGCAGGACTCAGTATTTCAGAAATATCTCTCTGAAAATCTCTGTGTCAATTTACAACGTATGCACATCCTTAGAGAAACACAACTGATTGCTGGATTTCCTGTTTATAGCAACAAGAAATGCAGGGGTTTCTCAAACTTGTGGTTCCATTTTTAATTTTGCAATTTTGTGATTTCAAAATTTAAGTATCAGCTGAAAGTTAAAAATTTTGTTCAACAAAATAAAAACACAATTCTTCGGAGTATTTTATATGTAAATACATTATAGGGTGTCACAGTTTAACCCCATCTGACAATTAAGCCCCATGCAGCTGTTTGCTCTCTCCCTACACCTAGTGGGACTGGAGGAAGAATTGGAAAAGTAAGAGAGAAAACTCATGTTTAATAGGTTTAATGGGCAATAGTATAAAAGGGAAAGCAAAAGCAATGCACACAAGCAAAGAAAAACAAGGATTCCATTCACTGCTTCCTGAGGGCAGGCAGATGTTTAGCCAACCCTAAGAAAGCAGAGCTCCATCACAGGTACAGTGATTTTGGAAGAAAAGTGCCATCACTCCGAACATCCTCCCTTCCTTCTTCTCTCAGCAGTGTATGTTGAGCATGATGGCATAGGGTATGGGATACCCTTGGGTCAGCTGGGTTCAGATGTCCCAGCTGTGTGCCCTTTCAACTCCTTGTGCATCCCCCATCCTCCTCATCAGTGGGGTGGGGTAAGGAGCAGAAAAAGCCTTGACTCTGTGCAAGCTCTGCTCAGCAGTGACTAAAACTTCTTTGTATTATCAACACTGTTTCCAACAGAAATCCCAAGCAGGGCCACATACCAGATACTGTGAAGGAAATAACACTACCCCAGTCAAAACAGCATAAAAATTAACTCAGTTTTGACATTTACTTCATGTTTATTTGATTCCATCCATCTTTGTCGAGCATTGTGCATCTATTCAAAGCTATCACATTACTAATTTAAAAATTGGAAACAGTCTGCTGCAATTAAAAACAACAAGAGTTGGCCAGAAAAAAAGGTATATGTATAGCATACCAAACTGCATGCTCTAAAAAGCTCTCTGTTCTGAAACAAAGAAAAAGTTAAACACAGAATAAGCAGACAATTATGGTCATTATTTTGAGGAAACATTTTAATTGTAAAGACTGAACTATCTACTGTTCATTCATAGCAGTGCATTGACAAGAATTGACTTATTACTAAGTTGGGTGCACCTCAAAAATTGTTTTAAAATTGTGTATGCTATGTAGCTATGTTTTAGCATTAGCACCCAATGAAGATATAATTGCAGAGTCATTCGCTCAAATGAAAACTTTCAATATTTATAGAAATACTAATGATGCATTTTGGGAGCTGTATATGAAAACTCAAAGTGGAAGCATAGTTCAGTTCAGTGGAAGGTTTTTTGCCCAGCAGTTAAACCACTGACAGCTGTTTTGGCCAACCGTCTGCTTTAAACTAGGTTGGATCAATATGAAATACAAACCCCAGCTCTAACAAGGGCCTACTGGACAAGCATTTATGTAGGTGATTCCTACAGGCATGTAGGTGATTCCTTTAAAACTGCAAATCGAAAAGGAAATGTGAAAAATAAATTTTTAAGATGACTCTTCCAAAGTGCTGTAAGATCCCAAGGCCTGATTAACAGTTGGATGGGCAGTTTCAGAGAAACGGGTCTGTGTGTGATACAGCTCTCTTGATTTTGTTGCAGAACTGTCCCAAGGTGCATACAGGTACTTTTACATTTTTTCATTCAATTTTCTCTGTTGCTGATTATCAAAATTTAGTGGTGAGTGTTTCCAAGAGTTCATTTGAAAAATCATATATTTTATGGTCAAGAGAAATGATCTCTCCTAAGGGAAAATTGAAAAAAAAGTCCACTTTGAATTATCTTGCAAGGTAAGAATTTTGCCACTTCTTGAATTTTTTGAGGGAAATGGCTTAAGACCTTAAACTGCTTGTGCTATTCCAGAGAAATTAGGTTAACATCAGAATTATTGCATGCACGTGAGATGTTCACTGTAATGTGAGGGAGTCTTTTGGGTTGAGTAAGTTTTAAACCTGAGCTACAACCATCATTGGGGCTAGGTGGTTTTGAAATGAGCTTACAGTTCTTGATGATTAAGTGACTTCTTTAAATGTCTGAATTTTAAATTCATTTGACTGAACTAACATTAGCAGTCTTATGATTCCACTGTCAGAAGAACTTGATTGGTGATAAATTTGGTTCTTTATTTAAGAATTCCTAGTTTCATATTGATTAGCAAAGCGTTCCTATCCAAACTGGCTTGCATAAAATCTTGTCTTTGTAAAAAGAATGATATAAAACCATGTAATCTAATAAAGTGCTTATTTTCTCTTGATAATTTATCATTTCATGCTGTGTTCATGTTAGTTTGCAATAAAACCACTCTAAGTGAATCATTATCTTCTTAGTTCTCTTTGTCCTTTAAAATAATTTCTCCTTTTATTTCTGTCTTTTTACTTTTTTTAAAATCTCAAATATTTATAATGACTGCATAGGCTACACTTTAAAGAACCTTAATGTAGAGATCAAGAAACTAATAGAGGTGATTGGTAAACGATGTTATTTAATTATTGTGTCGTATATGTTTCTTCTGGTCTTCCTTCCTTTTCCACCTTGATCTATGGAAGACGATGTTGAATCAACCAAGCAGAGACTTCAAGAAAAAGCATCTATATTTATCATTAATAAAGTTACAAGGCATTGTCTTTTGTATGGACCTGGTTTTCATACAGCATAACAAACTAACTTCCTGAGTAAGTATTGGATAGAAACATTTTGAAATAAGGAGTCACTGACTTAGACATTGCAGGGAGGATGTCATTTAGAGAATTTTTAGTCTGCATAGGAAAAATGATGATACTTCAACAGTGGATGAAAAAATATTTCCAGATGTTGTGTGAAGTCACATGTGTCTCTTTTCTAAGATGGATGTGAAAATTAAGTGGAAAAACATTGTGGTTTTTCGATAAATTATTTAGGTTATTGCTAACTGAATAATATTTAATCAGTTTCTGATAATTTAAGCAAAAAGTTTGACAACTCAGAAGGGTATATGATTTATGGTAGATATGAGGATGTCTGAAAACGGACTTATTTTCACATTTTATACAACTGTTTTTAATAATTTATTTTCTGTGTGAGAGTCATGTCATGAAAATTTGCACTTATGTGCATATGCAGTCTCCACATGAGTCCTGAGTCCTGAACTTTTGCTTAACAGGGCATTGGAGACTTTCTGGCCTGTTAATATACTCTTGTTCACTTTCTATTTTGTTGGGTTAGATTAACTGTCTAGAGCTTAAGGAAAATGAGAATTGACACAAAGCTTTACCTGTCTGCAAGGAAAAATAATTTTAAATTAATATGGAGGTCAGTGGAAAATTATTAATTTTATGCTCCAGTTACTTTTATTATTCAAATATAGTACCCATGCTACTACGGCTATATAAGAAGAAAAAAAAAAAAATGAATATCCATTTTTCTTCCAAAGCTGTTTGATTTTTTTTTATAACTACAATCTTTGTTTTACATATAAATTAAAATACAGTTCTCTTGTTATCCATAGCTTAGATTCTTACTCTCATGCAATGCTATGCACTGCACTTTTCACTGCAATGCTTAGACAGACACTTCAGAGACTTACATTTATTGTCACTCACTAGCCACATCAAGTTGCGTGATTAAGCGTGAGAGGTTTAGAATAAAGAACCTAAAATAAGACAAGTCACCCAAAAGGAAGAAAAAAACACTCCCTTCACAGCAAAGGTGTGGCTGGCAGGTCTGGGAAGGGATAATCTGGGAGTATCCAGTTTGCCCTGATTTTGTGCTGTGACACACAGCCTGTGGCAGCACACACCCCTTCATAGGACACCACTAAGAGGGTCTCCCTTGGTGTCATGACTGCTGTGGAGAGTGGCCAGGAAAAAGAGCATGCTTGGGGAAAAGCAACAAAGGAGGAGGTGATCTGCATTCAGAGTATTGACTCCCATGCAGTGAGGTAGGGCTGGATCTAGCCTGGAGATTGAAAGAGGGAATCAGAAGGTCAGAAGAGAAACACAAGAGGGGTTTTCCAATGATAAATGAAATGAGGGGGATGGTTCAGTATGAATACTGATTCCTCAGTATATGTCACTATTGCATGATCATCCAGGCTCCAGACATGCTTTGATTTGTTACCAAAAGGAGTCAAATGCCTAGCTACAGAAACCCTGAATAAAACTCGTAAGTGGACAAAAATGTGCTACCAGGTAACGTGTAACCTGTGGCAGTGGTTCAGGCCCCCAGAAGCCCTTTTTCCCCCTTTACCCTTCGGAAGATTGGGAGACCACCCCTGGGGTGGAGCTCGTAGTAGTATGCCCCAGAAGGGGGTTGGGTCTCCCAATGGTAGGCTGCCCTTTTCCCATTCGCCCTGCCTCCTGCCCATCTCCTGTCTGTCATCTTTGGTTTCTCGATTGTTCTGTTACTCGGTTACTCATTGGTT
>VZTZ01008663.1:759-23507 GCA_013400955.1 Drymodes brunneopygia | reverse complement strand
GAATCTGGCTTTCTAGGAGTAAATTCTATTTTAACAATAATGTAAATACAAAATTGACACAAGAATTTTTTCCTTTCATTTCTTCAGAATTGTCTATGTTTTCCATGATTCTATGATTTCTTATTTTAATGTAACTGCTAAACTAAAAGTGCAAAGCCCAAAAAAATACTTTTATCACAAAGGTACTTTTAGGCTTTTTTCCTCAGTTAGTACATAAATAGCAAGTAATAGAAAATTATGGACCTTCCAATCATAACATAAAACACATCTTTGGCATCTCTAGAGCTATCCAGTGATCTACGTAACTCTTACCTTATATCATCCCAGTGGGGTGGAGCAATAGGCTCTCTGTGGAAGTCGTTTATATAGGATTCTCTGTGGTTTCTTTTTTAAATGGGCATCCTAAATTGTTAACGCCTTTCAAAGGAAAAAAGAAAATGAGTCATGCGATTAGTCAATAACCCCGACTAAAGTCCTAAACTAGTTCCCTGGAGTAGTAAATTCTTGATGTCATAAGTTATCACACCACAACAGTAGTAAAACCTCTGTCTTATCTTTTCACAGTCAGTAAAACAGTTAATTGGAGATATCTTGCCATGAAATAGCCCATAAAATCTTTATGATCCTAAGAATATGATTTAAAAGACTTTAAAGTCTTTAAAGTAACAACTCTATTTGGTTTGCACTTAATATCAATAAATATGAAGAAGCGTTAAAGCCCCATCTATTTGTTGGAGGCATCATTTGTGAAAATTAAGAACCCTCTATAAACTTAAAACGCGATCCTCATGTTTGATTCCACAGTTGCTTTCTTTTACCAAGCATGACCATTTAAATGTACAAGCACAAAAGCCTTGTGAAAATACAGAAAGTCTCAAAATATTTCTGAGTCTACTGGGACATTAAAGACAATATTCTTTAATTTGTCTTTAAATTAAAACTGCCATCTTCTAAAAAGCCAAACAATACTGGAATATCCAGAAGTAACCTCTGAAGTTAAGGAGGTTAAGTCCAGGAGTCACTGCTTGATCCCTTTTTCACTCTCCCTCATCTGAATTCATTCCAACCACCTAAACTCATTTTTCTCCTCTTCTGACTTTGTAATGGAAACACAGGGTTATATTTACTTATGGTCAAAGTTGTACTTGATTGTGGGACCCAATTCTTCCCATAAAGACAGAAAAAAAGCATTGTGCTGAGAATAAACAGTTTATTCTGCCACCAAATAGCTTCATAACCTGCTCTGAAAAGTTTTAAATTCTGCTCTCCATTTCATAGCTGAATATCCCAGTCACTCATTTTTCTGAATTCTGAAGTTGTTGGGAGTTATTTAATGATTTTTTAACCTAATTAACCCACTTCCCTGTTATCATTACGAGGCTTATTAATAAGATGGCTAGTCTGAAAGTGACTTGAGAATCTCCATAGTTTGCACCTCTCTAAAGAGCACTCTTGTTAGTGCTGGTACCATTAACATTCCCTGGCAGAACAGAATGTGGATTTCTCAAGTGAACTAGGAATGCACTGTGAAACCTACATTAGAGTTTCACAATCAGCACCTGAAAGCAATGGTTGCTAAGCCATATTTTGAGGTATTGGTTAGGTATTGGTCGAATATTGAAATGAATCCTGTGTATCTGTGGCCATTAATTTCAATGCAAGTTAAATCCATTTGAACCCCAGTGATCCAAACACAGTATGAACAATGTGAACACTAGTGCAGGACTAAGAAAGAGCTATTCATATCATTGGTTCTGAACATTTTTATTTACAGTTTAGCAGTGTGTTGCCTGAGTGCTGAT
The DNA here is from genome assembly GCA_013400955.1 of Drymodes brunneopygia. Taxonomy (NCBI): domain Eukaryota; kingdom Metazoa; phylum Chordata; class Aves; order Passeriformes; family Petroicidae; genus Drymodes; species Drymodes brunneopygia. The sequence goes on along the minus strand of VZTZ01008663.1, from coordinate 21,705 downwards.
GACTTGCACTAGTCTCATCACAGTTGGAATACATTAATAAAACCCAAGTGCTTGCTCAATCCTTTTGAGCAATGACAGAAAAAGAAATAGGAACTAAGTATGGAAGCACATGTAGCAATAATGGATTGAGTCTGTTACTAATGTGGGCAGTCTATTTATAACTGAATGACATGTTGGTTTGTCATCAATTTTATTATGCATTTCATCTAAATTAAAAGTAAAAAGTTCAAAAGGGAGACAAAGACCTGTTATATGGGAGGCACTACGTTTGTTTTGTCTCCCATACCACTACAGCGTTCATCTCTGAACCAAACCTTTGGTTTCTTCTATACAGACCTATGTCTGATAAATCCAAAAAGACAAATAAAATATATGTGTATTTCTCCAAACAATTACATCCTGCTGAGACTCAAATATAGGAAAATAGGTGTTTATTTCCCTAGTCTTCATTATTTCAATCAAGTTTTTACTGTCTTCTGCCGAGAAAACATGCATGAGTGAAGTATCTGTGATCCCACATGTCTTTCAAAGACAACATGGACAAAAAGATTTGAATGCTTTTTAATTCCAAGTAGATATTAAGACTAGAATACCTGTGAGTTCCCCATTTCCATCAGGACATAAGAAAGATTACTACACAAATCACTTGATATTATTTTTTCACTGAAGCAGCGCACTGACAAGAGGTTGTGACACAAATATGCCATTCTGCATTATCATGAAAACCAGTAAGAAAAGGCACGGGCTCTTGGGCAAAACTGTTTCCAGTCAGTCAAACCTCAAAATTAGCTTTGTATATAATTACAATTAATGGACATTCATGCGTCATTGAATAAGGGAGCAGTTTTTACCTTTTTCATTCTACAGCTATGAAGTTTTCCAGTACACCTATTATCACTGTTGTTGTTATTGTTATAGAAGTTTTAGTAACACCAAGCACAGCAGGGTTCTGCTATGCCAGGAGCCATACTAATCCATAGGGAGAAAAAGGACCCCATCACAAAGAGTGATATTTGTGACAACCCCTAGTTCTTTTTATTAGCTCTGCACTATGGGGCTACTCAGGAGGAACAGAAGTAAAGGAAGAGCAGCTTCTGGCCTCTAAATTATTTTTCTTGGATTTTTTTTCCACTTCAATAGTAATCTCATGTATGATTGCAAAAACAAGCTTTTTATATGACAGTAAATGATGCAAAGCTGTCTGCATGCCTTTGCTGAAAGCCTGAAACAATATCCAGGCCCTGCCTCATTCAGACCAACTGTGGATAGTGGAGTGCCTTTGCTAATAGTTTGAGCATAGATAGAAGCAGCTACTTTCCAGATGATCAACAAGTAGAAGGGAAGACATGACATCACAGTATGAAAATGTTTGCAAAATTTTCCTACAATTTGAATGATAAGGAAAGGATGGAGCACTAGAGGATTTCTCTTAATTTCCTAGAGGCAGAATCTGGAAGCTGCATGCCTTGTGTAAACTGAACATTGATGGGACATGGATAGGGTTCACTCCATTTAACCTTAGCTACCTAAGTGTTATGCACATAGTTTATGCTAACCATCTAGCTTTCTTCTCCAAAGACAACAGAGAAAAACCTGCAGTGGGAAAATCAGAACAATTTAGATAATTAAAGTTATATAAAACCACTTTCACTGGCAAATGCAGTAGAACAATAATTTCCCTTTACCTATTCAATATTCCTTTTCATGTATGCAGGGATGACATTAATTCTTTTTTTTGTACACTTACTCTGAGATGTGAAATAAGATTATTATCTAACAGGACTCCCAGTTTCCTTTTCAGAATTGCAGTTTCTCAGAAGGAAATACCACATCCTGTCAAATCCCCACTTTCTCTATTCCTGATACATGACATTGCATTCAGCTATCTCAAAAAGTTCCCCTGACAATTCCACTATTGAGTAACTGCATCTGGTATCAAGCTTAAATTTAGATGTTTAAGATGTTATTTTTTTAAAAAGACGGAACATAACTGTGCATAAATAGTTATACCAAAAAAAAAAACCAAAACCAAAAAGATAGAACTAGCCTTGAGCCATGTGTAGCCTTTATAGTAAATACAAACAAGCATTTTCATAGTGTCATAGAATACCACATTGAAAGGGACCTCAAGGATCATCTGCTGCAATCTTTTTTACAAAAAGTACCAGATGGCCCAGCACCCTGTCCAGCTGAATCTTAAAAGTGTCAAAGTTGGGGAATTCCACTTCCCTGGTGAGATTATTCCAAAGACTGGTTGTCCTTGTTGTGAAAAATGTTCATCTTCGGTCCACCTAGAATCTCAGCAGGAGTAACTTGTACTCATTACCCTTCGTCTTTTCCATGTATCTCATTTTAAAAATTGGCTCTCCATCTTCTTTGTAGCCACCCCTTAAATACCAGAACCATAACCTCCATCAGGTCTCCCCTGACATTGTTTTCTCAAGGCTGAGCAAGCCCAGTTCTCTCAGCCCTTCCTCACGTGGCAGGCTCCGAGCCTGTGGATCATCTTTGTGGCCCTTCTCTGGACCCTCTCCAGCTGCCCACCTATTTTTTGCATAGCAGGAGCAAAAACTGAAACTCACTATTCCAGGTGTAGTCTGGCAAGTGCTGAGCGGGATAATGACATCTTTATATCTGCTGGTGATGCCCTTGTTGATTCAGCCCAGGATCCTGTTGGCTTCTTTGCCACAGCAGCAGACTGTGCACTCATGTTCAACTGCTTGCCCACCCAGGCCAGGTTCCTTCCCACTGAGCTCTGAGTGAGCTGAAGTTTGCTCTTCCAAAATCTAAACCCTTTGTCTTTGTACAAATCCTCATCACGCTCAACATGATCCCAAACTCCACAATGTTGTGATCACGGCAACCAAGACTCTCACTAACAGTGCAACCAAGGCTCTCACTAACATTGCAATATAACAATAAAACTTTACAAGACATCACAGAGCAGTGCCTCTTTCCTTGCTGGCGCATATAACATTTGTATAAGGAAGAAGCCCTCTATGCATTCCATGAACATGATGGGTGATGTCAACCAGATGGCCCAGCACCCTGCAAATATCTGGATAATTGAAGTCGCCTTCAGTAAGTACCAGGTTCTGTCAACCCAAAGCTTATTTAAGTGACCCAAATATTGCTGCATCAGCCCTGTCATTCTGGTTTGAAGGTTGGTAAAAGATGCCAACTGTGAGATCCCCTTTGGAGAAGATCATGATCCAGAGGCATTCAACAGGACTTCCACAATTGCTATAGTTGACTTCTACATATTCAGGTTCTCTTAATCATAGAGCATGACTCATCTTCCTCTTCAGCCCTGCCTGTCTTTACGAAACAGTCTATTGCCATCCAGCGTAATTCTTCAGTCATGTGTGTCGTCCCACCATAGTTCAGTTATTTCTATGACATTATAACTTTCTGACTGATGCACGAAGTTCCAGTTCCTCCTGTTTGTTCCCCAGACAGTGTGCACTGATCAACACATACTTGAGGTGTCAGGTGGCTGCCTTCTGGCTCTATCTGGCCAGGCAAGTGAGGAAAATTCATCACTACTCTGTTGGCCTGACTTATTCAACAGTTGGTTGCAGTGGCATAAGTGTTGCCACTTTGGACCCTGGTGCTGGAGTCCTCCTGTTTAAAGCCAAGCTCACCAAGTTGTCCAGCCTGCTACCAAAGATTGCCCTTCCTCTTCCAGAGAAGTGGATCCCATCCCTCCCAAATAGGCTACAGTCATCAAAGAATGTCTTGTTCTCAGGCCAGCAGACGAGTGCCTCAATACTCCTCAACAGTGCGTCACCCACTACAAGCATTTGTCATTTCCTTCCGTGGCATCCACTGCGTGGTGCTGGTACAGTTTGTCCTTGCAGACCTTGTTCATGGGTCAAGCAGGCAAAGCTTCATATCTATTTTTGGTTGCAATGCTGGAGGGTGGGGAATGAGTCAGGCTTTTGTGGGTCACGAGGGTCAAAGACGTCACATTCTCTGTGTTGTCTGCTACAGGTATATGGTTCTGAAACCACTTATCTCTCTCCATCCCAGCCTCTCTAGTACTGCACAGCCTTTTTACTGTTTCCTGCAACTCAGCCAGCTGATGCAACACCCTGTGCACATCTTTTGCAGACATTTACCTTTTCTCCAGGAGAAGAGTGTGGTGACTCACTGCAACCTACTGCCTCTACTGAGGACTCCTTTCTTACCTGTCCCATCTTCATGGAAGCCTCAAACAACTCAGTGGCTCTCTCTGTAGAAACACTGGGTTTATATGTGAGGCATGTGCCCACAATTACGGCAGAGACTTAGAGCACTTCCCTGGGCTGTGGGCCCTTGGGCAGGGTGCACAGCCCTTCTCAAGTGCCCTTCTGTGCAAACTGCTGCACTCTCTCAATTTCTGTTTGCCCTCTCGATCCCCATCTGCCCATCCTGGTCACACATTGCTCCCCAGGGCCAAGCCATTTCAGTCTCCCACAGTTGCTCCTAGCAAGGCCTGAACTGCAGAAGCCTCTCTCACGAGAGCTGCTAGCTGCAGGCAGGATCTCCCTGCCCTGGTTTGGGTGTCCCTGGAATCAGGAACCTCCTGTACCCTTTGATCTATGCTCAGCCATGTACCTTACCATCGCCACCCCTGCATGCCTCACTGACTTCCCTTAATATTCAAGAGCAGATAATTTATGCTTTTCTCCAGTATTAAATTATTGAACAATTAAGAATTCTAATGCAAAAATAAATTGTGTACATCATAATCTAGCCTGCAACCAAAACAATTTTAAGAAAGGTAGAAGCTCTCTATTTGACAGCAAATAAATTGCAGCCCGAGGCCTCGAATAACAGCTCAATCAAATCAAAACTGTTCTTTTAAGAAAAGCTGGTTTTCTTCCTGGTCCCTATAAAGCTGTTAGCAGCCCTCAACTTAAGACCGTGTATCAGCCTTTGAAGATTGGCAGGCTGTTACAGGATTACAGACAGCAAACAAGTTTTCACAGAAATTGCATCTTCTGCCAGTTCACAAGGGTCTTAACGTAAGTGGTGAGACAACCATATAACTCTGTTTAAATATACATAGGGATTGCTGAAGAAAGCCTGTAACTGGCCAAATGTACAGGTTGCTTTGTCAGTCTTGTAGGCAGCAATAACATATTTACCTATTTTAATAAATTTCACATACATTGACACACAAGACATGCACACCTCCCAGACACACACCAGGTCATGAAGTGCAAATGGTTAATGTTAGCCAACAGAGAGATAAGTAAAGTCAAAGGAATTAAATAATCCCTGCTAAAGACAAAGGAATGAAATAATCCTTGCAGGATCTCAGATATACCAATTACATGCATTCATACTTGGAGTGAAAAAAAGCAGTCAACATGTAACTGATCATGCAGATAAACACTCCACTGTAGAGATACCTTTGGGACTAACAAGTGGGCAGACTAAGAGACAAAGCTTCTCACTAACAAAAGTATTCCCAAAACATAATACATATTGTAGGCTCCTACCAAAGTAAACTGAGATCCAGCTCAAACATTTGCAGCTCCAGGGTACAGTTCCAGTATTTATTAATAATTCTTAAAAGCACAATCTCCAACACACAGAACAACAAGTGAACAACAGCCCAGGGGACAGACTATTGGTGACTCTTCTGTCCACCTGTGTGCTTGCTTCCCTGCAGGCACGACTAATTGGCATGTCAACAAAAGCTGTGGGAAATGCAAGTTTTCATAGAATCACAGAATGTTTGGGTTGGAAGGGACCTTCTGATGGTGACCTTCTGATTCAATTCCCCTATTTAAGCAGGAACTTAAAATTTGTCAACAGAGTTCTGTGAAATTTGAAAGTTGAAGTGAGGCTCCAAAACACATTAGTAAAGGAAGTAAAAAAAAAATTACTAAATAAGTGATTCTATGATAGATACCAGCATGCAGTGACCCTGTTATTTTCTGTACTCCATGCTGCACTCCAACAAAGGTCATTTTTGTTGTCTGATTAAAAACATTTTACAAAACATGTTCATCTACTATTGTCAACAGGAAGGCAATATGGACTATATCCAAACAAAGATTTCAAGAACTGCCTCAGGATTGCAGTGAGTGTTTGGGACTTAACAGACAAATTTAATTAAAAACAAAACCCAAACCAACAAAAACACCCCCAAACTTGCTCACCCAGCAGACCAGAATGTGAACTGGTAAGACACCTGTATCTTCAACTCAGAAGATCCCTGAGCTCCTGTTGTTGCCGTCCTGTTCACACCCAAAAGTTCTGTGCACTGGAAAAGTAAGCATCCTGTTCTAGCAAGCCTATGAGATTCCAGGGACACACTAGACACTCCTGTCAATTCAATCTGCTCTAACAGGCTCAGAGCACAACCAACACGTGGATTATTTCAAAACATAGCACCGATGACATTAATTTAATTTAGCTTTGTGGGTACTGAAGATGGTGACACATTTTCAACCTTTAGCCAGAGCTAATAAATTACTTAACATAATGAGGTTCTCAGGCATCTACACACCTAAGAACTAGGGAATCACCAGGAAAACTTGGAACCATCTACACTAAATTATTTTGCTAGTGGAGGCAGTACATGTTTCAGATAAAACCCTTAGTCTTGATTCAGAAGCAGAATCAGTCATTTTCACCTCCCAAATGAGCACGCAAGCTCCATTGTTCTTGCCCTCTTGGCACTCTCTTTAACATCCTCATGCAGCCACTCAGCTGAAGGCACTCATACCCATGATCAACCCTTCCCTGGACAGTGGCTGTAGGCAATAGGAGGCTATTGAAGAAGTTGCCACCTCTTTACCTGGTTGCTATTCACTTCTTTTTAACTCCAGGTACACAAAATCACCCATCTGCAGCCTGTAAAACATGGGATGATGATGCCACTCAGAGTGGTCATTTCCTCTTTTTTACTGGTAGGTAGGACTTCTTCCCACTCTTTAACCTCTGCATTTCTTGTTGTTCAGCCTCCTGAGTCTCCCATTTCCTCATCCCAATGGGGGATTATAGCCACCTACCTTTAGCTTCTGGATTCTCTGTACAGTCTGTAAGCCTATCAGCTAGGTCAGTGTCCACCATCAAAGTCTTAAACGGCACCTACCCGCCAAATCCTTTCTGGCTACAGTCTTCCTCATAAATCCACAGCTGATTTCTTCTGAAAGCTGTAGAAAAGCTTCAAAGTGTCAAGTGAGATGGCATTTCTTGACAACCTATGCCACAGAAAATTAGCCTAAAATGAGTCATGAACTAATCTTCATCTTCCACATATTTTCTTGAATGACAAAAAAAAAACCTGCAAGAATAAGAAATGAACCAAAAGTATTGAACTGGGAAGATCCCATTCAGAGACAGGTATTACACTCCAAATGAAAGTATAAAGTATATGATGCACACTTGACCCAATTATCCTGTAGCAGATAATTACTCTGCTTTTTCCTGAGCAAGGCACTCCCCACCAGGATTATGTTCTCTTGTTTATCTTGTATGACAAGAACTCTCTGTGAGATCAATCACAAAACAAAGGAAGCAAGACAGGTAAGTTCAATGTTCAAGGAGTCTTTGGGAGAGGAACAGCAATGTCCTGCTGTGCCAAAAATAATTGCTCCTTTGGTCTGTCTCTCTGCAAAAGGTTCTGTTGCACATCAACTAACAGTCCTCCCAATAAGAAAGAATGGGTTGGTTTCTTCGTCTTTTGTTTATTGATTTTTTTACTCAAGCCATTCCCATTAAGCAAGAGATCTCAAAGTGATTTGAAATATAATAGTTTGGGTTGGAAGAAACCTTTAAAGATCATCTAGTCAAAGCCCCCTGCAATGAACAGGGATCTCAGGTTGCTGAGAGCCCTGTCCAACCTGATCTTGAATGTTTCCAGGGATGGAGCACCTAACAACCCTCTAGGCAACTTGTTCCTGTGTTTCACCACTCTCATTGTAAAAAATGTCTTCCTTATATCTACTCTGAATCTACCCTATTTTATTTTAAAACAATGAGACTTCGTCCTATTACTACAGACCCTATTAAAAAATCTGTCCCACTCCTGCTTATAAGCCTCCTTTAAGTATTGAAAGGACACAACAAGGTCTTCCTGAAGCCTTTTCCACTCCAGGCAGCACAACTCCAACTCTCTCAGAGATGTTTCATTGCTTTGATCTTTTTTGTGGCCCTCCTCTGTACCCCCTCCAACAGGTCCTTGTCTCTCCTGTGCTGGGGACTCCAGAGTTGAATGCAAAATTCTAGGACAGTATCACAGATTAAGTGAAGCATTTCACCCGTAAGAAAGAAGTAGCAATATGTTTATTGATACAAACAGGCAATTTAATGAAGTCTGATAGAAACTCTGACAGTGGTTTAACAAGATTTAATTCAAGATATACTTGATTTTTTACTGCATAGAGGACAGAGTCAGACAAAACTCTCAGGGACACCCTCCTGTTGAGTCAGGAGGTTCAGAAATACCCCACTGCTTTCTAAACTGCTTCCTGAGGGGAGTTTAGATGCAGCTGGATGCAGACGTAGTCCCAGACTAGGTCAGTGGTTTATGCCACAAGGATAGCCTGTACACAATCAACCCTTTATATCACTCAGCTACGATTTCAAAGTTTAGCATGCTATTAATCACTTACCAGTGATCTATTGCCGCAAGAAGTCTTTCAGCCTTGAGGAGTAGACCTGAGAGGTGTCCCTGCTCAAGGGGAGATCCTAGCATGCGGTTCACTCCCATGCAGGACACCTCAATGGGCCCAGGCTGTCCACTATTTATGGAATAAGAAGATTGACTTACAGTCAGATGTCAGCCATATTTTGGGTTGTTGCACGCTCAGCTAGCCCTGAGCCGTTGAGCAAAACAAACTGCCCTTAGTTGTTGAGCAAGATTTAGGGTCCTTAGCAATTATGTTGTTATCTGTAAGTCAGACACAGCCACCACAACCACCACTGGTGGCTATTACTTAAGCAGAAAAAGGCAGGGTGGGGACCACAATGTCACAGTGATGTCTCACAAGAGGAAAGCAGAGAGGCAGAATCACCTTTCTTGATCTCCTGGTCACAAATCTTTTGACGCAGCCCAGGATGCAGTTGTCTCTCTGGGCTGTGAGTGCACTGCTGGCTAAGTCCAACCACCCATCCACCAGTGTATCCCCAAGATGTCTCAGCAAGGCTGCTCCCATTCCCTTCATCCCCCAGCCTGTATTGGTACCAGAGATTGTCCCAACCCAGGTACAGAACCTTGCAGTTGGCTTTGCTGACCCTCATGAGATTCCCATAGGACTACTTCTCGATCTTGTCCACCTCCCTCTTGATGGCATCCTACACTTCAGGGCTGTCAACTGCACCACTGAGCTTGGTGTCATCTACAAATTTGCTGAGGGTCCACTCAAGTCCACTGTCTATGCCATTAGTAAAGGTATTAAATACTACTGATTCCAGTTTTGAAGCCTGATGACATCACTCACAACTAATCTCCATTTGGATATTGAACCACTCAGCACTAGTCTCTGGTTGTGGAAATTTGGCTCTTCCTAAAAACTTGTTTTGGTAACTCTGTAGCCTTAGAATAAGCCAGAAGAAACTGGACAGCTGAACTTTTGCTTTACTGACAGAAAAGTTCTTTTCAGAATGACGGAAGACATTATTCTTCTAAACAGACTTCATGGAAATGGCAGACAGGCACTTGAACTGCAGATTTGCATACTAATCTGGCACACATAAATTGAAGCCTCTTTACTTAGAACTGCCCACCCACTCTAGATGGTGACAGTATAAAGATCTACTTATATGGGAGATGAGCGTCCAAGTGCTTTTAACAGTTTATGGAGATCTGGTGTGCTGGTTTGGGCTGGGATAGTTAACTTTCTTCACAGTGGCTGAGAGTTGTGGTGAGCAGAGGTGATAATACAGAGATGTTTTTGTTATTGCTGAGCCCAGCTTACACCCAGCCAAAGCCTTTTCAGCTTTTTCTACCACCACTCTGGAAAGGAAGCTGGGGGTGCATGGGAGGTTGGGAGGAGACGCAGCTGGAGCATGTGACCCAAACTGACCAAAGGGATATTCCATACCATATGACATTATGCTCAGTATATAAAACTGGGAACAAAAAGGAGGAAGGAGTGGGGGAGACACAACACATTTGGGGTGATGGCCTTTGTCTTCCGAAGTAACTATTGCACATGATGGGGCCCTGCTCTCCTGGAGATACCTGAACACACCTACCCATGGGAAGCAATGAATTAATTCCCTGGTTTGCTCTGCTTGTTTGCACAGCTTTTGTTTTCCCTATTAAACTGTCTTTATCTCAGCCCATGAGTTTTCTACCTTTTATCCTTCCAATTCTCTCTCCTGATGCTGCAGGTGAGGGAGTGAGCGAGTGGCTGCCTGGGGCTTAGCTGCTGGGTGGGGTTAAACCACAGTAATCCTTGTTTGGTGCCCAACACGTGGTTTGAAGGGTTTGAGATACTGATAGATCTGACTGGGATGTGCTAGACTGAATTTATATCGGTTAGTGCTGTTCAGCTGGTAATGAGTGGGCACCTATGCTTGCCATGGGGCTTGCTTTCCTGACTGCATGTTAGAGCCTAGTGCTAGTTATGGACTGCTTATTGCTTTTGCTGCTTGCTGTAGTGCTCTGCCACTTACCACCTTACTGAATTGTGCTTGGGAACATCTTGATAACAGCCATAGCGATGTGCTTGGGCTGGCAGATGACCAGAGTGCTCCTGCTGTTTCTGCGCTGCTGCACTGGACAGGCTGGAACATCGTTCTGAATGTGAGCTGAAGTTCAGAGGGAGCGAGCAGCTTCGTGGTGCTTGTTTGCTGGCTGGGGTTAAACCACAACATCTGGTCAACAAAGGCAATGGAGCACTGAAGAGAGCTGGCTGTTGGACCAGTGCAAGTGGTCACTGCACTTCCACTGCAAGTGGATGCAACAAACATGAGGAATGGCTGAGAAAGGAAAGAAAAAGACTCTTTCAGTTCGAGGATAATTCCTATCTAAGAAAAGTAAAGGGAAAGGAAGGTAGCCAGCATTACATTTGTGTTTTACAATTAGTAATATGAGATCACTGCTAACTGAACAGGAGTGATTTCCCTGGACCATATTCCAGTAGCTGACCAGTGAGGAAAAAGGGGTGAAGAAAGATGGAGGTACCAGGGGAAGACCAAGGTGGGATCAGGATGCACTCTGGTTCATTTATGATAAGTAATATTTAATGTGGCTGTCAATACTCAGAGATCAAAAAGGTCTTTTTCTAAGGACATGAAGTCTCCATGTTACATGTCAGCATTCTAGGAAACACAGTCCCAAGCTGACAGGAATTCAAGAGATTGAAATTCTCTACAGGGTTCTGATATTTGTATGTAAAGCAGGTACTGATGTCTCTGCAAATATTCTGGCTCACAAAATAAAGTTTAAAACCATATGTTGATAAAAATATATAGGCACAGATAGAGCCAGACAAGCAGGCTTCCATGTTTGCACCAGCAACAGAAGAAGATATTACCCTGACATGCACACCCATAAGAAACAGAAAGATGCCAGGAGAGACTGGATTAACCTGACAAGGAGACACCTTCTCTAATATCCTGTTGGCACAGAGACACTGTGGAGCAGAAGGACAATAGTTACAATGGTTATATGTTTGGCAGAAAACTTCTCTGTCAGGGAAGTATAAAATTTCCTTCCAGTAAATGAAATGGGGAGGGATTTGAAAGGTCATCCTCTCCATGGGTAACAGAATAAATGCTCACATTAGCACCTGAAATATCTTGGTTGAGTCTCTGAGCTCTAATAAATCAGACTTCAGTTCATATTCAGATCAGTATTCTGCTCTAGTTGACCCTTCAGCAGGGCAGGGTAGACTAGATCTCTAGACGGCTCTCCAACCTGAACCATTCTGTGAAATTTATTTTGCTTTACAATTAATTATGACATTTTGATTTCCTATTTTTTCAAGAAAGCAAACAGCTGAGAAATGAAAAGTAGCAAAAGAACAATATTAACATAAATAAAGCACAGAAAAATTGTCGTTTCTCCTTTGTAAACTAAACATTCCAAACAATAGAATATACAAGCTAGAATTCCTGACAAGGTTTTCAAGAAATTGGGAAAACTTTTATGAAATGCTATCTCATGGCATTTTATTTCAAATAACATGATTGTAAAAGATCTTTGCAGTTGTATAAGGAAATTACTTTAGGCTAAAGGGATTTATTGAAAGGACAGAAATCACAAAGATATTTTCTACCTATGAAACACAGAGCAGATAGGGGTTTTCATTAATGCATGCTCAGAAAAAATTACTCATGGAGCTGAGAAACTAAGAAGTGTAGGTTTGTTGTCTCTTCCTCCTTATTTCACGAGATTTTACATGTCACAGTTTTATTTTAAGTCTATATTCACCACCCAGACAACTAAGCATGAGTTAGCAGTGTGTGAACATGAGTCAACAACACAACCTTGTGGTGGCGACAGCCAACCACGTGGGGGGCTGCATTAGCAAGAGCGTAGCCAGCACTTCAAGGAAAGGAATTATCTTCCTCTATTCAGCACAAGACCTCATCATCACTACAGTGCTCAGGGCAGGGCTCCCCAGTACAGTCAGAGAGGTATCAGCTCACTGGAGTGAGACCAGTGAAGGGGCACCGTGATGGTTGGGTCCTGGAGCATCCAGAGTACCAGGGCACAGGACTTAGACCTAGTCTGGAGATGACCACGGGTGGGGAGCATCTTCCTGCTGTCTTCAGATATGTGATGGGAAGGTACAGGGAAGACACAGACAGGCTGCTCTCAGAGATATCTTGGGAAAGAACAAGGACCAATTGTCACAGAGAATATGTTATCAGAGAAATTTCAGTTGGATACTGTCTCAGGCAAAAACTATTTCCTCCTTCAGGGAATTTCCATTAATTTAATTTATTTGCTGATTAGCAATCTATTAATTCCAGATTCTGATATCAAAGGAGCCTGAAAAAAACCGAACAACCCTCAGGAAAAAACCTGCTTTCCTTCACACACTTCTTCCCCCCCAGACCTTTTTCTCCTCAGTGCCCTTACCCCAGGCCATGCTCAGCTCCATTGCTGAGGCAGTGGCCAGCAAAGGAGACTGGGACCAGCTCACATGGGGCTGGTTCCTTCACTGGCAGCAGCTTCTCCAGGCTGCCCCTTTCAGCTCCTGCTGTAGCAACACCTTGGATACAACTCCTGCCCAGGTATCCTCTTCTCTCTTCCCTCCTCCTGCTCCACTGTGGACTTCTTTCCTCCTTTTCCTCCTCCTGGCCTTGTTTCTCCTTCTGCTTAGTGTTTGCCACCCTCACTTTAAGACACTTTCCCAGAGGTGCCACAGACTGCCCTGAGGATGGGCCCAGCCATGCTGTAGGTTGGGTCTGTTGGATCCTGCTGGCATTGACTGTGACCAGCTCGGAGCAGGCCTGGTCTCTCCTCACAGAGGCCTCTCCGGCAGCACCTCTACCAAATCCTTGACATTTATGAGGGGACAAATCATGATGAAGTAGTCAAACACTGAAGCAGGTTGCCCAGAGGCTCTGGAATATGCACCCTTGGAGGTAACTCCAAACTCTGGGCAAGGCCCAGAGTGACCTGGCCTAGCACCCATGGCAGCCCTTCTGCGAGCAGGGCGCAGGTGAGATGAGTGCCAAAGGATCCTTCCAACCCACATTATTCCATGATTCTACAAAACTCTGGGAATCACTTCCAGGCTCAGTAAAGATTTGAATACAGAGACCAAGCAGAAAATGTTTGTCTGCATTACTGGGCACAGCTTTATCTTTCAAAATAAATAAATATTACCACAGAGCTTGTGAGCAGAGACAACAGGCAGACGTGGCCAGAGCAGGAGACGAGCCCTGTTCCAAGTAGAGGGAAATGGAGGCTGATGGAGCAAACTGAAGAAGAGTTTTCAAACAAAAAAAGGCTTTGAAGCAGGGAGTCTCACCAGCCAGGCAGATGTTGTTTCTTCGTTTCAAATGTTGTGCAGAAGGTCACGCATGCAAGAAGCTGCATTTGCTCTCCCTACCCTGGTGTCCCTTCAGCAAGGAGCTGGCTCAGCCCTGGAGCCATGGTGACACTCAGGCCACAACTAAAGTCATGTCTGCATTTGCAAGCCTGCCTGGGCTGTGCCTGAAAGACACCTGGACTGAATCACTCTTCTTTCTTCTTGCTTCTGGCAGGGTACAAATGCCCCAGAGACAGACAGTGGGCCCTGCTGTGGAAGAGAGAAGGTTCTGGTACCTCAGTCTGAGGGTGGGATTGAGCCCAGGTCTCCTGCTCTCCCGAGAAATAATCTGCCCATGAGTGCTGTGCAAAAGGACGCAACTCAGCCACCTGAACGGGATGTGCTTGTTCTTTTGCTTTTCAGATTTTTTCTTATAACTGCTCTTGACTGGTTTATGTGGACTTCAAGTGGACAGTGTCACGCACATTCTGACACCACCCAGAGATGAGGCCACTGGGGATATTAGAAATTAATTGATTGTATGGTTGGATCCCTACTGATCAAGTACAACTCACTTAAATGTGAGGCATCAGCTATACCTCTCAGCTCTCTTCTTAGGCGTGTCAAGTATCTATCAGCTTGTTTGACCATCCAAATAAAATGTCCCACCAGTAGAGTTCCCGATCTCTCTTCACTTGCACCATCATCCAGTGGATTTCTTCCACGTGGTGATGAACAACAACCAAAGTCTTTTGTCCTTTTTCTTGTGCTTGCTTCAATAGCAGCTTTCTCATCAAGGTGAGATTGATTCCAATAGGGGTAGGCTGTAGAGCTTAGATATAATTAAATCATAACAATAGATAACTGTATAATTAAATCATAACAATAGATAAGATATAACAGGAGCTGAATACTAAAATCACATCTTATAATTTCAACAAAGTTACACACACAAATATAAGGGTGATTAGTTGAATCTATCATGAGGTTGTCTACAAGTACAAAGTCACAATAGGTTCTCACAGGCACATCCATTCCCTCAGGCCTATACTCTGTTCTCCAGGGGTGCAGCTCTGTTGTGATTTAATTCTGACACAATGATTGGGTATATAGTATATACCATAGAATTGTGCATTGTTAAAACAAAAACTGTGCCGTTACTGTTCATTGAGTTATAAGTGAAATTAACTAGTTAACACCAAGAGTGGAATTCCCTTTTAAATCTACTTACATTATCTCAGGTTACCTTTTGAATTTCACTGGGCAAATTGCTTTCATCTCCTTTATAATTTCTGCCACAGCAAATTGCTCCCACAACTGAGAAGCATATGTGGTGCAGAACGGCCATACTGATTAGCACAAATAAAGAAGTGAGGGTCTCCACCTTGTGCGTCAAGTTTGTTGATGTGTGAACCAAATTTAGTTCATGCTGGCAATGATTGCTCCTGCAAGAAGGATAAGCAGTCCTTCGATTGTTAGCTTGATCTTCAGTGAGGGTGCATGACATCATTCCCAGTATCATGCCTGGGAAGAGAAAACAATACAAGTCCTGGAGGTGTTACTCCAGACAGTGGCTCAAAGTTGTTTAACAGCTCGGGCTAGTGATAAAAGTCCTTTTTCCCCTCTCAGAATATCTCTGTTCTGTCTCTTTAAATGCAGCTGAGTTGAATAGTAAAGATCTCTTTGGTCTGTCAGGGGCAGTTTGGACATTCCTCAGGTAGAATCTCAACTTTAAATTGATGAAGTACTTGCCATACTGCTGTTGCTGCTTCCTCTACCTTTTTGGGGGACGGCTCCTGCGATTAGAGCTGCCCTCCATGAATGGGATGCTCTCTGAATTTGACTTAACAGTTTCGCAAACTTTAGTATAACAGCGGTTAAAGGCACGGGATATCAAAACCCAGTTCATGTTTACAATATGAACTTTAATTGCAGAGTTAGCGGCTGACATCCGCTTCTCAACACCTCCTCCTCTTTTCTTTTTCCCGATCGCGCCCCGCAAGCATTCCCTCCGCAAGCATTGCCTCGCCTGTAGATCAGTGTCCCTTTCCCGACCCTGTTGAGCTGCGAGCAGCCCATGTGCCCGCAGCCGCTTGGAGCGCTCCAAGCCGGCAGCCTCTCTTCCTTTCCGTGACGGCGCTCAGCAGCGAGCAGCCTGCAGCCTGCTCTCCCTTTCACTATCGCACTCGGCAACAAGCAACACTTGATACAGAAGCCTATTTCCTCTCATTTAACTGATCCTGCAGTCGTTTCACCAAACCCTGCAGACATCCAATCATTTCTCCCGCTGCCTGTTTGTTGGCATACCTCTCCTTCTGGGAAAAAAAACTGCTTTACTTTTGCCCTTCCATACCTTTTGTTCGCCTAACACCACATTTATCCGTTTAAGCCCTGCCTCGGGGCTATACGAATTCCCATTTGCACATTTTGTGCCCGGGGGAGTTGGGCACACCTTATATTCTTCCCATCACTACCTGTCTGGATGCTTCCCGAAGGGACCCCTTTAACCACCTTTAACCCTTTAATCACCGTCTGTGATGCCAAAAAAGGAATCTCACACCCTTAAAGGGACGGAAGCAGCCAAGATTCATAAATGCTCATGGTTGAAAGAAACGATAAAAGTTAAAGGGTGCGCAAAAAAATCACTAAGTTTTATCATACATTTGGTGTAGAAATTGAAATGTTAGTCCTTGACCTACCATACAAGCACAAGGAAGGGAAGAAGGAAGACAGGTAGGCAGAAAGGCAGGCAGGCCAAACAGTAATTCACTGGAATCTCATTTTGAAACTTCCAGCAAATGCAACATAACAACAATCAGAGAGATTGTGCCTTCATCCAAAAAATACCAGAAAGCCTGGCTTGCTGGAAGTCCTATGATCAGTCCCTGGCCCTGCTCCAAGGAGCATATTCTATCTTATTAGAATTTAATATAAAGTGCATGAATAGGCTAGGGAAAATGGACAAGCATTCAGATTCTGGGAGAAGACTGGCATGTATTATCTGCTTGAACACCACCCTGAATTGAGAGTTGGTGGAGCCATCTTTCCATGCTGTAGGTCAGATCCCCAAGCCTCAGAGCTAACCTAAAGGCACTGGCCTGTGCCCAGTGGGTACCCTGACTGGATAGCTGCCACGACACCAGTTCCTAGGTTTCAACAAGTTAGGAGCTACAGGAAATAGCTTCTAAGTGCCTGTCTGACATACCTGTCTCACAACACCTGTGCATAGGAAAGGGAATCACCAGGATCCAACCCGCCCTAGTTACTGAGCACAGCAGGAGATATTTAATGCTGCTCAGAGCCTGGCTGGCTATTTCACACTCACAGTACCAAGCCTGTCTTCCCTAGATGGGAGAGAAGAAATACCTACGAGTTTCTTTGCAAGTACTGGCAGGAGAGGAGAGAGTTGCTTCTTTCAAAAGTAAGGAGAAGTGCATGCCAGTGACATGTTGTCTGGACACCTCTCTAGCACTGTCACATATGAGCTTAATGTTCTTCTCAGCCAGCAGTGTCAAGAACACCAGGCTGCAGGATAGTTTTTGGATTTGGAAAGATCCTTTCCATCATTGCTACTGCACAAAGCTTTAGCACATCACACCGGTGATACTCTTGTGACTTGCCAACTGGAATCGCTAATCCTTGTTTCAAAGTGTTTTATTTCTTCCACTGTCACTTTCCCGTTTTATAAACCTGTACACTGGAAGAGCAAACACTGCAATATGTGCATCATCACTGTCTTTGTTTTGCTCTCAGATGGAAGAATAATACATAGTAGTGAAGTAACGACTGCAGCAGTTTCCTGGAAAACACAAATAAAGCCGATGACGTCTAGAGGATGAAATGTAGGCGCGGGGCTGTGCCGGGAAGCGGCAGTGTGTGCACGGAGCGAGAGCCGGGCTCCAGGCAGTGGCTCAGCACGGCGGGCACTGCAAACGGGCCGGACCCTGCGATGCCAGGGCCGGGGGCGGGGAACGGAGGGCAGGGGGGACACGAACCCGGGGCGGGGCGCAGCAGAGATAGCCTGATCTGCCCGCCCGGCGGCCCCTGCCAGTGCCGGGGAGGCGGCGGAAGCCCCTTTGAGTCACGGCGGGGGCGGTTCCGCCCGCTGAAAAACGCAGTCCGAGGTCCTGATGGGCAGAGGGTGGCTNCCTGCCCCTGGCCCTTCGTGCTGGTGCCGCTGCTGCTGTCGGGCGGGCTGGGCGCCGGCTTCGTCTTCCTGCCGCAGCGGAAGGCGAACGACATCGAGGGGCAGTTCACGCCGACGGGGGGCCCCGCCAAGGCCGAGCGCGACTTCGTGAAGTGGCACTTCCCCCCCAACGACTCGGAGCGCTTCTCTGCCCCGCGGCTGCCCACCGAGGGCGCCTACGCCGCCCTGATCGCCGTGGCGACGGACGGCACCTCGGTCCTGGAGCCGGCGGCGTGGGCAGAGGTGCTGCGGCTGAACGCGACCGTGCACGACGCCGAGTACGAGCGGCTCTGCGCCCGCACCGCCGGCGGCTGCGCCAGCCCCAACCCGCTGCTGTCGCTGAGGGGCGATGCGGGACCGCCCGCCCCGGGGAGCCTCCGCTTCCCCGTCAACGACAGCGTCTTCCTGGGGGCCGCGCTGGGCGGCGTGGAGACGGACGGCGGGTTGGTGCGCGGGGCGCGGGCCCTGAAGCTGATGTATTACCTGCGGGAGGACGGCCCCGACGCGCCCGACAGCCGGCAGTGGCTGCAGGGCTTCCTGCAGAACATCTCGTCCGGACTGGCGGAGTTGCGCCTCGGCTCCATTCAGGTAAGGCAGGGGCGGCTACGGCCGTGCGGAGCCGCCGAGCCCGAAATGTCCGGGCAGCCCCATGGCGAAAAGGAGACGGTGGCGGGAGAGGGCGGGCGGGTTGCGGGGACCACGGCAAGGTTGCTCCTTTGCGACGTGATGTTTGGCACTTGCCTATGCGTGTGTACAAAGACCAAGAAGAAGAGGGAAAGTGCTTCACCGTTTCTTTCCTTGTTGTTTTAACGGCAGGTGACTTACTTTACCTCGCTGTCCAGACAAGAGGAGTTTGAAGGAAATACCAAGAGTGTGATCCCGCTCTTCTCCGTTACATATTTCCTGACAATAACCTTTGCAATTGTCTCTTGCCTAAGGTAAAATGTCTCTAAGCTATGGCTCAATGAACAGCGATGTCTGCCCTTCTTTACCTTCCTCGGTTTCTGCTCTTGCCGAGTGAAGGCGTTCTTGAAGCTGAAGACTTCCAGTGACATTTAATAATAGGCAAAATTTATTTAATTGCTTTTTCTTGTCTATCTATACATATTAACCAACTGTTTAGATGGGGTTCATGATAAGGACCAGATAAATACCTGACCAAGTGTTCAGTGTAGACATGACCAACTTGAATGCTCACCCCCTAGAGAAATTAATCTCGTCCAGTGTTGACACCTGGGATCTCTCATAGTGTAATTCATCAGGCGTTCTCTTCAGACAGGGTATTGTTGGTATCTGTGAAATATTTGATATATAACTAAGATATTCCTTGAAATATTTTCAGACTGAGCTGTATAAGAAATAATGTCTGGCTTGCAAGCTGTGGAGTGCTTTCTTCTGGCTTAGCTGTATTAAGCAGCTTTGGATTGATGCTCTTCTGTGGAGTGCCGTTTGTGATCACTGTAGCAAATGCACCGTTCCTGATTCTGGGTAAGTAGAAAAATTAGTTGTATTCAGATACAAAGACCAAAGTGAAGTTAAAACAACCTAATGATGTTAGTCTTTCATGATGTGAGTGTCAAATAATGCACCATTTTCTCCTGAAGTGAGTGGAGGAGATACCCAGAGGTGGAGCCTCCTCAGAGCACCTACAGGCGGGCGAGCCCCTCTGCTCAGCTCAGCGTGCCCACAGTGGGACTGGAGATGGGTTCTGGTGCAAGGGCAGCTTTTCCCAAAAGACAAGGCCTGATCTAAATTCACTGCTACAGCAGGAAAACTATAAATGAGACACTGGTAGGGTTCGCAGTTCCAGCACTGTTCTAGTGTCTCTGGAAATGTAGCCAGAATGATGAACCCTCTGCAATATAACATCTATTTACTAAGCAGTCACATTCAGGTACACAGCTGAGGTGATGCACCATTTGTGCAAGCAGCTCCCCCAAAACCCAAGGAAGTTGGTATCATTGCATCCTTGTTGCACAAACTGCTTAACAGCCAGTGCTGAACTTTTTAAATACTGCTAGATAATGTTGCTGCAAACGAATTACTGCTTTTAAAATCCTTAATAGTCTCCTGTATGATACATTCATCTGATGTTTTCTTGGGCTTGGTGTCATGCTGAGGAAAACACATGGAGCTCCCAGGTTGACAGAGGCTGTGCATCATTCTAGCTGTCCAATGCAAATGCTCTTTAGGACAGGCATCGTTTCTTTGTTTCCTGCATAATTCCAATGCATTTTTTATTTACTTTTGATTGCTCATCAATTGCTGTGACTCTGACTATCTAAAAGACCCTTTTGTATCCCTGGGAAAGGACTTAAGCCAGTCTCTTCAGTTCTTCAGAAATAACACACAGACTTTTGTCTTCCTTGCGTTACAGCAAACAAATTCTCAGTACATCAGAGGATTTGCTTTGAAGGCTGCTTGCTTTCTGAAGCAGCCTGCCTCACTGCCATCCGGTAGTACCTTTTGGCAAGCTGCTTAATTAATCTTTGCATGCTTATTGGCAATTGCCTGTTGAGGCAGCAGGTAGTGATTTCATCTCTTCTTCTGTGCTTGGCTAAATCTCTCTCCACTGTTCACACAGCCTTGCTTTCCCTTTTGTGTGATTAATTTTCAGTGAATAGAGGAGCCCTTGACAACATGGCAAAATACTGAAAGGTGTGTGATTCTAATCTTGAGAGTTAGCAGAGGTGAGAGAAGTCCATTGGCTCGTCCTTTTTGAACTTCAGCTCACTTAACTCTGGCATCTTAACAAAAACCCAAGCCCAGAGTCCAGTCTTTGTGGCAGGGTTTTGCAGGAATCTGGAGGGTAATATTTGTGAG